>OZ024856.1:33609900-33619900 GCA_964017155.1 Oasisia sp. SBJ-2009
AGGCGGACGGATAAGTCGATGGACACACGGACGGATGAACCGATGGACAGACGGACGGATGAGCCGATGGACAGGCGGACGGATGAACCGATGGACAGACGGACGGATAAGTCGATGGACACACGGACGGATGAACCGATGGACAGACGGACGGATGAACCGATGGACAGACGGACGGATGAGCCGATGGACAGGCGGACGGATGAACCGATGGACAGACGGACGGATGAGTCGATGGACAGACGGACGAATGAGCCGATGGACAGACGGACGGATAAGTCGATGGACAGACGGACGGATGAGCCGATGGACAGACGGACGGATAAGTCGATGGACACACGGACGGATGAACCGATGGACAGACGGACGGATGAGCCGATGGACAGACGGACGGATGAACCGATGGACAGACGGACGGATGAGCCGATGGACAGGCGGACGGACGAGCCGATGGACAGGCGGACGGATGAACCGATGGATAGGCGGACGGATGAGCCGATGGACAGGCGGACGGATGAGCCGATGGACAGGCGGACGGACGAGCCGATGGACAGGCGGACGGATGAACCGATGGACAGACGGACGGATGAGCCAATGGACAGGCGGACGGATGAGCCGATGAACAGGCGGACGGATGAGCCGATGGACAGGCGGACGGATGAGCCGATGGACAGGCGGACGGATGAACCGATGGACATGCGGACGGATGAGCCGATGGACAGAGGGACGGATGAGCCGATGGACAGACGGACGGATGAGCCGATGGACAGACGGACGGACGGCTGTTGGAATTTTAACATGCACAGGCCAGCGCAATAATGGCTGACGACCCAAAACATTCCTCCACATATGATTAATATATCATGACAAATAACACCTTTCACCAACAAGTTTCAAATTTCTTTATGTCACAAATGCCGCCTGAACCGAATTTGCTTCGTTTTTTTTTATGGCGGTATTTATTACTCTATCATTCCACTGCCTAAATGTTAGCATGATATTGTTTTGTTGCACAATCATTGCACAAAATATTAACGTGTATAATAACATAAGTAGTATCAGTTCAAATCATTGTCTTTGAAAACAGCGTGAGCAACAACATCGGTATACCAAATTACCAAATGACCAAAGCCAATGCTTTCGATACTGTAGATGTATATATATATATATATATATATATATATATATATATATATATATATATATATATATATATATATATATATATATATATATATATATATATATATATATATAACGAATATTTCAATATACCGTTTCTTGATATATGATGATCACATTCTTCATATCTGGATATCATGAAATGGCTTTCTGGTTTAGATAAGTTGATTGTGAACCATTAGTGCAATCACAGAAACTGGGTGACGTAGTTGAATCGAACAGCCACTCACCTGCATATCTGAGTGAGCCCCATTCGTTTCTGAAAGCCAGTCCCTTTGGTGTTTTGGGGACGTTGCCTCCGGGGAACCAGGCGTTCAGGAAACCCTCCACAGCAGCTTTGTATTGGGCGTTGTTGGTCGCCATGTAGTAGAGAAGCTGTAGTGAGTAAAACGTCACGTTAATATCGGATAAGTTGAGACATGTGAAAATTGAAATAGTTTCAATTCCAACAATTCCAAAACATATCGGTAATATGACTGGCTGTTTATTTATCAATATTCCTCTTTCGAGTCAGTGAGCCAACGACAACGTTTAGTGCGTGAGGTATGTTGTTACCTCTGAAATGGACATTGTGTGAAAAGTGAAGGCAAGCAGTTGTGTGTGTGGCTCCTGAGACACGGTAAATGTACTGTTTATGCTAGTACACGATTGATGGTCCAGTATCACAACGACTACGGTTTATTTCTACTTGTCCTTCTCAGCAACTATGGCGTCAATTACCCCCAATGACATGGGAATGTTATAAGTTGCAAGGTGGCTGTACTAGTGACTGTAAAGTGAGGTTGAGTTATTTAAACAAGACAAGTTCATCCTAACTAGGGACACTCAGTATTAATACGACAACGACCGGCAGAAGTGAGTCATCAGACAACTCGGTTGTGCCCACCTGTGCTCCGACGTTCTTGTCGTCCCATGACAGGGCCCAGGCGACTCCGTTGTGCAAAGACTCTTCAGCCTTGGCGAGGTACGCCTGCTCGCCGGTGGCTTTGTGCAACCACATGGCACCCCATGCCAACTCGTCCTTGTAACCGCTGAATGACCTACAATGTACCGCGGACATCACTTTTCTGGAGTGGAATAATGGACGTCACTTACGGAATCTCTGAAGTTGATGACAATGAAAATGGCGATGCTATAACGACAGGTGTTATTGGACGACAGGCGCTTAATACGATGAATCCCTGGATGAAGGCGAAATTGTGATTGGCTGTAGTTATTCCGTCTTTCAGGAGCGATCCGTCTAGTATGACGACGTAAACCATGTCAGATGAGGCTAGAGTAGCGCTGAAGGTCCTGGTGAGCTTCGGTTGATGTTACAGAATAGATCATCTCTGACCTGAGGTGACCGTGGCAATATGGAAGCAGTGAGGTGATAGTAGTCGTCGTATAGGCAGCACCTGTTGTGACGACAGTGGTGCTCATTACAGTGGTGGTGGCTGCAGTGTTCATGGTTGTGATGTATAGGTGATGGTGTGGTGGTAGTTGTGGTAGCGGTGATAGTGGTGGTTGTGGTGGTATTTGTGGTAACGGTAGTAGTGGTAGTTATGGTTATTGTGGTGAACGTGGTGGTTGTGGTGGTAGTGTAGTGATGGTAGTGTTTATAGTGATAGTTGTGGTGATAATGTTTGTGGTCATCACGGTGGTGTTGGTCGTGCTGGTTACAGGAACACAACAGAGACGATGATAATTAAACATTTGCCGCTAGTGTAAGGTACGCACTGGTAGAAGTCCTTTGCGTTCGAAATGGAGTCGGTGTATTTCTTCTGGTATTTGTACCCAAAGTCGTACAGTTCTCTCGCATGACGTAGTAGCGTATCAGCGTATCCGGGGTCTGTAATCAAAACGAAGGCATTAACGACAATTCACGAAAATGCACGTGATATATCCGGGATATACACAGCTTGACAATCGAAAGCATCGCAGATGCTATGGGAGTTCATTCAAGATGTGTTCCCTAATACAGTTTTTTTTTGGTCATATTTCAAATGACACCACTGTGATACCTGCATAACGAACAGATCCGTCGGTCCTTGGGTCCGAAACCATCGAGATATTGGATACAAGGAATTGAAGTTGTGAAATAAAATATGCATAATTATAGCAATTTTTGTATTGCTGAATAGCGTGTTTCTTGCTACTGGGATAGAATATTTCGTGATATCTTTCATAATAACAAATTTCTATCATAATTGCTATTATGAAGGAATTGCAGACCAATTTCAGACATAATGAATATATTATATAACGAATACATTTGCCGGTACCGAGCGCATTAAATACCTCCGAGGTTTCCATAACTGAACAAGTTAGCAAGAACAAGAACAAGATGTTTATTTCTGACCCCAAAACAATTACATTAAATAATAGCAATAATACGCACATGAACAAATGTCACCATAAGTAATTAAGAATACATATGAAATTGGGGTCAGTGACTCCTGCTAAGACTCAAAAGTCGCTATCACAGGAGCCACTCGGATTATTATACATTATTATATTTGTATTCATTCAATACGATGTTTGTCTCTATGTTATGTGTAAATCTATCTATAAGACATGTGTACAAATTGAAACAATGAAATGACAATACTGACAAATACATAAGAACATATAACATTTGTTTGCATCTATTCATTTATATGTAAATTTGAGTTCTAGTGATTTTGTAGACTTGTCTGACATACATAACAATCAGATATTGTACATGCGTAGTGATATCTTTGCAAAATATATGTTTTTAAGTAATACGCAAACCCTTGTAAACTGTGGGTAATAATCTTTTCCAAAACTAATTCTGGAGTATCGTTTATAGTATGAGGCAAGTTGTGTTTAAGGGATTTTCTGGCAAATTCATGTCTTGTCATAGATGTGTGTATATTTGTTGCTTTGCGAGTATCATGACTGTGTATATTGTAATTGGGTATAATATTCCAATTTAATAAATAAACAGGCAAAATACCGTGCCTATATTTATAGAAATTTTTTAGTTCTTGCACTTTTAATAGATCATCTATTTTCAATATTTCGAGAGTTTTAAAAAGTGGTTCAGCATGTGAATTGTACCTGTTCAATGCTATTATTCGAACTGCCTTTTTTTGGATTTTCAATATTCGGCTACCTTTGTATCCCCAAACTGTAATACAATAATTAATATGTGATAGGATTAGAGAATTATATAACAGTTTTTTAATGTCTAGTGGTAGTACATGCTTTAGTTTGTTTAAAACGCCCGTAATCCTAGAACATTTATTTGCTATTTTATTTACGTGTTTTTTCCAAGTAAGATTTGTGTCCAGAGTTAATCCTAGAAAATTAAATTCATCCACCTGTTCGATGTTTATATTATCGATTTTAAGAGTAAGAGTTTGAATCTCTTTTTTAGGTACATGAAAAATCATATATTTAGATTTTTCTTTATTTAAGGACAATCTATTTATATTTAGCCATTCCATAACTTTACAGAGTTCGTAATTTATTAAAAATTCTACACTTTTGTTTTGATGTGTGCTATCAATAAATTGGTTTAATGTACTAGAGAGTGTTGTATCATCTGCGTACATAACGAAGTTAAATATATTACTGACTTCTGGAAAATCATTAATATAAATAGTAAACAATAAAGGTCCTAAGATTGAACCTTGTGGAACTCCGATATTTATTGGAAGGATTTCTGATTTCATTTCATCAATAACGACATACTGTCGTCGGTTACTTAAATAACTTTCAAACAAAAATACTGTCGAATCATCCAGGCCATAAAATCTTAATTTGTGTAATAAAATATTATGATCAATGGTATCAAAGGCCTTTGTCAAGTCAAGAAATATGTTAATTGGTACCTCGTATTTGTCCATGTGATTTATTATTCTGTCTACTAATTCAAGCGCAGCAAACTCAGTGCTGTGTTTCGGCCTAAATCCGTATTGGTTATCGAAAAATAGCTTGGCTTCATTAAAGTATGAAGACAACTGGGTAAAAATTATTTTCTCTAGTACTTTTGATATTGTTGGTAGCAGGGAAATTGGTCTATAATTTTTAAATAATGTGGGATCATCCTTTTTAAATATAGGAATTACTTTGGCAATTTTGAGTTTATCTGGAAATATTCCAGTACTTAGCACCTGATTTATGACCATAGTCAAGGATCTTAAAATTACAGGTTCAATTATTTGTAACAATTTGAAGCAGATACCATCGAAACCACAACTATGTTTTGTGGGTAGATTGTGTATTATTTTCTTTACAGCTTCTTCATCAACATTTTGTATTTTAAAAGTTGAATTTATTTGTCTATTTAGATAATAGGTAAACTCTTTGGTACCTTCATACTTTATATCATTTACAATTGTCTGAGCTATATTTGTAAAATAGTTATTAAAAGCATCAGCAATGTTTTGTTTGTTTGACATTTGATAGCCATTGTCTTCAAAATAAGTTGGGAAACTGTTGTTTGTATGTTTTTTTGAGAGACATTCATTTATGGTTTTCCATGTATTTCGTATGTCATTCCTAAAAAGTGAAAACCGAGATTCAAAGTAAACTTGTTTAGCCGCCCGAATGTTTTTCTTTAATATGGTGTTATAGGTTTTTAGATTAATTTTAATAGTTTCGTAATTGCCTGAGGTGGGATTTGTTAATTTTAATTGTTTGTACATTTTGTCTCGATATCTGATTGATGTTAATATACCCTGTGTGATCCAAGCAGATTTCTTATGTTTGTATCTATTAAATTTCACTAATTTGTTTGGCATATGTTTAGTTTTAGCACGTGTAATTTCTTCATATATTATATCATAATTATAATTTGGGTCAGCATTTGGATTTGTATTTAATTTTTCATAAATGTTACCTAATTTTATTTCATTCATGACATTTATCATTGCATTCTCATTTAATGTATTTATTTTTACATATTTTGGCGGGGACTGCAATTTTACAGTATTATGCATAATCATAAAATATGGTTGGTGATCCGAAAAGCGCTTAGTTAATATCCCTGCGGTATGTATTGATTCATGAAGTCTACAAAATAAATTATCTATCAGGGTTCCGGTTGTTCTAGTAAATCTAGTGGGTAGGGTTATTTGAGGGTAAAAACTATGTGAGATCAGCATGTCGAAAAAGCTACTAAACATTTCGTTTTCATTTAGTTTAAGTAAGTTAATATTGAAATCCCCAGCAATAACGATATCATTATTACAGTTTTTTCCAAACTTGATATAATCGGTGTAAATTCATCTATAAAAGCGCTTAGGTCTTCATTTCGCGTTCTCGGCGATCGATATATATTTCCAATAGTGACAGTCTTTGATAAATTACTCTGCACCTTTACTACCAGGCCTTCCCATTGTTGGTATGTATTGAGATTACATATTACTTTTGATTTATACTGGTCATCTATATATATTATCAACCCTCCTTTGCTGGTACATGTTTTACCTTGAGATATACAGTCATAGCCTTGTAAATGAAATGGTGATATGTCCTCACTTTCGTCTATCCATGTCTCTTGAAGACATATTACACTAAATTTAAAGTTTATCATATTACGTTCTTCTACGAATGCCTCAAGTTCAGAAAACTTTGCATTTATTGACTGTATATTTGTACTTAAAATACTAAATGAATTTTTATTTTCCTTAGCTAACTTACTAAATTGATCGAGATCGTGGTATGATGAGCGATGAATTAGTTGTTGTTCGTTTATGTCAGTTTCATTTTCATTGATATGTAATATATTTGTTAAGCAGTTGTTTAGCATGCCTCCTGAAAAGGAGAGGAAAGCTTCATCGGAAGTCATTTTCCTTGAATTGATATGATTTCATTATACTGTCATTAAAAATGCATCTATGTTTGAAGATATTTTGATAGACGTAATACATATAATACATACAATACATATAATACATACAGTTAATTGATGTGTACACTTCGAAACACATAGCAGTTCTTAGCAAAGTATTGCTATCGACTAAAACTTGTAATTGAATAGAGACAACCATCGCATAGTTTTCAGTACAAAAACATAACAAAAAGAAAAATGAAAAGCTTATTAGGCTTGGAGTGAATGACATCATGAAATGTTCACAGGGAGGATATAGTGAAATTAACATCTCTGTTGAGATTATTTATAAACAACAGCCTGCATGAAACAGTAGCGCGTGTCAACAAAATGTGTCTGTGTATAGTGAAACAACCAAAATTATGTACACATAATTGCAGTATTGATACTGCACCGTTTACACAGTTTAAGTAAACTCAATCATTTTGGCAGTTGACATAACCACACAATGTGTCTACACTGTAAAATAAAACGAAATTATCATAAAATGTTCGCACTGCTAATAGAACCACATAGCAGGTGCCCGCTGTCTTATATGTGAATATTGACAGGAGAAGATATAAGGACAATGACGGTTTGCGAAAATAAATAGGCACAAGAGATATACCTGACATGCAATTTGTTGGTAGGGTTAGGGTTAGGGTTAACCCTAACATCGATAAGTAAAACACTTGCAAATAGAGTAAGAAAAGAAGAATTTGTGGCAAAAGAAGCAATGCGTTGAAGACCAACATTTCGACGGACAGACAGAGTCATGAGATCTGTCGAAGGGGCAGACATAACAATGCGAGAAATGGAAATATCGCAGACCTGATTTGGTGGCGAAGAACCTTAGGCAGAACGGAACGACCCAAATGAACCATACAACGAATCATGCGGAAGACGTGATGAGTTACAGAGACAAAACTAATACATCATTCATCTGGTACCTGTTGGTCTGAAGACGATGGACGCTGCAGCCATGGCTGCTGCCGTCTCTGCCGCCACCTCAGTGCCGCCGTGGCTCTCGTCGAGCAGGAAGGCGGGACGGGCCATGTTCATGTCCTCAGGTCGACCCCAGAAACTGTGGTCAGCCCCTCCGTCACCCACCTATGCAGAAGCAACATATCGGAGTTAGTCAACAAATCAAGAGACACTATTGAGGAATTTAAATATCAACTTATTGAGATGGTAATAATATTTGTTTTACGAACTGTTTGGGTTTTAATGTCCTGCACGTAATTATGACAACTGATAGAAGTGACACACACAAAACAAATAATCATTTATTCAGCTCCTGCCTGAGCAATTTATTAATTAATTTACATTGGTTTTTGGTTATTCAAACTCTTCGTTTCGTACTGGTGCTTTTCTACACCCAGTGGACACGAGATGAAGTTCAGCGACCTTAGACATGTCTAATACTACAGTATGTGTCCTTGCACAGGTGCGAATGGTGGACATTAACAGAGGTACTCAATACAACGAGGTGGATCTTATGCAAGGACAATTCGTCTATATTCAACAAACCTGTCCGTAAAACTTATGTTCGCCAACGTGAGCCTTGATGAAGTAATCCAGCGGCCACTTGATGCAGTCCAGACCGTAGGCGAGTTCGCCAGCAGCTTCGTAAGCGTCGCGATATTCAATCAAACCCCAAGACAACATTGTCACGCTGTATGCCATCGGCAGGCCGAATTTGACGTAGTCACCCGCTGAAAGTATACATGAAATACAATTTGTAATACCTCTAACTTTTTGTAATACCTCTAAACTCCTCGATTTATAAGTAATAATGATCGTGTATGCATGTGTTATGACTTCAAATGGATATTAATGTACCCCAATATATTGGCGGTCAACGATTAATATTAATATTTGCAATGTAACAATTACTTTATACCCATTTCCATATTTTCTGTGCTACTTAAGATAATACAGTATAGTTTCCACAGTTTAGTATGAAAGGCCAATGTGTATTGCAATAGTGTTTATCCAGCGATAAACACTACTGTGAACATTTATTGCAGAAACGACAAGCTTAGAATCGTCTTAGGGCACAATATAACACACTATAGGAAAGTAAGGGCTAATCATTTACCATAATAATGTATTAACGCTTATATATTGCTTTAAGACTTTTCAGTGACGAACTCTTGACAGTATACGTATAAATGCCAATTATGTAATTATCTTAATTATTATTTACTACGTATCAGTTATAATTATCTACTCACCATCGTACCAACCGCCTGTCAGATCTTCGCCATTGTTACCCTTGTCGCCCAGGGCGGAGTCATGTCTCCATGGAACACGGTTATTATCCGGAAGATCTCCAGATCTCTGAGCCTCGTAGAACAAGATCGATTTATGCAGCACTTCCGATAGATTGTAAGTTCCTGCAATTGCATAGCAGTGATAGATTACAATAGATGTCACTACATTATAATTACGGCTTGTTTGCGTAATACAGTCTAGATGATATGCCTTACAATAACCCATGGAGTTTGTTTTGTAAATTTAGCAAGCTGTTCATGTGTGAAATAACAACCTTGTAGATTGATTAATTGATGTATTATCCTGTTATCATTTGGTAGTTATTACTATTTATTATTATTATTATTATTATTATTACCAATTTGGAAAGTAGTGTTTTGAGTGCTATAATCTTGTAACCACATTTTATTACAGGTCTATAACTTTTTGTTTCTTGTAACCACATTTTATTACAGGTCTATAACTTTTTGTTAACATGCATGCATGTACTTCGATTAATCACTCAATCAATCAATCTGTCAATCAATCAATAAAACAATCAACCAATCAACTAATCAATATAATGCATTCCTAGTAAAGAACTAAAAGAATCCACTGCGGTCACACGTGCCTGTGTTTGGAACACTTCCTGTGTGTGTAGGAACTGTTACAGTGGTGCCGGAAGGCGCCTTGGTCGTTGATGTTTTCTTTGTCGGTTGTGTGGCGCCTCCGTCCCCGTTA
>OZ024856.1:33627400-33634900 GCA_964017155.1 Oasisia sp. SBJ-2009
AACAAAACATGCGTTATGAAAGAAGATGATTATTTCCTGAATACGACACACCTCGGCACTCGCCCACCTACTCTATTCGCTGGGGAAGCATTTAGACACGTTATAGTAGAACTAAACTTCATCATTCTACTCAAGCGTGCTGGAGTAGAACCGCATCATATTGTCAAAATATGTACCACAATCATCCGTCTGTCATCGAATACGCCTGCCAAGTGTGGCATACCAGTCTGACAATAAGACAAACAAACCTGCTCGAAAGCATTCAGAAAAGGGCCATGCGCATTATATTTTGTGGAATGCATTATAACGACGCCATCGCTACTGCGAGAATACTAACGCTGGCAGACCGGAGAGAGGCGCTGGGCAGATCCTTGTTCGCGACGATGCAGCAAACCAACCACAAGCTGCACCATCTCCTGCCGCCCCCAGGACATGTAACTACTCTCTTCGTAACACTCGCGCGTACGGTGTTACTCGCTGTAAAACCAATCTCTTCAAGAACTCATTTGTCCCGTATGAACTGTATAATTGGCAGTGAATGGACTTCCCTATTTACATACGAACATTACTGGCTTAGAACTGTGACTATATGTAGCTATTTATTCAATTGATCTATTATTTTAACGAGTTGTATTTTTTAGTCATGTTGTATGTTCCATTTAAAATAATATATTTTGCGAAATATTTTATATATTTTTATGCTTTAATTTATCTAAATGTATATATTCATATAAGAGAACATTTACAACTTTACTATCCGACATTGTTATCGTTTAATGTTACTAGACATTCTAGTTAGTAACACTTTCATATACATTAATGAATTTGTTATCAACCATAATGTTCCTATTGAACTATTCAGCCGCTTTGGCTGCCAGTGAAGTGAATACACTTTATTATTATTATTATTATTATTATTAATACGCAAAACAATAGTTCGTGCACACATACCCACCACAGTGTGCCAGAACGAATTCGTACGGCCAAGTGAACTGGAGCAACGTAAAGTGAACGAATTGACCCAATACTCACAACGATAAGATGAGTTGAACCCACAATCCCTCGACTGACTGTCCGACGCGCTAATTACTGCGCAACAGAGCTCCATGCCTAGTTACATATATTCAAAAATTCCTGTTGGTTTAAATTAAGCAATCGACCGGATATCCATGATAACTGACATACATGTTTTACTTACATATCATTGTGGGGAAGAGGAATGATATCATGAATGTCGTCGTCCCAGGCCTATAGAGAAAACAGCGAATAATGATAACGACCAATGATAACGACCAGTGGTTAGACATGTATTAATGTATTACACACTGTGCAATTAAATGCATGTTACTACCAGTTCAATACAATGTGCACTTCGACATTCTATAAATTAGCAATACACCACGCAATTGATAACATAAATACTAGTTGACCTCAGTGATGTTAGTGTCGAGACTGTCACGGAACCACTAAATACTAGGTGACCTCAGTGATGTTAGTGTCGAGACTGTCACGGAACCGTTAAATACTAGGTGACCTCAGTGATGTTAGTGTCGAGACTGTCACGGAACCGTTAAATACTAGGTGACCTCAGTGATGTTAGTGTCGAGACTGTCACGGAACCGTTAAATACTAGGTGACCTCAGTGATGTTAGTGTCGAGACTGTCATGGAACCGATAAATACTAGGTGACCTCAGTGATGTTAGTGTTGAGACTGCCATGGAACCGTTAAATACTAGGTGACCTCAGTGATGTTAGTGTTGAGACTGCCATGGAACCGTTAAATACTAGGTGACCTCAGTGATGTTAGTGTTGAGACTGTCATGGAACCGTTAAATACTAGGTGACCTCAGTGATGTCAGTGTTGAGACTGCCATGGAACCGTTAAATACTAGGTGACCTCAGTGATGTCAGTGTTGAGACTGCCATGGAACCGTTAAATACTAGGTGACCTCAGTGATGTCAGTGTTGAGACTGTCATGGAACCGTTAAATACTAGGTGACCTCAGTGATGTTAGTGTTGAGACTGTCATGGAACCGTTAAATACTAGGTGACCTCAGTGATGTTAGTGTTGAGACTGCCATGGAACCGTTAAATACTAGGTGACCTCAGCGATGTTAGTGTTGAGACTGTCATGGAACCGTTAAATACTAGGTGACCTCAGTGATGTTAGTGTTGAGACTGCCATGGAACCGTTAAATACTAGGTGACCTCAGTGATGTTGGTGTTGAGACTGCCATGGAACCGTTAAATACTAGGTGACCTCAGTGATGTTAGTGTTGAGACTGCCATGGAACCGTTAAGTACTAGGTGACCTCAGTGATGTTAGTGTTGAGACTGTCACGGAATCGTTAAATACCAGGTGACTTCAGTGATGTTAATGTTGCGACTGCCACGGAACCGTTAAATACTGGTGACCTCAGTGATGTTAGTGTTGAGACTTTCACGGAACCGTTAAATACTAGGTGGCCTCAGTGATGTTAGTGTTGAAACTGTCACGGAACCGTTAAAGCGAAGGTGTCAGTTCCTAGGTTTTATTTGTTTATTATTTAGCATTACGTTCGTGTGACTACAACACGCATGTTGAAGGTGTACTGCCTGCCAGATTGTATTTAGTTACCTTATTAAGCTCGGAACAACGTTAGCAATTTGATTTCGATTCCGCCCGTAAAACGTTCTAACGGTAATAAACATCCAGTTTGAAAACAAAAATTGATTGGCAATAGTGTCGATCTTTTAGATTTCCCGTTACAAATGACAGCTTTGGGCTAAGAGCTGGCAACGATGTTTTAATCTTATCAAAAAAATACACCAGATGAATCAACTTTAATACGAATGCACAGTACGTACATGATGAGCAGCGCAGTGTCGACCAGGCAGCGAAACGTCAGAGATGACGTGCCGTTCAGTAGAATCATTCAATCTTATATAGCACACGATGCTGGTGTCATATACCAGCTCATCCGTCATCATGTTAACACGACATCGTCAGAAATAGCTTCACTTTTTTTGTGTACTTCACCAATTAACATATCTATCGTGTACCAAGTCGTCTGGTCGTTCAACTGATTTCGTCAAGTGCAACAGAGTTAAAAAGTTTGACGAGCGTTGCCGGGGCGGGGTTCCAAGTAAAACACCACTAATCAAAGGGCATAGGCCAATTTCGTCGAATAAAAACGAAGCAACACAACATAGTTACGTATTTTGTGGTGAACACGTTTTCTTCTTCATCATACCTGTCATCGCACGCCGTAGATCAAAGGACTCGACACGTTATTCAGTGCATGAGAGAACAACTTATGTGGAAGTAGCAACACACCAAGAAGGTCACATTTTAGATTTAATTATTGCTCGCACTTATTCCTGCGTGGTGGACACTGTCGTGGCTGACCTCATTTCAGATCACTGTGCGGTACATTGCCGCATTGCAATGCGCAAACCTCCTTTTCGAAGGGAACTAAAGACCTACCGCAAGATGAAAGCAATCAATTTAACTTCTTTTTCAACAGACATTGAGAATTCTGACTTATACACAAGTCAGGAACGATCATTAGAAGAGAGTGTAACGCAATACAATGACGTTCTTGGTGACCTTCTTGAGAAGCATGCACCGCTGAAAACTAAATGGCTCACTATCCGCCCTGCTGCGCCTTGGGTCAACGACGACATTCTCTCAGCGAGGAAGGAGAGACGAAGGATGGAGCGGCGATGGAGGTTGTCCAAGTTGACCGTCGACCGGGAAATCTTCATGAACCAAAGAGACATTGTTAAGAAGATGCTCTATGCTGCCAAGTCCGAGTTCTATGCCAACCGAATTAAGGACCAGGCTGGCAACCAAAAAGCACTCTTCCGGACCGCGGGTTCTCTGTTGCACACAAAACGTCTGTCAGCATTGCCTAATGAACACCTGGGACAATTGCTTGACGAATTCAGCACCTACTTCATAGACAAAGTTGATATCATCAGACGCGACCTTGATAATGTTGACAATTGCGTATCAATGCGTCCCGATGAGTCCTGTGGTATTTCCTCGTATCTGTCATCGTTCATGCCCACAACAACCGACGAGATCACCAAATTGGTCAGCAAATCAGCCTGTAAATCGTGCAAGTTGGATCCGATTCCTACTCATCTGCTGAAGGCCAACTTATCCAGCCTTGCACCGGTCATCGCCGATATTGTGAATATGTCGATTGCGACAGGAGTGGTCCCTTTCGCCTTTAAAATGGCACTCGTAACTCCGTTGCTGAAGAAAGCAACGCTTGATGCAAACGAAGTCAAGAACTATCGTCCAGTGTCAAACCTGTGTTTTGTGTCCAAAATCGTAGAGAAGGTCGTTGCTGTCCGTTTCTCTAAACATTTGTCAGACAACGATCTATATGAGCAAATGCAATCTGCATATCGTCCAAACCACAGCACAGAGACAGCACTACTGAGAGTACGCAATGATTTGCTCTGTATACTAGATGAGCGCAAGGCTGCCATACTAGTGCTCCTAGATCTATCAGCAGCATTCGATACGATCGATCACACAATCATGTTAACCCGTCTCAGAGATCGGTTTGGAATAACTGCAACATGTCTAGCGTGGTTTAAGTCGTATTTGGTGAACCGAAGTCAGCGTATTCAAATGCACGGCAGATTATCAGCAGAACGTCCAGTGGTGTTCGGTGTTCCGCATGGTTCCGTTCTCGGCCCGCTCATGTTTATTTGCTACACTGCTCCACTCGGTGATATCGCACGTCGACACGGGATAAACGTCCACCTGTATGCTGATGACACCCAACTGTATCTCGCTTTCAGTCCGCACTCAGACGAAGACACAATCCAGGCAGTCACGCGCATCCAAGATTGTGTCGCAGAATTACAAGATTGGATGAATATAAATAAACTGAAATTCAATGCTACAAAGACGGAAATTATTGTGATGTGCGCGCCACATATAAAGACCAAACTTTCTATGCCGGACATAGAACTTGGGAGGATCGTTGTGCCAGTGTCCACTGTTGCAAAGAACATAGGCGTGTACTTCGATGATGCACTAAGCATGCAAAAGCAAGTGCAGCACATTTGCCGTATATCCTATTTCCATCTCCATTGTATTGGAAAAATCCGAAACCTTCTCGATCGGAAAACAACGGAAATTATGATTCACTCTTACGTTACGTCTCGCCTTGACAACGGAAACTGCCTGCTATACGGCATTTTCGACCACCTTCTTACCAAACTCCAAAGAGTACAAAACGCTGCTGCCCGGCTCATAACCAAAACGAGGAAACACGAACACATCACTGCTGTTTTGATCGGTCTTCACTGGCTTCCGATCAAACAGCGGATCGAGTACAAATTGTTACTGTTGACGTTTCAAAGCCTTCACGGACTAGCTCCAACATACGTAACAGAACTACTAATTCGCTACCAACCTACCCGTGCGCTACGCTCCGCGGACGCCCATCTGCTGGAGGTTCCTCGTTGCAGACTGCGTACGCAGGGAGAAAGGGCATTTTCTAGTGCTGCTCCACGCCTCTGGAACAATCTGCCGCTTGCCATGCGTGCCACAGACTGCCTGAGTTCTTTTAAGAAACAACTGAAAACATTTCTATTTAAAATAGCATTTTCACTTTGAAAGAATTTTCTTTTTAATATCCTAACATTTTTAATATGTACTACTATTTATGAAATATTTTATTATTATTATTTTTTTTATTGTATTAGTATAATTAGTATTTTAGTATTATAAAGACTAATATTATTTATTTATATTGAACATATTTGATCTATTTATTTTACAACTACGTCTCTATTTAAAATGTTTAGGTAATCTGTATATTCATGTAAATTGTAATGCGCCTCTGAATGGTTTTATTGCTGGAGATATGGCGTAGACAAATACTGTATTTATTATTATTATATTATTATTACAACTTGTCAGCAACAAAACGTGACAAACGTTTCGTTGTGGAAAGCGTCGTTCGTTTTAATACTTTCCATCACAATATAACAATTCATTAGGCATGTGAAAGACAGATAGGTGACAAGTGAAAGAAAACGGGTAGGTTGTATAATAAATGACCTCTCTTGTTCTTGTGTAGATGTCTGATTGTGATAATTGGCATAGAGCTTACATGTTGTGTCGCGGGTGGGTGTATATTATGTTGTAAGAATAACGGGTCGCACCCCTGCCTGCCAGCCTGATATGACAACGCACAATTCGACATTGTGATCACACGTAGTCTATTTCCATGTGTGTTGTGTGTGAGTGCGTGTGCGTGTGCGAGTGCGTGTGCGTGTGCGTGTGCGTGTGCGTGTGCGTGTGCGTGTGCGTGTGCGTGTGCGTGTGCGTGTGCGTGTGCGTGTGCGTGTGCGTGTGCGTGTGCGTGTGCGTGTGCGTGTGCGTGTGCGTGTGCGTGTGCGTGTGCGTGTGCGTGTGCGTGTGCGTGTGCGTGTGCGTGTGCGTGTGCGTGTGCGTGTGCGTGTGCGTGTGCGTGTGCGTGTGCGTGTGCGTGTGCGTGTGCGTGTGCGTGTGCGTGTGCGTGTGCGTGTGCGTGTGCGTGTGCGTGTGCGTGTGCGTGTGCGTGTGCGTGTGCGTGTGCGTGTGCGTGTGCGTGTGCGTGTGCGTGTGCGTGTGCGTGTGCGTGTGCGTGTGCGTGTGCGTGTGCGTGTGCGTGTGCGTGTGCGTGTGCGTGTGCGTGTGCGTGTGCGTGTGCGTGTGCGTGTGCGTGTGCGTGTGCGTGTGCGTGTGCGTGTGCGTGTGCGTGTGCGTGTGCGTGTGCGTGTGCGTGTGCGTGTGCGTGTGCGTGTGCGTGTGCGTGTGCGTGTGCGTGTGCGTGTGCGTGTGCGTGTGCGTGTGCGTGTGCGTGTGCGTGTGCGTGTGCGTGTGCGTGTGCGTGTGCGTGTGCGTGTGCGTGTGCGTGTGCGTGTGCGTGTGCGTGTGCGTGTGCGTGTGCGTGTGCGTGTGCGTGTGCGTGTGCGTGTGCGTGTGCGTGTGCGTGTGCGTGTGCGTGTGCGTGTGCGTGTGCGTGTGCGTGTGCGTGTGCGTGTGCGTGTGCGTGTGCGTGTGCGTGTGCGTGTGCGTGTGCGTGTGCGTGCATGGATGCGTGTGTGTGTACGTAAGAGCATATGTCCGTGCGTGTGTGTATGCGAGTGTGCGTGTATGTATATATATATATATATATATATATATATATATACATATATATATATACATATATATATATATATATATGTGTGTGTGTGTGTTCGTGTGCGTGTGTGCGTGCGTGCGGGCCTGCCTGCGTGTGTATATGTTTGTGTGTACACATTACCTAGCCACAAGTAAATGATACTCGTCCTGAGGGTGTACTAGGACACACGTTGCACTGGTCTCGGGCTGTATTTGACATCGCACTGTACTATGTCCTAGAATGTGTGAGGATGTTGACAATACCCATAGTCATATTACAACTGCTCTTAAACTGTTCACTACCTCATAACAAACACAGTCCTAAATAGTACAATTTCA
>OZ024856.1:34292400-34322593 GCA_964017155.1 Oasisia sp. SBJ-2009
TAAAACACATACACTATACCATTTCAAACAACTCAAAACAACACAAATATAAATTATACAATACAACAATGAACAGACACAATGTTTTGTTTGTCAATAAACACTGTTGCAACTAATTTGATTGATTCAATGGCTTTATTACTGAGATATTTCAATACATGCCTGTATAACAAAATGTCGGCCATTTTGAAAATATTTTGCTTGACAAAATTATGAAAATATAGTGTAACTAGAAAATAACCGTCAGAATGTTATAATGTTTTCATTGTTGCAAAGCTAACACCTATAGCTGCATTTTATTCACTGGGTTGAATATGGTAGTAGCAGGGGTTCAATTTCAAATGTCAGTCGCTAAGTAGAATAACTTTCAATATTTTTTACAAATTTATTATTTTCTTTGCAAATTGTGCTCAAGTGTCAACATTTTATGACTAAATCATATTTCCATGTGTACAGACATGTGGAGAAATTAGTTCTCTTCAAAATAAACACAACTTGTAATTAACAATATTGAATAGATTTATTTCTACAGATTTTTTAACACATTGAGGTAAAATCGCTCAAAAATTACCATAAATCCTGGGAACATGAGGGCATGTTTTAATAAAATCCTAGGGCCTACACACACCACACACGAATCCACACATGCACCAACATATGCACCGACAAACGGACACACATGCACCCACGCACACGCACACACTCACACACCACACACGCACGCACCTTCACAGACATGCGCCGACACAAGCACACACACGCACCCACACACTAATCCAAATAAGCACACATACAAACACACGCACGCACACACACGCACGCACCCACACCCACATGTACCCACACACGCACGCACACACACCCACCCACACACAAATCCAAATCGGCACCCACACAGGCACCAACACACGCACTCACACACACGCCCCCACATACACGCACCCATACATCCACCCACACGGGTACAGACACGCGCCAGCACACACACACACGCACACGCACACGCACACGCACACGCACACGCACACACATACACGAATCCACACATGTACCCCCACACACGCACCCACACACCGACGCACGCACCCACACAGGCATGTGCCCACACACGCACGCCCACAAACGCACCCACACACCAATCCACACACTCACCCACACACGTAACAGCACACGCATTCACACACGTGCACCCACACACACGCGCCAACACTCGCACGAACACACACACACACACTCACACACACACGAATCCACACATGCACCCACACACCCACACACCCACCGACACACGCACACACACATGCACCCACAAACAACACGTACCCACACACGAATCAACACACGCACCCACACACGCACAATCACACACTTTCTCTGTCTCTCTCGTTCACTCTCTCTCTCTTTCTGTCATGCGCGCGCGCACACACACACACACACACACACACACACACACACACACACACACACATATGCACATACACACAAACACCTACCCACACACGCACCCACAGGCGCCAAAACACGCACACACACGCACTCACACACGGACTCACACGCACGCGTCAGCACACACACACACGAACCCATACACATGCAACCATACACGCACCCACACACGCACACACCCGCGCCAAAATACACACACAACAACGACACACGCACCCGTACACACGCACCACACACGCATCCACACATACAAACACAAGCCAACAGAGGCACAATCACGCCCACACACACGCACACACATACACATACATGCACCACACACGCAACCCTACACACGCGCCACACACAAATACACACACGCACGCACCCACACGCACCCACCCACACACGCACCCAAATAAGCCCACACACGCTCCAACCCACGCACACACAAGCGCACCAACCCTCACACGTACCCTCAGACGCACCCACACACGCACATACACACACACCTGCTCCACACACTCACCCACAAACACGCACCCCAGCACGCACCAACACACGAATCCACACACGCACCCACACACGGACTCACACGCGCCCACACATGCACACATACACACAAGCACCACACACGCTCCCACACACACATTCGGACGCACCCACACACACATGCGCCCACACGCACACATACACACCAGCACCCACAAACACGAACAACACACGATTACACACACGCACCCACACACGCACCCACACACACACACATTCACCCACACACGCACCCCCACACGCACCAAAACACACACTCACACACATGCACCCACACACACGCTCAAAGACACGCACCCATACGCGCACAAACACGGGCCAACACACGCATACACACACACGCACACACACGCGCACACGAATCCACACAAGCACCCACACACGCAACGACACGCACACACACATTCAACCACACACACGCATGCAGCCACCCCACCCACACACGCACAAACACCCGACAATACACGCACACACACATACAAGCATCCACACATACAAGCACCCACACACACAAACACACACACACAAACATGCACCCACTAACACGCACCCACATACCCACGTGCGCGTAAACCCGCATACATACACACACAAGCACCCACACACACGCACCCACACACAGACGCACGCACCAACACAGACATGTGCCCACACCCGGACGCATTCACAAGCACCCACACACCAATCCACACACGCACCCACACACGCACCAACACACGCACTCATACTCATGCACCAACACACAAGCACCCACACACCCGCACCCACACACGCACCCACACGCGCACACACACGCGCCAACACGCACACACACACACGCACACACACACGAATCTACACATGCACCCACACACCCACCGACACACGCACACACATGCACCCACACACACGCACCCACACACGAATCGGCACACGCACCCACACACGCACCGACACAAGCACACACTTTCTCTGTCTCTCTCGTTCACTCTCTCTCTCTCTCTCTCGCTCTGTCATAAGCGAGCGCGCACACACACACACACACACACACACACAAACACCCACCCTCACACGCACCCACACGAGCCAAAACACGAACACACACACGCACACATACACACACGCAACCACACACACGCACCCACACACGCACTCACACGCGTACCCACACATGGACCCACACGCACGCGCCAACACACTCACACACGAAACCATACACACGCACCCATACACGCACACAGGCGCGCCAAAATACGCAAACATACACACACATGAACGACACAAGCACCCATACACACGCACCCAAACACGCACCCACACCCACGCCCCCATACACACGCGCCCACACACGCACAATTACAAACCCGCACCACACACGCGCCCACACACAAACACAAGCCAAAACACGCATACAGACACACACACATGAACGACACACGCACCCATACACGCACCCACACCCACGCCCCCATACACACGCGCCCACACACGCACACTTACAAACACGCACCACACACGCACCCACACACAAACACAAGCCAAAACACGCACACAGACACACACACACGCACCCACACACGCACACATATACATGCACTCATACACACGCACCCACCGCATCCACACATGCACCCACACGCACACACACGCGGAAAGACACGCACACATGTACATATTCACTACAATGGGGTTTCACTGTGATGTAAATTTGCGTGTCGTCAGCATAAAAGTGCGACAAGTTGTTGTTCCGAATGATTTTTGATACTGGTGCGGCATAGATAGAAACCAGCTGCGGACCAAGTACAGAATCTTGAGGAACCCCACACGTGAGGGGGCGAGCAGTTGACGTAGAACCATTAATGTAGACATATACGATTTAAACCACTTAAGTGCAGTTTGGCCCACTCCAACATCATGTGTCAGTCTATGCAACATGACATCGTGGTCCACAGTATCAAATGCAGCCGACAAATCCAGTAGTAACATGATGGCAATGTTCTGGTTGTCCATTGCACGCAGGATGTCATTCTGAACACAGACAAGGGCCGTCTCGACGCTGTGGTTTGGCTTGTACGCAGACTGGTTGGGCACGCAGAGATCACACTCAGACATGTGAGCCGACAGTCTCGCGGCAACAACACACTCTATTGTCTTCGACAAGTATGGCAGATTGGACACAGGTCTGTAGTTGTTCAATACGCGCACCCACACACGCACGCAGACACACACACACACACACACACACACACACACACACACACACACACGAATCCACAAACACCCACATATGCACCGACACACGCACAGACACACACACACACACACACACACACTCACACACACACACACAGACACACAGACACACATACACCCACACTCATGCACCCACACACGCACTCACACGCACCCACACACTCACACACATGGATTCACACACGTGCAAACACACACACAAATACACATGATACACATGCACCACACACGCACCCACACATATGCAAGCACCCACACACACACGCCGAGACACACATATACAGACACACACGCACCAACATATACGCACCAACACACGAATCCACACACGAACCCACACACGCACCGACACACAAACATACACATATGCACCCACACACAGGCACAAACACAAATGCACCCACACACGCGCAAACACAGAAATGCACATGCACCACACACACGCGACCTCACACATACACACACGCACCCACACACACGCAACCATTCCACCCACGCACACACAGACCACACACAGCCAACACACGCACACACACACGCACCCACACACATACTCACCCTCGTGCGGGCTAGTACACACGCACCCGCATAACCGCAATCACACATGCACACACACGCGCCAACCCACGCACACATACACACACGCACACATGCACCACATACATACCTACACGCAATCACACACACACGAACCCACACCCACGCACCTACACACACGCACCCACACACTCGCCCACACATGCACACATACACACACCCATGCACCCACACCCACAGACGAATCCACACACGCAACCACACACGCAACCACACATACACCCACACACAGGCATCCACACACGCACACACGCACACACGCACACACGCACACACGCACACACACACCCACACGATTCCACACACGCACCCACATCTGCATCGACACAAGCACACACACACACGCACTCACACACGCACACACACGCGCCAACACACGCACACACGCGCAGCCTCACACACGCACCCACACGTAGCCACCCACACAAACACCCACACACGCTCACACAAGCGCCAACACACGCACACCCACACACCCACACGCAAAAACGCACCCATAATCACACTTACCCTCACACGCACCAACACACGCACCCACACACACACGCCAGCACAAGCACACACACACGCAAACACACACGCACCCACACACACAAACCCACACACACCCACACGCGCCAACACACGCGCACACACACACCCACACACACGCACCCACACACGCACACATACACTCATATGAAGCGGCTGGAACATCAATGCAGGAAAACACAACTAACTGTACACCGCGATATGTTTACATGTCAAAGAAACAGAGTGAACACCATGTGCGCTGAAGCAAAGAAGACCTACTACAAAGAAAAGTTGTCGGACATCCGTAGTCATGCGCAATTCTACAACATCGCAAACAACTTGCTGCGTCGGCGCAAAACAATAGCAGTACCGAACTATGAATGTGCCGAATCACTCGCTAACAAGTTCGCAGACTACTTTGATGAGAAGATCCAGCGTATTCGCATCACTCTACAAACGCCACACTCCTTTGCTATCGTCTGTACTGTGCGCACAAATCGCCCTGACACTGACTGCCAGCTGTCAAGCTTCGTGACAGTCACACGAAATCACACAACTATTAAGTAAGTCACCATCCAAGACATGCAAACTTGATCCGATGCCTACACATTTCGCAAAACAGTGTCACGACGTCATGGCAGTACAAATTACGAACATCATCAACAAGTGTTTGATAGACGGAATGCCCGATGAGATGAAAGCTGCTATCATCACACCCATTTAAAAAAAGTCAAGTCTTGACAGTGAAACGTTGAAAAGCTATCGACCTATATCGAACATGTCCTTTGTGTCAAAGTTACTTGAGAGAGTTGTGGCAGACCGGTTGATTGCACACATGCGTGACAAAGATCTCTACATGCCGTTACAATCAGCATACCGGCAAAACTGCAGTACCGAAACAGCACTACTACACGTGCATGACAGCGTAATCCGGTCCATCGACGAACGCAAATGTGTGATTCTATTGCTAATCGATCTGAGCGCAGCATACGATATGATTGATCACGATATTCTTCTAAACACTTTGAGTAACACCATCGGCGTCAAGGATCGTTGCTTGTCATGGTTCGCTGCCTACTTACAACACAGAGAATACACGGTGTTGATTGCCGGCGAGCAGTCAAAACCACACAAGCTGACACAAGTGGTGTCCCGCAAGGGTCAGTCCTCGGACCACTATTGTTCACGATTTATATGACCCCTCTTGCGTCACTACTCAAACTTCATGGCATGACTTACCATCTATACGCCGACGACACCCAACTTTTTCAAGAATTCAGCCTAAGCGACAACACTTCACCCGAGATTGCCGTCAGGAAAATGGAACGCTGTGTCACCAATATCCGTCAGTGGATGAAGACCAACATGCTGAAGCTGAACGACGACAAAACAGAGATCCTCATCATCCGTCCGAAATCTGCAAACCAACACCTCCTTCCCGAAAGTGTAAGAATCGGTAACACCAACGTGACACCCAACACGCATGCCAGAAATTTGGGAGTGACATTCGATTGCAATATGTCCCTTGAGCGACATGTAACAAACATTTCTAGAACAGCATACTACCATCTCCACAGCATCAGACGCATTCGTCGTTATTTAGAACAAGGACACACAAAACAGCTAGTGCATGCCCTTGTCATATCACGAATTGACTGTTGCAACAGCCTCCTGAATGGTCTGTCAGTGGCGGTAGTTGAAACACTACAGCGCGTCCAAAATGCTTGTGCTCGTGTTATACTAATTCGACCAAAACGAGACCACGTCACGCCCATGCTCTTGGAGCTGCACTGACTTCCTGTTAAGTGTCGCTTCACATTCAAGACCCTACTTCTCACCTTTAAATGCCTCCATGGTATTGCACCTACATACTTATCAGCACTTCTCTCTCCCTATTGGCCTACACGCAGTCTGCGGTCTTCTGACCAGTTACTACTTAATCAGCCCACTTCCCGAACTAAACTTGGCGAACGATCCTTCTCTTGTGCAGCTCCAAGGGCATGGAACCAACTACCCATTGCTGTGCGACAA
Organism: Oasisia sp. SBJ-2009; assembly: GCA_964017155.1. Classification (NCBI taxonomy): domain Eukaryota; kingdom Metazoa; phylum Annelida; class Polychaeta; order Sabellida; family Siboglinidae; genus Oasisia; species Oasisia sp. SBJ-2009. The sequence goes on from OZ024856.1 coordinate 34,299,751, forward strand.
TGTACGACTGTGAATCATATCAAAGTAGCACTCAAGACGCATCTGTTTACAGCTTACTATTTTGACAGTCTGTGTGTTGTGCCAATTTAAGTCTGTATTTTAAAGTATCATATTTCTTTTATTAGTATATCCTCATTTTATCAAAGTAGTATTGTATTAACGTTTTAGTATTATTATTATTTATATATATATATATTATTATTATTATGTTATTAGTATTTATTTTTAGTATCATTATTTTAGGAATAATCATTGTAAAGCGCCCCAGAACAATTATTTGGATGAGGCGCTATATAATAAATAAACTATTATTATTATATTATTATTATTATATGCATAACACACGCACCCCCCCCCCCCCCACACACACACGCACACACACGGAAGCACCCTCACATACGTGCCACACACGCTCCCACATACACCCAGACACGCGTCAACACACACACACACACACACACACACACACACACACACACACACACACACACACACACACACACACACAACCACACACAAACACACAAACACACAAACACACACACACAAATCTACATAAACAAATGCACTCACACGAACCCACACACGGGATAACATACCCACACACACCCACACCCACAGACGCAACTACACCCACACGTACCCACACACGCACCCACACACTCACACCCCCCCCCCCCCCCAGCACAAGCATTCACACACACACACACGCACTCCCACACACGCAACAACACACGCACACACACGCGCCAACACACGCACACATGCACCACACACGCACCCAGACCCACACATGCACCCACACACGCACCAACTCCCACGCACCCACACACATGCACACACACACTCCCACACATGCACCCATAAACACACGCACCACACTCGCATCCACACACAAATGCGGCCACACATACACAAATACACACACCCACACGCACCGAGACACACGCACCCTCACACGAATTCACACACGCCCACACACACGCACCGACACACGCACACAAACATACACCCAAACACACGCACCTACACACACGCACTCACAAGCGCACCCACACACGCACAAACACGCTCCAAAACACGTGCACACACACACACATACACACACACATACGAATCCAAGCACGCACCCACACATGCAACCACACACACGAAACCACACACGCACCCACACACGCCAACATACGAACACACACACGCAGACACACACATGCACACCCGCAAACACTCACACACACACACACGCGCACGCACCACACACGCACCCAAACACACACACGCACGCACACACACACATACGCCCACATGCACAAATACACACACGCACCCACATAAACCCACCAACCCACGAATCCACACACGTACCCACACACGTACCCAAACACACACACACACAAACACCCAGACACACAAACACACACGCACACACCCCCCCCACACACACGCACATATATACACTCACACGCACGTACCCACACACACGCACACACCCACACCCTCACCCACACACGCACACACACGCGCACACACGCACCCAAGCACACCCACATACACACACGCCCAGCAGCACATACCCACACTCGCAATACACTCACACACGCACCCACACACACACGCTCGCACCCACAGAGACATGTGCCCACACACACAAGGACACAAACGCGCCAACACACGCACACACACCGACGCACACAAACACACACACACACACACACACACACATGCACATGCACCCACTTAATCGCACCCACATACACACATACGCCCAAAACACGCACATATACACACAGGTACCCACACACACACAACACACACGATTCCACACACGCAGAGACTCACGGACACACATGCACCCACAAACACGCACCCACTCACTCTCACACACACACACACGCACGCACGCACCCACACAGACATGCGCCCACACACGCACGCTCACACACACGCCACACACACACCCACATACGCCCACACACGCGCCAACACAAGCACACATGCACCCACACAAACAAACGCACCCATCCTCACACGTACCAACACACACATCGACACACGCACCCACATACGCTCACACACGCGCTATCACACTCACACACACACACCCACACACAAACACACACACTCACGCGTACCCAAACATGCACCCATACACGCACCCACACACACACGCACCAGCACAAGCACAAACACACACGCATCCACACACTCGCACCAACACACGCACACACACGCGACATCACACGCACACGCACACGTACACACACATATGCACCACACACGCACCCCCACACACACGCACCCACACGCGCACCGACACACGAATCCACGCACGCACCCACACACGCACCCACACACGCACCCACACACGCACCCACCCACACGCACGCACACACACTCGCAAAGTCACGCACACATACACATATGCACCACACACGGACCCGCACACAGGCACCCAAACAGGCACCAACATATTCACCCACACACACACGAGCCTACACACGCACACATACACACACGCATCACATACGCACCACACACGCACCACAAACACACCCATACACGCACCGACACACAGATGCGTCCACACGCGCACACACACACACACACACACACAAGCACACACTCACACGCACCCACACCCGCACTCATACGCGCAGGAACACACACGCATCCAAATTCGCAACAACACACACGCACCCACACACACATACGCATACACACGCGCCAAAACACGCACACACAGACGCACCCACGCAAACAAATGCACCCACACTCACACGTACCAACACACAAGCACCAACATGCACACACACGCGACAACACACGCACACATAAACACACATGCAGCACACACGTACCCACACACACGCACCTTCACACGCACCCACACACGCACACACACACTTGCCCACACACGCACACATACACACACGCACCACAAAACGCACCCACGCACACCCATACGCACACACGCACCCACGAACAGATACTTCCACACACACACACATATACACACACGCACCCACACACACGCACCCAAACACGAATCCACACACGCACCCACACAAGCACCGACACAAACAAACGCACCCATATACACGCATCCACACACGCACCGACACACACACGCACCCACACACACGCACCCACACACTCACACACGCACACACACACACACACACACACACACACACAAGATTCCACACACGCACCCAAACATACACCGACACATGCACACACATACATGCACCCACACACACACGCACCCACACACACACCACACACGCACAAACACGCACCAACACACCCACACTCACACACACGCAGAAACACACATCCACACGCACCCACACAAGCACACACACTCGCCAACACACGCCCACTCACGCACCCACACACGAATCCACACACGCAACCACAAGCGAACCGACACACGCACACACACACGCACCACACACGCACACACACACACACGCACTAACACAGGCAAACACACAAACACGCAGACACACACACACGCACCCTCACGCATTTACACACGCACACACACGCACCATCACACGCACAAACACACACAAGCACCCACTCAGACCCACATGCGCCCACATACACACACGCGCACCAGAACAAGCACACGCGCGCACCCACAGACACGCACCCACACACTCACACACGCACCCACACCCACACCACACACGCGCTAACTCACGCACACACACAAACACGCAGACACACACACACACACACACACACGCACCCACACGCACCCACATACGGACACACACGCGCCAACACACGCACACACACACACAAACAAACACAAGCACCCACACCCACATGCGCATCCACACACGCACCCACATACACACACGACCACACACAAACACGCAGCCACACACGCACGCACTCATCCACATACGCGCCCACACAGGCACACTTTCACACACACACACACACACACACACACACACACACACACACACACACACACACACACATACACATGGACACACACACACGCAAACACACACACGAATACACATGATACACATGCACCACACACGCACCCACACACATGCAAGCACCCACACACACACGCGCCCACTCACACATATACAGACACAAACGCACCAACATACACGCACCCACACACGAATCCACACACATATGCACCCACACACACGCACAAAGACACACGCACCCACAAACGCGCAAACTCACATCAATACACATACACCACACACACTCGCTCTGACACATACACACACGCACCCACCCACACGCGCACCCATCCATTCACGCAAACATAGGCGCCAACACACGCACACACACACGCACACACACACCCACCCACCCTCCGGCAGGCTAGCATACACGCACCCGCACACCCGCTACCACATACGCTCACACATGCGCCAATCCACGCACACATACACACACACGCACACATGCACCACAGACACACCGACACACAATCACACACACACGAACCCACACCCACGCACCTACACACATGCACCCACACACTCGCCAACACATGCACACCTACACACACCCATGCACCCACACCCTCACACAAATCCACACACGAACCCACACACACCGACACAAACAAACACATGCGCCAGCATAATGACACACACATACACGCTCCCATGCACCTACCCACGGTCCCACTCACGCACCAACACACGCACACTCACGCGCCAACACACTCACACATGCACTCCATACGCACCCAGACCCACACTCACACACGCACCAACACCCACGAACCCATACACACGCACCCACACACTCGCCCTTACACGCACACATACACACATACACACATACAAACACTCACGCACCCACACGCACACACGAGTCCACACACGAACCCACACACGCACCCACACACGCACACACACATGCATCCACACACAGGCATCCACACACGCACACTCACACACACACACGATTCCACACACGCACCCACATCTGTATCGACACAAGAACACACACACGCACCCACACACGCACACACACGCGGCAAGACACGCACCCACACGCAACCACCTACACAAACACCCACATACGCCCACACAAGCGCCAACACACGCACACCCACACACCCACACGCAGAAACGCACCCACACTCACAAGTACCCTCACACGCACCCACACATGCACCCATACATCCTCACGCGCCAGCAGAAGCACACACACACACCCAAAAAAACACTCCCACCCACGCACACCCACTCACATACACCCACACGCGCCAACACACGCGCACACACACACACGCAACCACACACGCACACATACACTCATACGCACAACACACGCAGCCCCACACCCACACGGAAGCACCCTCATACACTTGCCACACACGCTCCCACACACGCGCCAACACATGCACACACAAATCTACACAAACAAACGCACCCACTCTCACACGAACCCACACATGCAACCACAAACGCCCACACAAGCGATAACATACGCACACACACCCACACACACAAACGCAACTACACTCACACGTACCCACACACGCACCCACATTCGCACCCACACACGCACCTACACACTCTCACGCGCCTGCACAAGCATACACACACGCACACACACTCTCACCCTCACACACGCATCCACACACGCACTCACACACTCCCACACACGCAACAACACACGCACACACACGCGCCCACACACGCACACATGCACCACTCACGCACCCAGACCCACACATGCACCTACACCCACACACGCACCAACACCCACGCATCCACACCCACACACGCACCCACACACTCACACAAATGCACCCATACACACACGCACCACACTCGCATCCAAACACACATGCGCCCACAAATACACACATACACACACCCGCATACACACACATACACACATACACACATACACACATACACACACACGCACCAGCACAAGCACAAACACACACGCACCCACACACTCGCACCCACACACGCACACACACGCGACATCACACGCACACGCACACGTACACACACATATGCACCACACACGCACCCCCACACACACGCACCCACACGCGCACCCACACACGAATCCACGCACGCACCCACAAACGCACCCACACACGCACCCACACACGCACCCACCCACACGCACGCACACACACTCGCTAAGTCACGCACACATACACATATGCACCACACACGGACCCGCACACAGGCAACCAAACAGGCACCAACATATTCACCCACACACACACACGAGCCTACACACGCACACATACACACACGCATCACATACGCACCACACACGCACCACAAACACACCCATACACGCACCGACACACAGATGCGTCCACACGCGCACACACACACACACACACACACACACACACACACACACACACACAAGCACACACTCACACGCACCCACACCCGCACTCATACGCGCAGGAACACACACGCATCCAAATTCGCAACAACACACACGCACCCACACACACATACGCAGACACACGCGCCAAAACACGCACACACAGACGCACCCACGCAAACAAATGCACCCACACTCACACGTACCAACACACAAGCACCAACATGCACACACACGCGACAACACACGCACACATAAACACACATGCAGCACACACGTACCCACACACACGGACCCTCACACGCACCCACACACGCACACACACACACGAACACACACTCACCCACAAACGCAATACCACGCGAACCCACACACACACCCACACGCACCGCCAGCACAAACACACACGGACCCATACACACGCACCCATAAACGCACCCACACAAGCACACACGCGCGACAACACACGCATATATACGCTCACCTGAACGACACATGCACCCACACACACGCACCCAAACACGCGCGCTCGCGCGCCAACACACGCACACGGAAGCATCCTCAGACACGCGTCACACACACACACATACACCCTCAAACGCGCCAACACACGCACACACGCACCCACACAAATAAACGCACCCACCCTCACACGTCGCCACTCCCGCTGACCACTTCACACTTGCGTCTGACCTGAACAAACTTTTCTCATGGGCAGATGGATTTTTATGTGTCAAAGTGTGCCCTCTTATCGGTTACTACCAAGAGGAACATATCAACCTATAACTACTTCATGGGGAGCCAACAAATACCACGGACTGACAACCAGGACTACCTGGGGGTTACCATCAACACACAATTATCGTGGCAACCACATATCAACAAAGTGCAGAACAAAGCCAGCAAGACATTTGGCTTACTCCAAAGAACACTGTATGCGGCGCCACAGCAAGTGAGACAAACAGCATACGAGGTACTCGTGCGACCAACACTCGAGTTTGCCACACGCGACTGGGCACCTCACACAAAGACAGGCATTCAGACAATAGAGCGCGTACAAAGATCCGCTGCGCGGTTTGTCACCGGTGATTACCGCAGAACGTCAAGTGCCAGTGATATGTGCACTAACCTGATGCGGAACTCCTTGTACACACGAAGGCGGATAAGAGATGCAACTACGTTTTTTAAAATTAACCACGGACTAATGCACATCAGCTTGCCTGTCATCATCACCAGAGCAGATGCGCGCATCAGACGCCAATACAAGCACAAACTACGAACACTACCTGCCACTTGCACGCCCTACCAGCAGTCATTCTACGTACGCTGTATTCCACTGTGGAAGGCACTTACCGAGGAAGCTGTCACCGCATCTACCACATAAGTATTCCAGAGAGCCGCCATCCCAGTCATTCAGACATTGACATTATAATAGATTGTTTTAATGTTAATCATGGACTGCCTGCTTTTTTAATGTACTATTAATTTTATTGATCTATTTTTTCTAATATTTTATAAACTTATTATTTTTATATATTTATTATATTTATCTTATTAATTTATTCATCGTTTTATTGTACAGTTAACTGGATTTATCTATTGTCATATTTATTTTATTAACTTATTATTTTAGCGCACATTATTTTTAACCACAACTGCAGGATAGTGAAATATCACTTTTAAGCAGTATAACACTAGATAACTTGAAGACGCACCCACACACGCACACACACGCGCCCACATGCACCCACGCACAACCACACCCATCCACACACTCACATACACACACGCGCACCAGCACATACTCACACACGCACCACACACGCACCCCCACACACACGCTCGCACCCACAGAGACATGTGCCCACACACACACGGACACAAACGCTCCCACACACGAATCCACACACGCACCCACACACACGCACCCACACACGCACAAACACGCGCCAACACACGCACACACACATACACACACCGACGCACACAAACACACACACACACACACACACACACACACATATGCACCCAATTATTCGCACCTACATACACACATACGCCCAAACACGCACATATACACACAGGTACCCACACACACGCAACCACACACGATTCCACACACGCACCCACACACGCAGAGACTCACGGACACACATGCACCCACACACACGCACCCACTCACATACACACACACGCACGCACCCACACAGACATGCGCCCACACACGTACGCTCACACATGCACCCACACACACGCACCCACACACGCACAAACACGCGCCAACACACGCACACACACATACACACACCGACGCACACAAACACACACACACACACACACACACACACACATATGCACCCAATTATTCGCACCTACATACACACATACGCCCAAACACGCACATATACACACAGGTACCCACACACACGCAACCACACACGATTCCACACACGCACCCACACACGCAGAGACTCACGGACACACATGCACCCACACACACGCACCCACTCACATACACACACACGCACGCACCCACACAGACATGCGCCCACACACGTACGCTCACACATGCACCCACACACACGCACCCACACACGCACAAACACGCGCCAACACACGCACACACACATACACACACCGACGCACACAAACACACACACACACACACACACACACACACACATATGCACCCAATTATTCGCACCTACATACACACATACGCCCAAACACGCACATATACACACAGGTACCCACACACACGCAACCACACATGATTCCACACACGCACCCACACACGCAGAGACTCACGGACACACATGCAACCACACACACGCACCCACTCACATACACACACACGCACGCACCCACACAGACATGCGCCCACACACGTACGCTCACACATGCACAGACGGATCCACACACCCACACATACACACAAGGACCACACACAAACACACACCCACACACCAATCCACACACGCACACATACACACACGCACCACACACACACAAACCCACGCACCAACACAGACATGTGTGCCCACAGACGCAAGCACACACACGCACCCATACAGGCACCATAACACGCACTCACACACGTGCACCCACACACACGCACCCACACAGGAATACACACACGCACCCGCACACGCACCGACACACGCACACACTTTCTCTGACTCTCTCGCTTACTCTCTCTTTCTCTCTCTGTGATACGCTCGCGCACACACACACATACACACACAAACACACACACACACAAAAACCCACCCACGTACGCACCCACAAGAACCAACACAGGCACACTCGCACCCACACACACGCACCCACACCCGCACTCACACGCGCACCCACACACACGCACCCAAGATCGCATCCACACACACGCACAGACACACACGTGCCCACACACGCACCCACAAACAGGCATCCCCACACACAAACACAAAACACCCACACACGCGCCCACATACGCCCACACACGCGCCAAAAGACGCACAAACACACACACGCACCCAAAAAACAAAAGCACGAACACTGACACGTACCCACACACGCACGCACACACGCACTCACCCACGCACCCGCAAACACACACGCGCCAGCACAAGCACACCTACACGGACCCACACACGCACACACACGCACACACACGAGACAACACACTCACATGTGCACCACACACGTAACCACACCCACACCCACACCCACACCCACACCCACACCCACACACGCGCCCACACATGTACCCATACAAACAAAAGCACGACTCACACATCCAAACAGTTACCCACACGCACCCACACACACGCACCCACATACGAATCCACACACACGCAATCCCACACACGCACCCACACATACACCCACATACACGCAACCACACACACGCACACACACGCACCCACACACGCATGCACACGCGCAATCGCATGTACACCAGCACGCACACACACGAATACACGCATGCACCCACACATGCAACCAAACACACGCACCCACACACGCGCCCAAACATGCACCCATACAAACAAACGCATGACTCACACATCTACACACACACATACGCCCACACACACACATACACTCAACAACACACACGCACCCACACACGAATCCACACACACGAACCCCCACACACGCACCGACCCCCGCACCCACACACGCACACACACGCGCAAACACACGCACACATACACACAGACACATATGCACCACACACGCACCCACACACACACGCATGCACCCACACACACACGCGCCCTCACATACACACACGCACCCACAGAGGCACACACACGCGACAACGCAAGCACAAACTCACGCACACCCACACGCACACAAAAAAACGCCAACACACGCACCCACAGACACGCACCCACACACATGCACCCGTAGACACGCACCCACGCACACACGCACCCACACACGAAAACACGCGCAAGCACAAGCACACACACACACGCAAATACACACACAAAAATACACGCGCCAAAACACGATAACACAAACCGCACACATACACAAACAGACACCAACACACGCACATACACGCATACATACAGACATAAATGCACCACACACGCCCCCACATGCACTCACTCACCCACAAACGCACTCACACGCGAACCCACACACACAACCACACGCACGTGGCAGAACAAACAAACACACACGCACCCACACACACAAACACACACACGCACCAATACACACGCACCCACATACACGCACCCGCACACGCGCCCACACATGCATCCATACACACACGCACCACACACGCATCCACACACACACATGCGCCCACACATATACACATACACACACCCACACACGAATCCACACACGCCCACATATGCACACATACACACACGCACTACTCACGCACCCAAACACACAGACGCACGCACCAACACACACACATGCGCCTCCCCCCCCCCCCAACACACACACATCCCCACACGCACCTACACGCGCACACACGCACGCACACACACGCAAATACACACACAAAAACACGATAACACAAACACGCATACTTACACAAACAGACACCAACACACGCACATACACGCATACATACAGACATAAATGCACCACACACGCCCCCACATGCACTCACCCACAAACGCACTCACACGCGAACCCACACACACAACCACACGCACGTGGCAGAACAAACAAACACACACGCACCCACCCACACACACACACGCACCAATACACACGCACCCACATACACGCACCCGCACACGCGCCCACACATGCATCCATACACACACGCACCACACACGCATCCACACACACACATGCGCCCACACATATACACATACACACACCCACACACGAATCCACACACGCCCACATATGCACACATACACACACGCACTACTCACGCACCCAAACACACAGACGCACGCAACAACACACACACATGCGCCCCCCCCCCCTCACACACACATCCCCACACGCACCTACACGCGCACACACGCACGCACACAGACACACACACGAATCCACAAGCACCCACTCATGCACCGACACACGCACAGACACACACACACACACACACACACACACACACACATGTACCCACTCTCACGCACCCACACACACACCCACACACGCACTCACACGGACTCACACGCACCCACACACTCACACAAACGGGCAAACACGGGCACACATACACACACACACATGCACCACAAACGCAACCACACAGGCATCCACCTACACACACCCACACACATACACACACCCACACAAACGCACCCACACACAAGCACACACCCACACACGCAGCCACACACGCACACACGCAAGCACAAACTCACGCACACCAACACGCACACAAAAACGCCAACACACGCACCCACAGACACGCACCCACACACATGCACCCACAGACACGCACCCACGCACACACGCACCCACACACTAAAACACGCGCAAGCACAATCACACACACACACGCACATACACACACAAAAACACACGCACCAAAACACGATGACACACACACACGCACACATACACAAACAGGCACCAACACATGCACATACACGCATACGTACAGACATCAATGCACCACACACGCCCCCACATGCACTCACCCACAAACGCACTCACACGCGAACCCACACACACAACCACACGCACGTGGCAGAACAAACAAACACACACGCACCCACACACACACACGCACCAATACACACGCACCCACATACACGCACCCGCACACGCGCCCACACATGCACCCATACACACACGCACCACACACGCATCCACACACACATGCGCCCACACATATACACATACACACACACACACGAATCCACACACGCCCACGTATGCACACATACACACACGCACTACTCACGCACCCAAAAACACAGACGCACGCACCAACACACACACATGCGCCCCCCACACACACATACCCACACGCACCTACACGCGCACGCACGCACGCACACAGACACACACACACGAATCCACAAGCACCCACACATGCACCGACACACGCACAGACACACACACACACAGACACACATGCACCCACTCTCACGCACCCACACACACACCCACACACGCACTCACACACACTCACACGCACCCACACACTCACACAAACGGGAAAACACGCGCACACATACACACACACACACACACACACACACACACACACACACACACACACACACATGCACCACAAACGCAACCATACACGCATCCACCCACACCCTCACGCACCTACACACGCGCCGATACACGCACACACACGCCCCCACATGCACACGCACACATGCATCCACACCCACACACGCACACGCACCTACACACGCGCCGATACACGCACACACACGCGCCAACACACCCACACACGCACCCACACACGCGTCCTCACAAGAACCCATACATACACGCACCTACACAAGCATCCATACACGCATGCGAGTGTGTGGGTGCGTGTGTGTATATGTGCGTGCGGACGCATCTGTGTGTGGCTGCGTGTGTGCGTGTGTGCGTGTGTGTGTGAGTGCGTGTATGGTGCGTGTGTGTATGTGTGCGTGTGTGGGCTCGTGTGTGTGTGCGCGTGTGGGTACGTGTGTGGTGCATGTGTGTGGAAGCATGTGTACGTGTATTGGCGCGTGTGTGTACGTGTATAGGCGCGTGTGTAGGTGCGTGTGTGCATGGGTGTTTTTGAGGGCGCGTGTGTCGGTGCGTGTGTCGGTGCGTGTGTGGATTCGCGGGTGGCAGCGGGCGTGTGGGGGCGTGTGTGTGCTTGTGTGGTGTGAGCGCATGTGTGTATGTGGGTGCGTGTGAGTGTGTGCATGTGTGTGTGTGAGTGTGTCTGTGTGTTTGTGTGTGTGTATGTTTGGGTACATGTATGTGTGTATACGTGTGTTGGCGCGTGTGTGTGTGTGTGTGGGTGCCTCCTCGTGGGTGCCTGTGTGGGTGCATGTTTGTGGGGGCATGTGTGTGTGTCCGTGTGTCGATGCGTGTGTGGGTGCGCGTGTGTGTGTGGGTGTGGATTCGTGTGAGTGTGTGTGTGTGTGTGTGTGTGTGGTTGTGTGTGTGCGTGTGTTGGCGCGTGTTTGTGCGCATGTGGGTGCGTGTGTGAGTGCCTGTGTGTGTGTGCGTGTGTGGGTGCATATAGGGATTCGTATATGGGAGCGTGTGTGTCCGTGTGTGTGGGCACATGTCTGTGTGGGAGCGAGCGTGTGTTTGTGGGTGCGTGTGTGAGTGTGGTGCTTGTGTTAGTATGTGCTGGTGCGCGTGTGAGTGTGTGTGTGCGTGTGTGAGTGCGGGTGTGGGTGTGTGCGTGTGTGAGGGTGCGTCTGTGTGGGTGTGTGTGTGTGCGTGTGTCGGTGCGTGTGTGTGTGCGTGTGTGAATTTGTGTGTGGGTGCGAGTATGTAGGTGCGTGTGGGTGTGTGTATGTGTGTATATGTGGGCGTGTGTGGATTCGTGTGTGGGTGTGTGTATGTGTATATGTGTGGGCGCATGTGTGTGTGTGGATGCGTGTGTGGTTCGTGTGTGTATGGGTGTATGTGTGGGCGCGTGTGCGGGTGCGTGTATGTGGGTGCGTGTGTATTGGTGCGTGTGTGGGTGTGGGTGCGTGTGTTTTTGTTCTGCCACGTGCGTGTGGTTGTATGTGTGGGTTCACGTGTGAGTGCGTTTGTGGGTGAGTGCATGTGGGGGCGTGGGTGGGAGAGCGTGTGTGGTGCGTTTGTGTCTGTATGTATGCGTGTATGTGCGTGTGTTGGTGCCTATGTGTGTATGTGTGCGTGTGTGGGTGCATGTATGTGTGTGTGTGTGTGTGGTCGTGTTTTGGCGCGTGTGTTTTTGTGTGTGTATGTGCGTGTGCGTGTGTGTGTGTGTGTGTGTGTGTGTGTGTGTGCTTGTGCTATCGCGTGTTTTAGTGTGTGGGTGCGTGTGTGCGTGGGTGCGTGTCTGTGGGTGCATGTGTGTGGGTGTTTGTCTGTGGGTGCGTGTGTTGGCGTTTGTGTGTGCGTGTGGGTGTGCGTGCATTTGTGCTTGCGTTGTCGCGTGTGTGTGCGTCTGTGGGTGCGTGTGTCTGGGTGTGTGTATGTGAGGGCGCGTGTGTTTGTGGGTGCATGCGTGTGCGTGTGGGTGCGTGTGTGGTGCATATGTGTCTGTGTGTATGTGTGCGTGTGTTTTCGCGGGTGTGTGCGTGTGTTGGTGCACGTGTGGGTGCGGGGGTCGGTGCGTGTGTGGGGGTTCGTGTGTGTGGATTCGTGTGTGGGTTCGTGTGTGTTGGTTAGAGTGTGTGTGTGTGGGCGCATGTGTGTGTGTAGATGTGTGAGTCATGCGTTTGTTTGTATGGGTGCATGTTTGGGCGTGTGTGCGGGTGCGTGTGTTTGGTTGCATGTGTGGGTGCATGCGTGGATTCGTGTATGTGCGTGCTTGTGTACATGCGATTGCGCGTGTGCGTGCGTGTGTGGGTGCGTGTGTGTGCGTATGTGTGGTTGCGTGTATAATAATAATAATAATAATAACAATTAGTTAACTTCTATTGCGCCTATATCCTTAGAAACCAAGCTCAGAGGCGCATCAAAACAAAAAGGATTAATCGATCTCATAGTCGGTAAACAAATCAAGTTGTCATCAGATTGATTGATGCGCCAGGGAGCTATGGTGGATAGGCCAGATTGTACAGATATGTTTTTAAATGACGACGGAATTTAGCAATATTTTCAACTGATTTCACGCTAGAAGGAAGCATATTCCATAGAGTAGGCGCACCCACAGCAAAAGCCCTGGTCCCCATATTAGTATTGACCTTTGGTACAAAGAGTAAATCAGAAGTAGATGACCGAAGTTGAATAGGTTTTCTTATAGGAGTAAGCAAAGTATGTAAATACGATGGCTGCTTAGAAGAAAATGCCTGGTAAGTAACGATATTGGACAGGCAGCCAATGCAGAGACTTTAGAAGCGGCTTAGAAGGAGTAAAGCGTGGAGACCTAGTCACCACCCTTGCTAAGCAATTTTGAACACGTTGTAGTTTTGTGATATCCTTAATAGCAATATGATGAAAAAGTGAATTACAATAGTCTAATCTACTAGTAACTAATGCAGTTGCAATAGTCTTTGCAACAGAAACAGGCGACGAATACGCCGCAAATCACGAATGTGGTAAAAACATGTTCGACAAATTTGAGAAATGTGTTCCCTAAAATTTAATTTATCATCAAAAATTACTCCCAAATTCCTAGTCGAAACTGCAGGCATAACATGCTGATTAAGTAAGGGTATAGGAAAAAGAGTCTTAATTTTGTCACGCTGCCGGTGTGTACCAATAATAAGAAACTCAGTTTTATCAGCATTCAGCTTCAATCTACTCTCAGTCATCCAGCAAAAAATGTCATCAATTCAAGTTCTAAGCTGCTGTAAAGAACTTCTTGCATCTGAAGTGGATAATGATATATAAATTTCAGTATCATCTGCATAAAGATGATGGCTCAAATGATGCCTATTAATCACTAGACTCAATGGAGTAGTATACAGTGTAAAAAGTATATGGGTGCATGTGTGGGTGCGTGTGTGGGAATGCGTGTGTGTGGATTCGTATGTGGGTGCGTGTGTGTGGGTGCGTGTGGGTAACTGTATGTGTGTGTGGTGGGGCGCATGTGTGTTTGGATGTGTGAGTCGTGCTTTTGTTTGTATGGGTAGATATGTGGGCGCGTGTGTGGGTGTATGTGTATGTGTGTGTGCGTAGGTGTGGGTGCGTGTGTGGGTGGGTGTGGTTACGTATGTGGTGCATATGTGAGTGTGTTTTCTCGTGTGTGTGCGTGTGTGGGTCCGTGTAGGTGTGCTTGTGCTGGCGCGTGTGTGTTTGCGGGTGCGTGTGTGAGTGTGTGTATGCGTGCGTGTGTGGGTACGTGTCAGTGTTGATGCGTGTGTTTTGTAGGTGCGTGTGTGTGCGTCTTTTGGCGCGTGTGTGGGCGTATGTGGGCGCGTGTGTGGGTGGGTGTGAGTGTGTGGGTGCTTGTGTTTGTGTGTGGGGATGCCTGTTTGTGGGTGCGTGTGTGGGCGCGTGTGTGTCTGTGCGTGTGTGTGGATGCGAGCTTGGGTGCGTGTGTGTGGGTGCGCGTGTGAGTGCGTGTGTTGGTGCGTGTGGGTGCGTATGTGGGAGGGTGTTTGTTTGTGTGTGTTTGTGTGTTTGTGTGTGTGTATGTGTGTATGTGTGTATGTGTGTGGGTGCGCGAACGTATCACAGAGAGAGAGAGAGAGAGTGAGCGAGAGAGACAGAGAAAGTGTGTGCGTGTGTCGGTGCGTGTGCGGGTGCGTGTGTGGATTCGTGTGTGGGTGCGTGTGTGTGGGCGCGTGTGTGTGGGCGCACGTGTGTGAGTGCGTGTGTTGGTGCGTGTATGGGTGCGTGTGTGTGCTTGCGTCTGTGGGCACACATATCTGTGTTGGTGCGTGGGTTTGTGTGTGTGTGGTGCGGGTGTGTATGTGTGCGTGTGTGGATTGGTGTGTGGGTGCGTGTTTGTGTGTGGTCCATGTGTGTATGTGTGCGTGTGTGGATCTGTTTGTCTGTGCATGTGTGAGCGTGCGTGTGTGGGCGCATGTCTGTGTGGGTGCGTGCGTGCGTGCGTGCGTGTGTGTGTGTTTGTGAGTGGGTGCGTGTGTGTGGGTGCATGTGTGTCCATGAGTCTCTGCGTGTGTGGGTGCATGGATGGAATCGTGTGTGGTTGCGTGTGTGTGGGTACATGTGTGTATATGTGCGTGTTTGGGCGTATGTGTGTATGTGGGTGCGAATAAGTGGGTGCATATGTGTGTGTGTGTGTGTGTGTGTGTGTGTGTGTGTGTGTTTGTGTGTGTGTTTGTGTGCGTCGGTGTGTGTATGTGTGTGTGCGTGTGTTGGCGCGTATTTGTGCGTGTGTGGGTGCGTGTGTGTGGGTGCGTGTGTGGATTCGTGTGTGGGAGCGTTTGTTTCCCTTTGTGTGGGGGCACATGTCTCGGTGGGTGCGAGCGTGTGTGTGTGGGTGCGTGTGTGATTGTGTTGCGTGTATGTGCTGGAGCGCGTGTGTGTATGTGAGTGTGTGGGTGGGTGTGGTTGTGCGTGGGTGCGTGTGGGCGCGTGTGTGTGCGTGTGTGGGTGCGGGTGTGGGTGTGGGTGTGTGTGTGCGTGTGTGTGGGTGTGTTCGTGTTTGGGTGCGTGTGTGGGTTCGTGTGTGTGCTTGCGTGTGTGTTTGCTTGTGCTAGCGCGTGTGTGTGTGTGTGTGGGTGCGTGTGTGGGTGCGTCTTCAAGTCTTCTAATGTTATACTGCTTAATAATAATAATAATAATAATAGTAACTTCTTTTGCGCCAATATCCTCGAAAATCAAGCTCAGTGGCGCGACAAAACCAGGGGATTAATCAATCTCATAATCGAAAGCAATGCGTGAGTCTTCAACGGATGGATGGAAAAGCTAGGAGGCTAAGGAGGATAGGCAGCATTAAAGAGATAGGTTTTTAGATGTTGGCGGAATGAAACTATATTACCTTGTGATTTAACACTGGCAGGAAGCGAATTCCACACCGTTGGTGCGGCAACCGAGAAAGCTCGGGTCCCGGCTTTCGTTTTTTAAAAGTTATATTTCACTATCCTGCAGTTGTGGTTAAAAATAATGTGCGCTAAAATAATAAGTTAATGCAATAAATATGACAATAGATAAATCCAGTTAACTGTACATTAAAACGATGAATAAATTAATAAGATAAATATAATAAATATATAAAAATAATAAGTTTATATAATATTAGAAAAAATTGATCAATAAAATTAATAGTACATTAAAAAAGCAGGCAGCCCATGATAAACATTAAAACAATCTATTATAATGTCAATGTCTGTCTGAATGATTGGGATGGCGGCTCTCTGGAATACTTCTGTGGTAGATGCGGTGACAGCTTCCTCGGTAAGTGCGTTCCACAGTGGAATACAGCGTACGTAGAATGACTGCTGGTAGGGCGTGCAAGTGGCAGGTAGTGTTCGTAGTTTGTGCTTGTGTTGGCGTCTGGTGCGCGCATCTGCTCTGGTGATGATGACAGGCAAGCTGATGTGCATTAGTCCGTGGTGAGTTCAAAAAAACATAATTGCATCTCTTATCCGCCTTCGTGTGTACAAGGAGTTCCACATCAGGTTAGTGCACATATCACTGACACTTGACGTTCTGCGGTAATCACCGGTGACAAACCGCGCAGCGGATCTTTGTACGCGCTCTATTGTCTGAATGCCTGTCTTTGTGTGAGGTGCCCAGGCGCGTGTGGCAAACTCGAGTGTTGGTCGCACGAGTACCACGTATGCTGTTTGTCTCACTTGCGGTGGCGCCGCATGCAGTGTTCTTTGGAGTAAACCAAGTGTCTTGCTGGCTTTGTTCTGCACTTTGTTGATATGTGGTTGCCACGATAATTGTGTGTTGATGGTAACCCCCAGGTAGTCCTGGTTGTCAGTCCGTGGTATATGTTGGCTCCCCATAAAGTAGTTATAGGTTGATATGTTCCTCTTGGTAGTAACCGATAAGACGGCACACTTTGACACATTAAAATCCATCTGCCACGTATTTGCCCATGAGAGAAGTTTGTTCAGGTCAGACGCAAGTGTGAAGTGGTCAGCGGTAATGGCTACGTGTGAGGGTGGGTGCGTTTATTTGTCTGGGTGCGTGTGAGCGTGTGTTGGCGCGTGTGAGGGTATATGTGGGTGTGTGTGACGCGTGTCTGAGGATGCTTCCGTGTGCGTGTGTTGGCGCGCGCGCGTGTTTCGGTGCCAGTGTGTGGGTGCATGTGTCGTTCAGGTGTGTGTATGTGTGCGTGTGTTGCCGCGCGTGTGTGCGTTTATGGGTGCGTGTGTATGGGTCCGTGTGTGTTTGTGCTGGCGGCGCGTGTGGGTGTGTGTGAGGGTTCGCATGGGATTGCGTTTGTGGGTGAGTGTGTGTGGGTGCGTGTGCATGCGTGTGTTGGTGCGTGAGGGTGCGTGTGTGGGTGGTTTTTATGTTTGTGTGTATGTGTGCGTGTGTGGGTTGGTGTGTGGGTGCGTGTTTGTGTGTGGTCCGTGTGTGTATGTGTGCGGGTGTGGATCCGTTTGTCTGTGCATGTGTGAGCGTGCGTGTGTGGGCGCATGTCTGTGTGGGTGCATGCGTGCGTGCGTGCGTGTGTGTGTGTGTGTGTGTGTGAGTGGGTGCGTGTGTGTGTGTGTGTGTGGGAGTCCGTGAGTCTCTGCATGTGTGGGTGCGTGGGTGGAATCGTGTCCGCGGTATTTGTTGGCTCCCCATGAAGTAGTTATAGGTTGATATGTTCCTCTTGGTAATAACCGATAAGACGGCACACTTTGACACATTAAAATCCATCTGCCATGTATTTGCCCATGAGAGAAGTTTGTTCAGGTCAGACGCAAGTGTGAAGTGGTCAGCTGGAGTGGCTATGTGTGAGGGTGGATGCGTTTATTTGTGTGGGTGCGTGTGTGAGGGTGTATGTGGATGTGTGTGACGCGTGTCTGAGGATGCTTCCGTGTGCGTGTGTTGGCGCGCGCGCGCGTGTTTGGGTGCGGGTGTGTGGGTGCATATGTCGTTCAGGTGTGTGTATGTGTGCGTGTGTTGCCGCGCGTGTGGGCCCGTGTGTGTTTGTGCTGGCGGTGCGTGTGGGTGTGTGTGTGGGTTCGCGTGGGATTGCGTTTGTGGGTGAGTGTGTGTGGGTGCGTGTGTGTGTGTGTGCGTGTGCGTGTGGGTGTGTTGGTGCGTGAGTGTGCGTGTGTGGGTGGTTTTTTTGTTTGTGTATATGTGTGTGTGTGTGCGGGCGTGTGACAGAGAGAGAGAGAGAGAGAGAGTGAGCAAGAGAGCCACATAAAGTGCGTGCGTGTGCGGTGCGTATGTGGGTGAGTGTGTGGATTCGTGTGTGGGTGTGTGTGAGTTGGAGTGTGTATATGTGTGCGTGTGTGTTCGCTTATGTGGGTGTGCGTGTGTTGGAGGGTGCGTGGCTGTGAGTGCGTGTGTGATGCATTTGTGTCTGTATGTCTGCGTGTATGTGCGTGTGTTGGTGCCTGTGTAGATGCGTATGTGTGGGTGGGTGCGTGTCTGTGGGTGCGTGAGTGTAGGTGCATGTATGTGTGCGTGTGTTGGCGCTTGTGTGTGCGTGTGTGGGTGCGTGTGTGGGTGGGTGCGTGTATGTGGGTGCGTGTGTGTGGGTGTATGTGTGGGCACGTGTGTGTGTGGGTGCATGCGTGCGTGTGTGGGTGCGTGTGTGGTGCATGTGAGTGTGCATATGTGCGTGTGTTGGTGCCTGTGTAGGTGCATGTGTATGGGTGGGTGCGTGTCTGTGTGTGCTAGTGTTGGTCCATATGTGCGTGAGTGTGTTGGTTCGTGTGAGGGTGAGTGTTTGGGGAGTAGTGTGTGGGTGCGTGTGTGTGGGTGCGTGTGTTTGTGTTCGGGTGTGTGGGCGCATGTGTGTGGATGTGTGCGTCGGTTTGCGCGTGTGTGGTTGGGTGTGGGTGCGTGTGTGTGTGTGTGTTTACATGTGTGTATGTGTGAGTCTGGGTGTGGGTGCGTGTGTTGGTGCGTGTGTGGGTGCATGCGTAGATTCGTGTGTGTGCGCGTGTGCGTGCGTGTGTGGGTGCGTGTATGTGCGTGTGTGTGTGGGTGCGTGTATGTGGGTGCATGTGTGGGTGCGTGTGTGGGGTTGCGTGTGTGTGGATTCGTATGTGGGTGCGTGTGTGTGGAACGGTGTGAGTAAATGTGTGTGTGTGTGTGGGCACATGTGTATGTGGATGTGTGACTGGTGCTTTTGTTTGTATGGGTGCATGTGTGGGCACGTGTGTGGGTGTGTGTGTGGGTGCTTGGGTGTGGGTGCGTGTGTGGGTGTGGGTGTGGTTGCGTATGTGGTGCATATGTGACTGTGTTGTCTCGTGTGTGTGCGTGTGTTTGTATGCGTGTGTGGGTGCGTGTAGGTGTGCTTGTCTGGCGCGTGTGTGTTTGCGGGTGCGTGTGTGAGTGCGTGTGTGCTTGCGTGTGTTGGTACGTGTCAGTGCATTTGTTTTGTGGGTGCGTGTGTGTGTGTGTGTGTGCGTATTTTGGCGCGCGTGTGGACGTATGTGGGCGCGTGTGTGGGTGAATGTGTGTGTGTGGGTGCTTGTGTTTGTGTGTGGGGTGCCTGTGTGTGGATGCGGGTGTGGGCGCTTGTGTGTGACTATGTGAGTGTGTGGGTGCGTGTGTTGGCGCGTGTGGGTGCGTATGTGTGTGTGTGCGTGTTTGTGTGTGTGTGTTTGTGTGTGTGTATGTGTATGTGTGTGTGTGCGCGCGCGTGTGACAGAAAGAGAGTGGGCGTGAAAGACACAGAAAGTGTGAGCGTGTGTCGGTGCGTCTGAAGGTGCATATGTGGATTCGTGTCTGGGTGCCTGTGTGTGGGTGGACGTGTGTGAGTGCGTGTGTTGTTGCGTGTATGGGTGCGTGTGTATGCGTGCGTGTGTGGGCACACATGTCTGTGAGGTTGTGTGTGTGGATTCGTGTGAGGGAGTGTTTGTGTCCGTGTGTGTGTGGGCATATGCCACTGTGGGTGCGAGCGTGTGTGTGTGGATGGGTGTGTGAGTTTGGTGCGTGTATGTGCTGGTGCGCGTGTGTGTATGTGGGTGTGTGGGTGCGTGTGGGCGCGTGTGTGTGCGTTTGTGTGTGCGGCTGTGGGTGTGTGCGTGTGTGTGGTTGCGTCTGTGTGTGTGTGTGTGTGTGTGTGTGTGTGTGTGTGTGTGTGTGTGTGTGCATCTGTCGGCGTGTGTGGATTCGTGTGTGGGTGTGTGTATGTGTATAATTGTGGGGGCATGTGTGTGTGTGTGGATGTGTGTGTGGTGCGTGTGTGTATGGGTGCATGTGTGGGCGCGTGTGCGGGTGCGTGTATGTGGGTGCGTGTGTATTGGTGCGTGTGTGGGTGTCGGTTAGTGTGTATTTGGACTGCCACGTGCGTGTGGTTGTGTGTGTGGGTTCG
>OZ024856.1:34322793-34362793 GCA_964017155.1 Oasisia sp. SBJ-2009
AAAACGACGCAAACAAAGGTGAAAAAGCGTTTACCGAGGGAAAAAGCGTTCATCGAGCGAAAACACGTTACCCGAGCGAAAACGTTACTCTGAAAGGCGAAAAAGCCGAGCGAAAACGTCGCTCGCAAGGCGATAACGCTATACCGAGCGAAGACGTCGATCGCAAAAGCGAAAAGGCTTTTACCTAGCGAAAATAACGTTTGCAATGGCGAAAATGCGTTTATCGAGCGAAAACTCCATAACCGAGCGAAGACTTTCCTCGCAAAGGCGAAAATGTGTTTACTGAGCGACATTTCCGCTCGGAAAACGCGTTTTCGCATTTGCGTTTGACATTTTCGCTCGGTTAACGCATTTTTCGCTCGATCAACGCGATTTCGCGTTTGCGTTTTCGGTCAGTAAAGCGATTTCGAATTTGCGAGGCAGGTTTTTTTTTGGTAAATGCGTTATTGCCTCTGCCAGCTAAGTTTTTGCTCGGTGAACGCATTTTCGCCTTTGCGTGCGTCGGAAAAGCGAAAATCCGTTTATGGAGCGAAAACATTGCTCGCAAAGGCGAAAACGCGACTACCCAGCAAAATCGTCGCTTACAAAGGCGTATACGCGTTTACCGAGGGAAAATGTGGCACGGAAAATCGAAAACGCCTGTAAGATCTAAGACGTCGCTTGCAAATTCGAAGACGCTTTTATCGGGCGAAATCGTCGCTCACAAAATTCGAAATCGCGATTACCGAGCAAAACGCAAAACCGTCGCATGAAAAGGCGAAAACGCGCTTACCCATTGAAAACATGTCTACCGAGCGGATACCCCCCAATACCCCAGAGAAAACGTGGCTCGCTCGCTTTAACCGAACGAAAACGTGGCTGACAAAGGTTAAAACGTGTCTATCGAGGGAAAACGTGCCCCGGAAAGGCGGAAACGCTTTTTACCGAGAGAAAACGAAGCAAGCAAAGGCGAAAAAGAGTTTACCAAGGGAAAACGCGTTTACCGAGCGACAACGCGTTCCCCGAGCGAAAACATCCCTCGCAAAGGCGAAAAGCTTGTAACTAGACAAAACGTCTCACGTAAAGCCCAAAACGCTTCTTCCGTGCGAAGACTTCGCTCGCAAACGCAAAAATCCTTCTACTGTGCTAATACGTCCCTCGCAAAGGCGAAAATACGTTTACCAAGCGAAAACGTGCCCCGGAAAGGCGGAAACGCTTTTTTCCGAGAGAAAACGACGCAAACAAAGGTGAAAAAGCGTTTACCGAGGGAAAAAGCGTTCATCGAGCGAAAACACGTTACCCGAGCGAAAACGTTACTCTGAAAGGCGAAAAAGCCGAGCGAAAACGTCGCTCGCAAGGCGATAACGCTATACCGAGCGAAGACGTCGATCGCAAAAGCGAAAAGGCTTTTACCTAGCGAAAATAACGTTTGCAATGGCGAAAATGCGTTTATCGAGCGAAAACTCCATAACCGAGCGAAGACTTTCCTCGCAAAGGCGAAAATGTGTTTACTGAGCGACATTTCCGCTCGGAAAACGCGTTTTCGCATTTGCGTTTGACATTTTCGCTCGGTTAACGCATTTTTCGCTCGTAGACGCGTTTTCCCCTGTGCGAGCGACGTTTTGGCTCGGTAAAAGCGTATTAGGCTTTTCGAGCGACGTTTTCGCTCGGAAAACACGTTTTCATTCGCAAAACGCGTACTAGCTCGATCAACGCGATTTCGCGTTTGCATTTTCGCTCGGTAAATCGATTTCGAATTTGTGAGGCAGGTTTTTTGTTGGTAAATGCGTTATTGCTTCTGCCAGCTAAGTTTTTGCTCGGTGAACGCGTTTTCGCCTTTGCGTGCGTCGGAAAAGCGAAAATCCGTTTATGGAGCGAAAACATTGTTCGCAAAGGCGAAAACGCGACTACCCAGCAAAAACGTCGCTCACAAAGGCGTATACGAGGGAAAATGTGGCACGGAAAATCGAAAACGCCTTTACAGATCTAAGACGTCGCTTGCAAAATCGAAGACGCTTTTATCGGGCGAAATCGTCGCTCAGAAAATTCGAAATCGCGATTACCGAGCAAAACCGTCGCATGAAAAGTCGAAAACGCGCTTACCCATTGAAAACGTGTCTACCGAGCGGATACCCCCCAATACCCCAGAGAAAACGTGGCTCGCTCGCTTTAACCAAACCAAAACGTGGCTGACAAAGGTGAAAACGTGTCTATCGAGGGAAAACGTGCCCCGGAAAGGCGGAAACGCTTTTTACCGAGAGAAAACGAAGCAAACAAAGGCGAAAAAGAGTTTACCAAGGGAAAACGCGTTTACCGAGCGACAACGCGTTCCCCGAGCGAAAACATCCCTCGCAAAGGCGAAAAGCTTGTAACTAGAGAAAACGTCTCACGTAAATCCCAAAACGCCTCTTCCGTGCGAAGACTTCGCTCGCAAACGCAAAAATTCTTCTACCGTGCTAATACGTCCCTCGCAAAGGCGAAAATACGTTTACCAAGCGAAAACGTACCCCGGAAAGGCGGAAACGCTTTTTTCCGAGAGAAAACGACGCAAGCAAAGGCGAAAAAGCATTTACCGAGGGAAAAAGCGTTTATCGAGCGAAAACACGTTCCCCGAGCGAAAACGTTACACTGAAAGGCCAAAAAGCCGAGCGAAAACGTCGCTCGCAAGGCGATAACGCTATACCGAGCGAAGACGTCGATCGCAAAGGCGAAAACGCTTTTACCTAGCGAAAATAACGTTTGCAATGGCGAAAATGCGTTTATCGAGCGAAAACTCCATAACCGAGCGAAGACTTTCCTCGCAAAGGCGAAAATGTGTTTACTGAGCGACATTTCCGCTCGGAAAACGCGTTTTCGCATTTGCGTTTGACGTTTTCGCTCGGTTAATGCATTTTTCGCTCGGTAGCCTGTGCGAGCGACGTTTTCGCTCGGTAAAAGCGTATTAGGCTTTTCGAGCGACGATTTCGCTCGGAAAACACGTTTTCATTCGCAAAACGCGTACTAGCTCGATCAACGCGATTTCGCGTTTGCGTTTTCGGTCGGTAAAGCGATTTCGAATTTGCGAGGGAGGTTTTTTTTTGGTAAATGCGTTATTGCCTCTGCCAGCTAAGTTTTTGCTCGGTGAACGCATTTTCGCCTTTGCGTGCGTCGGAAAAGCGAAAATCCGTTTATGGAGCGAAAACATTGCTCGCAAAGGCGAAAACGCGACTACCCAGCAAAATCGTCGCTTACAAAGGCGTATACCCGTTTACCGAGGGAAAATGTGGCACGGAAAATCGAAAACGCCTGTAAGATCTAAGACGTCGCTTGCAAATCCGAAGACGCTTTTATCGGGCGAAATCGTCGCTCACAAAATTCGAAATCGCGATTACCGTCGCATGAAAAGGCGAAAACGCGCTTACCCATTGAAAACGTGTCTACCGAGCGGATACCCCCCAATACCCCAGAGAAAACGTGGCTCGCTCGCTTTAACCGAACGAAAACGTGGCTGACAAAGGTGAAAACGTGTCTATCGAGGGAAAACGTGCCCCGGAAAGGCGGAAACGCTTTTTACCGAGAGAAAACGAAGCAAGCAAAGGCGAAAAAGAGTTTACCAAGGGAAAACGCGTTTACCGAGCGACAACGCGTTCCCCGAGCGAAAACATCCCTCGCAAAGGCGAAAAGCTTGTAACTAGACAAAACGTCTCACGTAAAGCCCAAAACGCTTCTTCCGTGCGAAGACTTCGCTCGCAAACGCAAAAATCCTTCTACTGTGCTAATACGTCCCTCGCAAAGGCGAAAATACGTTTACCAAGCGAAAACGTGCCCCGGAAAGGCGGAAACGCTTTTTTCCGAGAGAAAACGACGCAAACAAAGGTGAAAAAGCGTTTACCGAGGGAAAAAGCGTTCATCGAGCGAAAACACGTTACCCGAGCGAAAACGTTACTCTGAAAGGCGAAAAAGCCGAGCGAAAACGTCGCTCGCAAGGCGATAACGCTATACCGAGCGAAGACGTCGATCGCAAAAGCGAAAAGGCTTTTACCTAGCGAAAATAACGTTTGCAATGGCGAAAATGCGTTTATCGAGCGAAAACTCCATAACCGAGCGAAGACTTTCCTCGCAAAGGCGAAAATGTGTTTACTGAGCGACATTTCCGCTCGGAAAACGCGTTTTCGCATTTGCGTTTGACATTTTCGCTCGGTTAACGCATTTTTCGCTCGATCAACGCGATTTCGCGTTTGCGTTTTCGGTCAGTAAAGCGATTTCGAATTTGCGAGGCAGGTTTTTTTTTGGTAAATGCGTTATTGCCTCTGCCAGCTAAGTTTTTGCTCGGTGAACGCATTTTCGCCTTTGCGTGCGTCGGAAAAGCGAAAATCCGTTTATGGAGCGAAAACATTGCTCGCAAAGGCGAAAACGCGACTACCCAGCAAAATCGTCGCTTACAAAGGCGTATACGCGTTTACCGAGGGAAAATGTGGCACGGAAAATCGAAAACGCCTGTAAGATCTAAGACGTCGCTTGCAAATTCGAAGACGCTTTTATCGGGCGAAATCGTCGCTCACAAAATTCGAAATCGCGATTACCGAGCAAAACGCAAAACCGTCGCATGAAAAGGCGAAAACGCGCTTACCCATTGAAAACGTGTCTACCGAGCGGATACCCCCCAATACCCCAGAGAAAACGTGGCTCGCTCGCTTTAACCGAACGAAAACGTGGCTGACAAAGGTTAAAACGTGTCTATCGAGGGAAAACGTGCCCCGGAAAGGCGGAAACGCTTTTTACCGAGAGAAAACGAAGCAAGCAAAGGCGAAAAAGAGTTTACCAAGGGAAAACGCGTTTACCGAGCGACAACGCGTTCCCCGAGCGAAAACATCCCTCGCAAAGGCGAAAAGCTTGTAACTAGACAAAACGTCTCACGTAAAGCCCAAAACGCTTCTTCCGTGCGAAGACTTCGCTCGCAAACGCAAAAATCCTTCTACTGTGCTAATACGTCCCTCGCAAAGGCGAAAATACGTTTACCAAGCGAAAACGTGCCCCGGAAAGGCGGAAACGCTTTTTTCCGAGAGAAAACGACGCAAACAAAGGTGAAAAAGCGTTTACCGAGGGAAAAAGCGTTCATCGAGCGAAAACACGTTACCCGAGCGAAAACGTTACTCTGAAAGGCGAAAAAGCCGAGCGAAAACGTCGCTCGCAAGGCGATAACGCTATACCGAGCGAAGACGTCGATCGCAAAAGCGAAAAGGCTTTTACCTAGCGAAAATAACGTTTGCAATGGCGAAAATGCGTTTATCGAGCGAAAACTCCATAACCGAGCGAAGACTTTCCTCGCAAAGGCGAAAATGTGTTTACTGAGCGACATTTCCGCTCGGAAAACGCGTTTTCGCATTTGCGTTTGACATTTTCGCTCGGTTAACGCATTTTTCGCTCGTAGACGCGTTTTCCCCTGTGCGAGCGACGTTTTGGCTCGGTAAAAGCGTATTAGGCTTTTCGAGCGACGTTTTCGCTCGGAAAACACGTTTTCATTCGCAAAACGCGTACTAGCTCGATCAACGCGATTTCGCGTTTGCATTTTCGCTCGGTAAATCGATTTCGAATTTGTGAGGCAGGTTTTTTGTTGGTAAATGCGTTATTGCTTCTGCCAGCTAAGTTTTTGCTCGGTGAACGCGTTTTCGCCTTTGCGTGCGTCGGAAAAGCGAAAATCCGTTTATGGAGCGAAAACATTGTTCGCAAAGGCGAAAACGCGACTACCCAGCAAAAACGTCGCTCACAAAGGCGTATACGAGGGAAAATGTGGCACGGAAAATCGAAAACGCCTTTACAGATCTAAGACGTCGCTTGCAAAATCGAAGACGCTTTTATCGGGCGAAATCGTCGCTCAGAAAATTCGAAATCGCGATTACCGAGCAAAACCGTCGCATGAAAAGTCGAAAACGCGCTTACCCATTGAAAACGTGTCTACCGAGCGGATACCCCCCAATACCCCAGAGAAAACGTGGCTCGCTCGCTTTAACCAAACCAAAACGTGGCTGACAAAGGTGAAAACGTGTCTATCGAGGGAAAACGTGCCCCGGAAAGGCGGAAACGCTTTTTACCGAGAGAAAACGAAGCAAACAAAGGCGAAAAAGAGTTTACCAAGGGAAAACGCGTTTACCGAGCGACAACGCGTTCCCCGAGCGAAAACATCCCTCGCAAAGGCGAAAAGCTTGTAACTAGAGAAAACGTCTCACGTAAATCCCAAAACGCCTCTTCCGTGCGAAGACTTCGCTCGCAAACGCAAAAATTCTTCTACCGTGCTAATACGTCCCTCGCAAAGGCGAAAATACGTTTACCAAGCGAAAACGTACCCCGGAAAGGCGGAAACGCTTTTTTCCGAGAGAAAACGACGCAAGCAAAGGCGAAAAAGCATTTACCGAGGGAAAAAGCGTTTATCGAGCGAAAACACGTTCCCCGAGCGAAAACGTTACACTGAAAGGCCAAAAAGCCGAGCGAAAACGTCGCTCGCAAGGCGATAACGCTATATCGAGCGAAGACGTCGATCGCAAAGGCGAAAACGCTTTTACCTAGCGAAAATAACGTTTGCAATGGCGAAAATGCGTTTATCGAGCGAAAACTCCATAACCGAGCGAAGACTTTCCTCGCAAAGGCGAAAATGTGTTTACTGAGCGACATTTCCGCTCGGAAAACGCGTTTTCGCATTTGCGTTTGACGTTTTCGCTCGGTTAATGCATTTTTCGCTCGGTAGCCTGTGCGAGCGACGTTTTCGCTCGGTAAAAGCGTATTAGGCTTTTCGAGCGACGATTTCGCTCGGAAAACACGTTTTCATTCGCAAAACGCGTACTAGCTCGATCAACGCGATTTCGCGTTTGCGTTTTCGGTCGGTAAAGCGATTTCGAATTTGCGAGGGAGGTTTTTTTTTGGTAAATGCGTTATTGCCTCTGCCAGCTAAGTTTTTGCTCGGTGAACGCATTTTCGCCTTTGCGTGCGTCGGAAAAGCGAAAATCCGTTTATGGAGCGAAAACATTGCTCGCAAAGGCGAAAACGCGACTACCCAGCAAAATCGTCGCTTACAAAGGCGTATACCCGTTTACCGAGGGAAAATGTGGCACGGAAAATCGAAAACGCCTGTAAGATCTAAGACGTCGCTTGCAAATCCGAAGACGCTTTTATCGGGCGAAATCGTCGCTCACAAAATTCGAAATCGCGATTACCGTCGCATGAAAAGGCGAAAACGCGCTTACCCATTGAAAACGTGTCTACCGAGCGGATACCCCCCAATACCCCAGAGAAAACGTGGCTCGCTCGCTTTAACCGAACGAAAACGTGGCTGACAAAGGTGAAAACGTGTCTATCGAGGGAAAACGTGCCCCGGAAAGGCGGAAACGCTTTTTACCGAGAGAAAACGAAGCAAGCAAAGGCGAAAAAGAGTTTACCAAGGGAAAACGCGTTTACCGAGCGACAACGCGTTCCCCGAGCGAAAACATCCCTCGCAAAGGCGAAAAGCTTGTAAGTAGACAAAACGTCTCACGTAAAGCCCAAAACGCTTCTTCCGTGCGAAGACTTCGCTCGCAAACGCAAAAATCCTTCTACTGTGCTAATACGTCCCTCGCAAAGGCGAAAATACGTTTACCAAGCGAAAACGTGCCCCGGAAAGGCGGAAACGCTTTTTTCCGAGAGAAAACGACGCAAACAAAGGTGAAAAAGCGTTTACCGAGGGAAAAAGCGTTCATCGAGCGAAAACACGTTACCCGAGCGAAAACGTTACTCTGAAAGGCGAAAAAGCCGAGCGAAAACGTCGCTCGCAAGGCGATAACGCTATACCGAGCGAAGACGTCGATCGCAAAAGCGAAAAGGCTTTTACCTAGCGAAAATAACGTTTGCAATGGCGAAAATGCGTTTATCGAGCGAAAACTCCATAACCGAGCGAAGACTTTCCTCGCAAAGGCGAAAATGTGTTTACTGAGCGACATTTCCGCTCGGAAAACGCGTTTTCGCATTTGCGTTTGACATTTTCGCTCGGTTAACGCATTTTTCGCTCGATCAACGCGATTTCGCGTTTGCGTTTTCGGTCAGTAAAGCGATTTCGAATTTGCGAGGTAGGTTTTTTTTTGGTAAATGCGTTATTGCCTCTGCCAGCTAAGTTTTTGCTCGGTGAACGCATTTTCGCCTTTGCGTGCGTCGGAAAAGCGAAAATCCGTTTATGGAGCGAAAACATTGCTCGCAAAGGCGAAAACGCGACTACCCAGCAAAATCGTCGCTTACAAAGGCGTATACGCGTTTACCGAGGGAAAATGTGGCACGGAAAATCGAAAACGCCTGTAAGATCTAAGACGTCGCTTGCAAATTCGAAGACGCTTTTATCGGGCGAAATCGTCGCTCACAAAATTCGAAATCGCGATTACCGAGCAAAACGCAAAACCGTCGCATGAAAAGGCGAAAACGCGCTTACCCATTGAAAACGTGTCTACCGAGCGGATACCCCCCAATACCCCAGAGAAAACGTGGCTCGCTCGCTTTAACCGAACGAAAACGTGGCTGACAAAGGTTAAAACGTGTCTATCGAGGGAAAACGTGCCCCGGAAAGGCGGAAACGCTTTTTACCGAGAGAAAACGAAGCAAGCAAAGGCGAAAAAGAGTTTACCAAGGGAAAACGCGTTTACCGAGCGACAACGCGTTCCCCGAGCGAAAACATCCCTCGCAAAGGCGAAAAGCTTGTAACTAGACAAAACGTCTCACGTAAAGCCCAAAACGCTTCTTCCGTGCGAAGACTTCGCTCGCAAACGCAAAAATCCTTCTACTGTGCTAATACGTCCCTCGCAAAGGCGAAAATACGTTTACCAAGCGAAAACGTGCCCCGGAAAGGCGGAAACGCTTTTTTCCGAGAGAAAACGACGCAAACAAAGGTGAAAAAGCGTTTACCGAGGGAAAAAGCGTTCATCGAGCGAAAACACGTTACCCGAGCGAAAACGTTACTCTGAAAGGCGAAAAAGCCGAGCGAAAACGTCGCTCGCAAGGCGATAACGCTATACCGAGCGAAGACGTCGATCGCAAAAGCGAAAAGGCTTTTACCTAGCGAAAATAACGTTTGCAATGGCGAAAATGCGTTTATCGAGCGAAAACTCCATAACCGAGCGAAGACTTTCCTCGCAAAGGCGAAAATGTGTTTACTGAGCGACATTTCCGCTCGGAAAACGCGTTTTCGCATTTGCGTTTGACATTTTCGCTCGGTTAACGCATTTTTCGCTCGTAGACGCGTTTTCCCCTGTGCGAGCGACGTTTTGGCTCGGTAAAAGCGTATTAGGCTTTTCGAGCGACGTTTTCGCTCGGAAAACACGTTTTCATTCGCAAAACGCGTACTAGCTCGATCAACGCGATTTCGCGTTTGCATTTTCGCTCGGTAAATCGATTTCGAATTTGTGAGGCAGGTTTTTTGTTGGTAAATGCGTTATTGCTTCTGCCAGCTAAGTTTTTGCTCGGTGAACGCGTTTTCGCCTTTGCGTGCGTCGGAAAAGCGAAAATCCGTTTATGGAGCGAAAACATTGTTCGCAAAGGCGAAAACGCGACTACCCAGCAAAAACGTCGCTCACAAAGGCGTATACGAGGGAAAATGTGGCACGGAAAATCGAAAACGCCTTTACAGATCTAAGACGTCGCTTGCAAAATCGAAGACGCTTTTATCGGGCGAAATCGTCGCTCAGAAAATTCGAAATCGCGATTACCGAGCAAAACCGTCGCATGAAAAGTCGAAAACGCGCTTACCCATTGAAAACGTGTCTACCGAGCGGATACCCCCCAATACCCCAGAGAAAACGTGGCTCGCTCGCTTTAACCAAACCAAAACGTGGCTGACAAAGGTGAAAACGTGTCTATCGAGGGAAAACGTGCCCCGGAAAGGCGGAAACGCTTTTTACCGAGAGAAAACGAAGCAAACAAAGGCGAAAAAGAGTTTACCAAGGGAAAACGCGTTTACCGAGCGACAACGCGTTCCCCGAGCGAAAACATCCCTCGCAAAGGCGAAAAGCTTGTAACTAGAGAAAACGTCTCACGTAAATCCCAAAACGCCTCTTCCGTGCGAAGACTTCGCTCGCAAACGCAAAAATTCTTCTACCGTGCTAATACGTCCCTCGCAAAGGCGAAAATACGTTTACCAAGCGAAAACGTACCCCGGAAAGGCGGAAACGCTTTTTTCCGAGAGAAAACGACGCAAGCAAAGGCGAAAAAGCATTTACCGAGGGAAAAAGCGTTTATCGAGCGAAAACACGTTCCCCGAGCGAAAACGTTACACTGAAAGGCCAAAAAGCCGAGCGAAAACGTCGCTCGCAAGGCGATAACGCTATACCGAGCGAAGACGTCGATCGCAAAGGCGAAAACGCTTTTACCTAGCGAAAATAACGTTTGCAATGGCGAAAATGCGTTTATCGAGCGAAAACTCCATAACCGAGCGAAGACTTTCCTCGCAAAGGCGAAAATGTGTTTACTGAGCGACATTTCCGCTCGGAAAACGCGTTTTCGCATTTGCGTTTGACGTTTTCGCTCGGTTAATGCATTTTTCGCTCGGTAGCCTGTGCGAGCGACGTTTTCGCTCGGTAAAAGCGTATTAGGCTTTTCGAGCGACGATTTCGCTCGGAAAACACGTTTTCATTCGCAAAACGCGTACTAGCTCGATCAACGCGATTTCGCGTTTGCGTTTTCGGTCGGTAAAGCGATTTCGAATTTGCGAGGGAGGTTTTTTTTTGGTAAATGCGTTATTGCCTCTGCCAGCTAAGTTTTTGCTCGGTGAACGCATTTTCGCCTTTGCGTGCGTCGGAAAAGCGAAAATCCGTTTATGGAGCGAAAACATTGCTCGCAAAGGCGAAAACGCGACTACCCAGCAAAATCGTCGCTTACAAAGGCGTATACCCGTTTACCGAGGGAAAATGTGGCACGGAAAATCGAAAACGCCTGTAAGATCTAAGACGTCGCTTGCAAATCCGAAGACGCTTTTATCGGGCGAAATCGTCGCTCACAAAATTCGAAATCGCGATTACCGTCGCATGAAAAGGCGAAAACGCGCTTACCCATTGAAAACGTGTCTACCGAGCGGATACCCCCCAATACCCCAGAGAAAACGTGGCTCGCTCGCTTTAACCGAACGAAAACGTGGCTGACAAAGGTGAAAACGTGTCTATCGAGGGAAAACGTGCCCCGGAAAGGCGGAAACGCTTTTTACCGAGAGAAAACGAAGCAAGCAAAGGCGAAAAAGAGTTTACCAAGGGAAAACGCGTTTACCGAGCGACAACG
This sequence comes from Oasisia sp. SBJ-2009, assembly GCA_964017155.1. NCBI lineage: Eukaryota > Metazoa > Annelida > Polychaeta > Sabellida > Siboglinidae > Oasisia > Oasisia sp. SBJ-2009. Next base: position 34,334,029 of record OZ024856.1, read on the forward strand.
CGTTCCCCGAGCGAAAACATCCCTCGCAAAGGCGAAAAGCTTGTAACTAGACAAAACGTCTCACGTAAAGCCCAAAACGCTTCTTCCGTGCGAAGACTTCGCTCGCAAACGCAAAAATCCTTCTACTGTGCTAATACGTCCCTCGCAAAGGCGAAAATACGTTTACCAAGCGAAAACGTGCCCCGGAAAGGCGGAAACGCTTTTTTCCGAGAGAAAACGACGCAAACAAAGGTGAAAAAGCGTTTACCGAGGGAAAAAGCGTTCATCGAGCGAAAACACGTTACCCGAGCGAAAACGTTACTCTGAAAGGCGAAAAAGCCGAGCGAAAACGTCGCTCGCAAGGCGATAACGCTATACCGAGCGAAGACGTCGATCGCAAAAGCGAAAAGGCTTTTACCTAGCGAAAATAACGTTTGCAATGGCGAAAATGCGTTTATCGAGCGAAAACTCCATAACCGAGCGAAGACTTTCCTCGCAAAGGCGAAAATGTGTTTACTGAGCGACATTTCCGCTCGGAAAACGCGTTTTCGCATTTGCGTTTGACATTTTCGCTCGGTTAACGCATTTTTCGCTCGATCAACGCGATTTCGCGTTTGCGTTTTCGGTCAGTAAAGCGATTTCGAATTTGCGAGGCAGGTTTTTTTTTGGTAAATGCGTTATTGCCTCTGCCAGCTAAGTTTTTGCTCGGTGAACGCATTTTCGCCTTTGCGTGCGTCGGAAAAGCGAAAATCCGTTTATGGAGCGAAAACATTGCTCGCAAAGGCGAAAACGCGACTACCCAGCAAAATCGTCGCTTACAAAGGCGTATACGCGTTTACCGAGGGAAAATGTGGCACGGAAAATCGAAAACGCCTGTAAGATCTAAGACGTCGCTTGCAAATTCGAAGACGCTTTTATCGGGCGAAATCGTCGCTCACAAAATTCGAAATCGCGATTACCGAGCAAAACGCAAAACCGTCGCATGAAAAGGCGAAAACGCGCTTACCCATTGAAAACGTGTCTACCGAGCGGATACCCCCCAATACCCCAGAGAAAACGTGGCTCGCTCGCTTTAACCGAACGAAAACGTGGCTGACAAAGGTTAAAACGTGTCTATCGAGGGAAAACGTGCCCCGGAAAGGCGGAAACGCTTTTTACCGAGAGAAAACGAAGCAAGCAAAGGCGAAAAAGAGTTTACCAAGGGAAAACGCGTTTACCGAGCGACAACGCGTTCCCCGAGCGAAAACATCCCTCGCAAAGGCGAAAAGCTTGTAACTAGACAAAACGTCTCACGTAAAGCCCAAAACGCTTCTTCCGTGCGAAGACTTCGCTCGCAAACGCAAAAATCCTTCTACTGTGCTAATACGTCCCTCGCAAAGGCGAAAATACGTTTACCAAGCGAAAACGTGCCCCGGAAAGGCGGAAACGCTTTTTTCCGAGAGAAAACGACGCAAACAAAGGTGAAAAAGCGTTTACCGAGGGAAAAAGCGTTCATCGAGCGAAAACACGTTACCCGAGCGAAAACGTTACTCTGAAAGGCGAAAAAGCCGAGCGAAAACGTCGCTCGCAAGGCGATAACGCTATACCGAGCGAAGACGTCGATCGCAAAAGCGAAAAGGCTTTTACCTAGCGAAAATAACGTTTGCAATGGCGAAAATGCGTTTATCGAGCGAAAACTCCATAACCGAGCGAAGACTTTCCTCGCAAAGGCGAAAATGTGTTTACTGAGCGACATTTCCGCTCGGAAAACGCGTTTTCGCATTTGCGTTTGACATTTTCGCTCGGTTAACGCATTTTTCGCTCGTAGACGCGTTTTCGCCTGTGCGAGCGACGTTTTGGCTCGGTAAAAGCGTATTAGGCTTTTCGAGCGACGTTTTCGCTCGGAAAACACGTTTTCATTCGCAAAACGCGTACTAACTCGATCAACGCGATTTCGCGTTTGCATTTTCGGTCGGTAAAGCGATTTCGAATTTGCGAGGGAGGTTTTTTTTTGGTAAATGCGTTATTGCTTCTGCCAGCTAAGTTTTTGCTCGGTGAACGCGTTTTCGCCTTTGCGTGCGTCGGAAAAGCGAAAATCCGTTTATGGAGCGAAAACATAGTTCGCAAAGGCGAAAACGCGACTACCCAGCAAAAACGTCGCTCACAAAGGCGTATACGAGGGAAAATGTGGCACGGAAAATCGAAAACGCCTTTACAGATCTAAGATGTCGCTTGCAAAATCGAAGACGCTTTTATCGGGCGAAATCGTCGCTCAGAAAATTCGAAATCGCGATTACCGAGCAAAACCGTCGCATGAAAAGGCGAAAACGCGCTTACCCATTGAAAACGTGCCTACCGAGCGGATACCCCCCAATACCCCAGAGAAAACGTGGCTCGCTCGCTTTAACCAAACGAAAATGTGGCTGACAAAGGTGAAAACGTGTCTATCGAGGGAAAACGTGCCTCGGAAAGGCGGAAACGCTTTTTACCGAGAGAAAACGAAGCAAGCAAAGGCGAAAAAGAGTTCACCAAGGGAAATCGCGTTTACCGAGCGACAACGCGTTCCCCGAGCGAAAACATCCCTCGCAAAGGCGAAAATACGTTTACCAAGCGAAAACGTGCCCCGGAAAGGCGGAAACGCTTTTTTCCGAGAGAAAACGACGCAAACAAAGGCGAAAAAGCGTTTACCGAGGGAAAAAGCGTTCATCGAGGGAAAAAGCGTTTATCGAGCGAAAACACGTTACCCGAGCGAAAACGTTACTCTGAAAGGCGAAAAAGCCGAGCGAAAACGTCGCTCGCAAGGCGATAACGCTATACCGAGCGAAGACGTCGATCGCAAAAGCGAAAACGCTTTTACCTAGCGAAAATAACGTTTCCAATGGCGAAAATGCGTTTATCGAGCGAAAACTCCATAACCGAGCGAAGACTTTCCTCGCAAAGGCGAAAATGTGTTTACTGAGCGACATTTCCGATCGGAAAACGCGTTTTCGCATTTGCGTTTGGACGTTTTCGCTCGGTTAACGCATTTTTCGCTCGGTAGACGCGTTTTCGCCTGTGCGAGCGACGTTTTGGCTCGGTAAAAGCGAAAACGACGCTTTTCGAGCGACGTTTTCGCTCGGAAAACACGTTTTCATTCGCAAAACGCGCACTAACTCGATCAACGCGATTTCGCGTTTGCGTTTTCGCTCGGTAAAGCGATTTCGAATTTGTGAGGCAGGTTTTTTGTTGGTAAATGCGTTATTGCCTCTGCCAGCTAAGTTTTTGCTCGGTGAACGCGTTTTCGCCTTTGCGTGCGTCGGAAAATCGAAAATCCGTTTATGGAGCGAAAACATTGCTCGCAAAGGCGAAAACGCGACTACCCAGCAAAAACGTCGCTCACAAAGGCGTATACGCGTTTACCGAGCGAAAACGCGACTACCCAGCAAAATCGTCCCTTACAAAGGCGGATACGCGTTTACCGAGGGAAAATGTGGCACGGAAAATCGAAAACGCCTTTACAGATCTAAGACGTCGCTTGCAAATTCGAAGACGCTTTTATCGGGCGAAATCGTCGCTCACAAAATTCGAAATCGCGATTACCGTCGCATGAAAAGGCGAAAACGCGCTTACCCATTGAAAACGTGTCTACCGAGCGGATATCCCCCAATACCCCAGAGAAAACGTGGCTCGCTCGCTTTAACCGAACGAAAACGTGGCTGACAAAGGTGAAAACGTGTCTATCGAGGGAAAACGTGCCCCGGAAAGGCGGAAACGCTTTTTACCGAGAGAAAACGAAGCAAGCAAAGGTGAAAAAGAGTTTACCAAGGGAAAACGCGTTTACCGAGCGACAACGCGTTCGCCGAGCGAAAACATCCCTCGCAAAGGCGAAAAGCTTATAAATAGAGAAAACGTCTCACGTAAAGCCCAAAACGCTTCTTCCGTGCGAAGACTTCGCTAGCAAACGCAAAAATCCTTCTACCGTGCTAATACGTCCCTCGCAAAGGCGAAAATACGTTTACCAAGCGAAAACGTGCCCCGGAAAGGCGGAAACGCTTTTTTCCGAGAGAAAACGACGCAAGCAAAGGCGAAAAAGCGTTTACCGAGGGAAAAAGCGTTTATCGAGCGAAAACACGTTCCCCCAGCGAAAACGTTACTCTGAAAGGCGAAAAAGCCGAGCGAAAACGTCGCTCGCAAGGCGATAACGCTATACCGAGGGAAGACGTCGATCGCAAAGGCGAAAACGCTTTTACCTAGCGAAAATAACGTTTGCAATGGCGAAAATGCGTTTATCGAGCGAAAACTCCATAAACGAGCGAAGACTTTCCTCGCAAAGGCGAAAATGTGGCACGGAAAATCGAAAACGCCTTTACAGATCTAAGACGTCGCTTGCAAAATCGAAGACGCTTTTATCGGGCGAAATCGTCGCTCATAAAATTCGAAATCGCGATTACCGAGCAAAACCGTCGCATGAAAAGGCGAAAACGCGCTTACCCATTGAAAACGTGTCTACCGAGCGGATACCCCCCAATACCCCAGAGAAAACGTGGCTCGCTCGCTTTAACCGAACGAAAACATGGCTGACAAAGGTGAAAATGTGTTTACCGACCGAAAACATGATAACCGAGCGAAAACGCCTTTACCAAGCGAAGAGGTCCCTCGCAAAGGCAAAAAAGCATTTAACGAGCGAAAATATGGCTCTCAAAGTTGAAAAGGCGTTTACCTAGAGAATATCTCTCGCAAAGGAGAAATTAAGTCTAACTAATTACGTTCACTTTTGTTTAAAATTTGTCCCTCAGTTCATCCACATGTTTATTTGGTTTTTTTATTTGGTTATTGTAAACAAAATATTTCTTTAAAAGAAAGGGAGATGTAGTATTATCTCTAGCTTGACTAACTACCGCGCATGTGTACACGCCCAGCCAATAAACAGATCGAGTTACCACACTGCCATCCCGAGTCCGAGTCGCATTATGTTACAGAATAGACGTAGATGCACGTGTTCGAGACACAGTTGTTTTATATATATACGAGATACAAGAGAGACGTATTAGCTCGGTATAGCTCGGTAAACGCGTTTCCGCCTTTGCGAGCGACATTTTCGCTCGTTAAATGCGTTTTCCTTTGGTAAACTCTTTTTCGCCTTTACTTGCGACGTTTTCTCTCTATAAAAGCGTTACCGCCTTTCAGGGGCACGTTTTGGCTTGATAAACGTTTTCGCCTTTTTGAGTAATGTATCAGCTCGGTAAGTGCGCTTCCGCCTTTCCGTTTTCGCTATGTAGACGCGTATTCGCTCGTTTATATGCGTTTTCGCTCGGGAAAGGCTTTTTAGCCTTAGCTTTTGCGTCGGAAAAAAGTTTCCGCGTTTCCGGGGCACGCTTTCGTTTGGTAAACGCGTTTTCGCCTTTGCGGTAGATGCACGTGAACGAGACACACTTGTTTTATGTATACGAGTAACAAGAGAGACGTATTATCTCGGTAAACGCGTTTCCGCCTTTGCGAGCCACGCTTTCGCTCGGAAAACGCGTTTTCGCCTTTGCGAGCAAGTCTCTGCTCGAAGAAAGGCCCATGCGAGAGACATTTTCTCTAGTTACAAGCTTTTCACCTTTGCGAGGGATGTTTTCGCTCGGTAAATGTGTTTTCGACTTTGTGAGCCACGTTTTCACTCAATAAACGCTTTTTCGCATTTGCGAACGAGGTTATAACATGTTAATCTCGTTTATCGCATTTTCGCTTTTGCGAGGTATGCACGTGAACGAGACACACTTGTTTTATATATACGAGATACAAGAGAGACGTATTAGCTCGGGAAACGCGTTTCCGCCTTTGCGAGCAGTCTCTGCTCGAAAAAAGGCCTATGCGTGAGACGTTTTCTCTAGTTACAAGCTTTTCGCCTTTGCGAGGGATATTTTTGCTCGGTAAATGGGTTTTCGACTTTGAGAGTCACGTTTTCACTCAATAAACGCTTTTTCGCATTTCGAACGAGGTTGTAACACGTTAATCGCGTTTATGGCATTTTCGCTTTTGCGGCGTACGTATTCGCTCGATTAACGCATTTCTACTTGAGCGAGCAACGTTTACGTTGGTTAAACGTGTTTTCGCCTTTGCGTGCAACGTTTTCGCTCGGTAGATGCTTTTTCTCCTTTGCGAGAGACATATTCGCTCTTTAAATGCACTTTTGCCTTTGCGAGGGACCTCTTCGCTTGCTAAAGGCGTTTTCTCTAGTTACAAGCTTTTCGCCTTTGCGAGGGATGTTTTCGCTCGGTAAATGGTTTTTTGACTTTATGAGTCACATTTTCACTCAATAAACGCTTTTTCGCATTTGCGAACGAGGTTGTACCACGTTAATCGCGTTTATCGCATTTTCGCTTTTGCGGGGCACGTATTCGCTCGATTAACGCATTTCTGCCTTAGAGAGCAACGTTTACGTTGGGTAAACGTGTTTTCGCCTTTGCATGCAACGTTTTCGCTCGGTAGATGCTTTTTCTCCTTTGCGAGAGACATATTCGCTCTTTAAATGCATTTTTGCCTTTGCGAGGACCTCTTTACTTGCTAAAGGCGTTTTCGCTCGGTTACCGTGTTTTCGCTCGGTAAACACATTTTCGCCTTTGCAAACGTTACTTTCGCTAGGCAGAGGAACGTTTTCGCTCGGTAAACGCGTTTGAAACTTTGCCAGGTTTCAAACGCGCAGACGACACGCGCCAGGCACGTTTTCGCTCGGGGAACTTGTTTTTGCTACGTAAACTCTTTTACGCCTTTGCTTGCGACGTTTTCTCTCGTTAAAAAGCGTTACCGCCTTTCCGGGGCACGATTTCGCTAAGGAAACGTTTACGCCTTTGTGAGGAATTTATCAGCTCTACCGAGCTGATAAATGCGCGCTTCCACCTTTCCGTTTTCGCTATGTAGACGCGTTTTCGCTCGTTAATATGCGTTTTCGCTCGGGAAAGGCTTTTTTGCCTTAGCTTTTGCGTTGGAAAAAAGTGTCCGCCTTTCCGGAACACGTTTTCGCTTGGTAAACGCGTTTTCGCCTTTGCGAAGGACGTATTAACTAGGTAAACGCTTTTCCGCCTTTGCGAGCCACGTTTTAACTCGGAAATCGCGTTTATCGCAATATGTTCGCTCAGTGAGCCTCGGTGAACGCATTTTCGTCTTTAAGAGTTTCCGCTCGGTAGACACGTTTTCGGTCGGTAAATGCGTTTTCGCGTTTGTGAGCGATGTTTTACCTCTGTTTTCGACTTACCAAGAGAATATGTCTCCGCAAAGGAGCAAAATCGTCTACCGAGCGAAACAGTTTCTTTCAAAGGCGAAATCACGTTTACCAAACGAAAACGTTGCTTGCTAACGCTGCAACGCATTTATCGAGGGAATACGTACCCCGCAAAAGCGACAACGTGATAAATGCGATTACGATGCTACAACGTCGTTCGCAAATTTGAAAATGCATTTATTGAGCGAAAACGTCGAAACAAAGTGGGAAAACTCGTTAACCAAGCGAAAACGTAAAACCAAATGCGAAAACGTCGCTGAGTAATCACATTTTGTCCTTTGCTGTCGAAGTTTTCGTTCGGTAAACGCGTTTTTAACTTTGCGAGCCACACTTTTTTTGGCCGACGTTTTGGCTGGGTTGTGTTTTTGTCTTTGAGAGGGACGTTTTCGTTCGGTTAACTGGTTTTCGCTCGCTTATCGCATTTTTCCTCGGTAAACGCATTTTCGCCTTTGCAAACGTTATTTTCGCTAGGTCAAACTTTGCGAGCGTCTTTGCTTCGCTCAGTAAAGCGATATCGCATTTGCGAGCGACGTTTTCGCTCGGTAAAGGCTTTTTGGCCTTTCCGAAGTACGTTTTCGCTCGGTAAATGTGTTTGAAACTTTGCGAACCACGTTTTCGCGCCGGGAACGCGGTTTCGCTCGTTTAGCGCGTTTTCCCTCAGAAAACGCTTTTTCGCCTTTCCGGGGTACGTTTTCGCTATGTAAACCCGTTTTCGCCTTTGCGAGGAATGTATTAGCTTTGGTAAACGCGTTTCCTCCTTTGGGAGCCATGTTTTCGCTCGCAAAACGCCTTTTCGCACTATGCGAGCGACGTTTTCGCTATATAGACGCGTATTCGCTCGGGAAACGCTTTTTCGCCTTTACTTGCGTCGTTCCGAGAGAAAGCGACGAAAAAAGCGTTTCCGCCTTTCCGGGGCATGTCTTCCCTCTATAAACACGTTTTCGCCTTTGTCAACCACGTTTTCGTTCGGCTGCTGAGTAATCACATTCCGTTTGTGCCTTTGCGAGCCAAGTTTTCGCTGGGTATAGGTGTTTCCGCTCGGTAGACACGTTTTCAAAGGGTAAACGCGTTTTCGCCTCTTCATGCGACGGTTTTGCTCGGTAAGCGCGTTTTCGATTTTGTGAGCGACGATTTCTCCCGATAAAAGCGTTTTCGATTTCGCAAGCGACATGTTAGGTCTGTAAACGCGTTTTCGATTTTTCGTGCCACGTTTTCCCTCGATAAACGCGTAAGCGTCTTTGTGAGCGACGTTTTTGCTGGGTAGTCGCGTTTTCGCCTTAGCAAGCAATTTTTTCGCTCCATAAACGGATTTCCGCCTTTGTTAACATTTTCGCTCAATAAAAACTTTTTCGCATTTTCGACCAACGCAAAGGCGAAAACTCGTTCACCGAGCGAAAACTTGGCTCGCAAAGACAATAACGCCTTTACCGACAAAAAATCTGGCTGGCAAAGTCAAAAAAGGGTTTATGGAACGAAAAGCTGCCCCGCAAAGGCGAAAACGTTTTACCGAGCGAAAACGCAAACGCGAAAACGCGCTGATCGTGCGTTTCGGAACGAAAACGTGTTTTCCGAGCGAAAACGTCGCTCGAAAAGCCGAAAACGCTTTTACCGAGCGAAAACGTCGCTCTCAAAGGCGAAAAAACGCGTCTACCGAGCGAAAAATGCGTTAACCGAGCGACGTTTTCGCTGGGTAAAGGCTTTTTCGCCTTTCCGAGTTACGTTTTCGCTCGGGTAACGTATTTTCGCTCGGTAAACGTTTTTCCCTAGGTAAACGCTTTTTCGCTTTTGCTTGCGTCGTTTTCTCTCGGTAAAAAGCGTTTTCGCCTTTGGGAGCGACGTTGTCGCTCGGTAAAAGATGAAATAGTGAAATATTTTATAAAGCAAATTTAAATAACTATTGCATCACATAGTTGCAGTTATAAAATATATACATCTACTCTCGATTTATCCATCAGGTTGAGTAAAGTTTATTAAATTGTCGAAACAAAAACCAGCGCGGAAACGACCAAAAATTACCTATAGGTAATTGCCGATGCAATTTCTGCGAGTTTGTTTTCAAAACGCAGCCAGTGCGACTGAAGTATCCCGCCGAAACTACCAAGTTTTACCGGCCACCCGAAGTGGCAGTGCGACCGAAGCATAACGAAAAACGAATTCCGAAACGTGCCGTGATTGGTTAACTTGATGCACGAAAAGAATTTAGAGGCTCGAGCATGACGTATTTTTGACACGACGTAAATCGAATTGCGATGTGTCGCCATGTAGCGCAACGACGCAATTAGAATTTTTGACACGACGTAATACGAATTACGTCGTTTCGCTAAATGGCGACACAACGTAATTTTATTTACGTCGTGTCAAAAATAGAAATTTTTCACGACGCAAATAATTGCGTCGTTTCGCACGAACAATTACGACGTGAGGCTATTCAGCCTTTATGACGGGCCGGTGCTTCCATACATCTATTCATATAACTCTACCTCGCTCACGGGTATCTTCGCCTATTCATACCAGTCTGACTCGTATGCGTGTATCCACATCTATTCATAAAAATCAGCAGTCTCGTTCGCTTGTATCTAAATGTATTCATATCAGTCAGACTCGTCCGCGTTTACCTAAGTATATTCATATAGTCCCGTCCGCTAGAATCTACGTCAATTCACTTACTTAACTCGTTGTTTCGTTCACGCCTGGCACAGATGACATTGATCCATTTGATGGTTGTCCTTGCCGTTGAGTATACAGGTCTTCACCCAGTACTTCTAGTTGTCTGCGTGCTTATCTTTCGCAGCTTTCCGGCGCGCTTTTCTTGACTTGTCACTCACCGGGTCACAAATGACGTCTATTGGCGGCAGATGTACCGGTAGTACAGGTGATCCGCAACAGTTTTCACCTGAACTGTTAGCCAACCGGCAAGAGTCGTTGCCACGGTTGTTCAGGCGGAACCGGTAAAATTGGTTACAGCTAAGCTGATGTTATTGCTTTTAGCTATCAACACGTATATGATCATAAGAGTCACTATTAAGACCGACTAAAACTGGCAGAAATACTTAATTGAAACTAGCACATCGTAAACACGTCTAGCACTTGCAGTGGGGTGGAGCATGTATCTACATCTATTCATATAATCTGACTTGTCCGCCTGTTTCTACGTCAATTCATATAAGTCAGACTCGTCCGCGAGTATCTAGATCTATTCATATAAGACAGTCTCGTCCGCGTGTATCTAAATCTATTGATATCAGTCTGTCTCATCCGCGTGTATCTACGTCTATTCATATATGTCAGTCTGGTCCGCGTGTATCTAAGTCTATTCACCAAAGTCAGTCTCGTCCGGGTTTATGTAAGTTTATTCAAATGAGTCAGTCTCGTCCGGATTTATCTAAGTCTATTCATATAAGTCAGTCTCGACCGCGTATATCTAAGTGTATCCATATCAGGCAGTCTCAGTCGCGTGTATTTAAGTCTATTCCTACCAGTCAGTCTCTTCCGCGTTTATCCAAGTCTCTTGATATAACTCTCGTCTCGTCCGAGTGTATCTACGTGTCTTTGTATAAGTCTGTACCGTCCGCGTCTTATCCACGTGTATCTACGTATATTCATATTAGTCTGTTTCGTCCTCGTGTATCTACGGTAATTCATATAAGTCAGTCTCGTCCGCGGATACCTAAGTCTATTCATGAAAATACGGCTTATCTGCGTTTTTCTTAGTCTATTCATGTAAGTAAGTCTCATCCGCGTGTATCTAAGTCTATTCTTAGAAATCAGTCTCAGTCGCGTGTATTTAAGTGTGTTTATACAAGTCAGTCTCTTCCGCATATATCTAAGTCTATTTATATCAAGCTGTCTCATCCGCGTGTATCTACATCTATTCAAATAATCTGCCTCGTCCGCATGTTTCTAAGTCTATTCTTATAAGTCTGACTCGTCCGCCTGTTTCTACGTCAATTCATATGTCAGACTCGTTCGCGAGTATCTAGATCTATTCAGATCAGCAGTCTCGTTCGCGTGTATCTAAATCTATTCATACCAGTCTGTCTCGTCCGCGTGTATCTACGTCTATTCATATGTGTCAGTCTGGTCCGCGTGTATCTAAGTATATTCCTACCAGTCAGTCTCTTCCGCGTGTATCCAAGTCTATTGATATAACTCTCGTCTCGTCCGAGTGTATCTACGTGTCTTTGTATAAGTCTTGTACCGTTCGCGTGTATCTACGTTTATTCATACATGTCCGTCTTATCCACGTGTATCTACGTATATTCATATTAGTCTGTTTCGTCCTCGTGTATCTACGGTAATTCATATAAGTCAGTCTCGTCCGCGGGTACCTAAGTCTATTCATGAAAATACGGCTTATCTGCGTTTTTCTAAGTCTATTCAGTCTCGTCCGCGTGTATCTAAGTCTATTCTTAGAAATCAGTCTCAGTCGCGTGTATCTACGTCCATTCATATAAATATATCTCACACGCCTGTATCTACTGGTATTGACACATGTCTTGTATCGTCCGCGTTTACCTGTCAATTCATTTAAGTCAGTCTCGTCCGCGTGTATCTAAGTGTGTTCATATAAATCACTCTCTTCCCGTGTGTCTGAGTCTATTCATATAAGTCAGTGTCGTCCGCGTTTATCTAAATCTATTCACATCAGTCAGTCTCTTCCGCGTGTATCTACGTCTCCTCATATATCGTCCGCGTGTAACCATGTATAATCAAATAAGTCCGTCTGTGTGTGTTTGCGTGTGTGCATGTGTGTGTCTGCGTGTGTGTGTTCGTGTGTTGGCGTGTGTGGGTGCGTGTGTGGGTGCTTGTGTGGGTGCGTGTGTGTGTGATTGCATGTGTGGGTGCGTGCGTGGATTCGTGTGTGTGTGTGTGTGTGTGCGTGCGTGTCTTGGCGCGTTTGTGCGTGTGTGGGTGCGCGTGTGTGTGCGTGTGAGTGGGTGCGTGTATGTTGGTGCGTGTGTGTTGGTGCATGTGTGGGTGTGGGTGCATGGGTGGATCTGAGGGCGTGTGTTGTGCATGTGTGCATGTGTTGGCGCGTGTGTGTGTGCGTGTGTTGGTGCGTGTGTGGAAGCGTGTGTAGGTGCATGGGTGCGTGTATGTGTGTGTATGTGTGCGTGTGTTGGCGCGCGTGTTTGCGTGTGTGGGTGCGTGTGTAGGTGCGTGTGTGGGTTTGCGTGTGTGCATGTGTGTGTCTGCGTGTGTGTGCGTGTGTTGGTGTGTGTGGGTGCGTATGTGGTTGCGTGTGTGTGGTTGCATGTGTGTGTGCGTGCGTGTTTTCGTGTGTGTGCTTGCGTGCGTGGATTCGCGTGTGTGTTCGTGTGTGTGTGCGGGCGTTGGCGCGTGTGTGTCCGTGTGTGGGTGCCTGTGTGTGGGGGTGAATGTATATGTGTGTGGGTGGGTGCGTATGTTTGGGTGCGTGCCTGTGTGTGTGCGGGTGTGGCGCGTGTGTGAGGGTGCGTCAGCGTGTGTGAGTGTGCGTGTGTGGTGCATGTGTGTGTATCTGTGCGTGTGTGGGTGCGTGTGAGGGTGTGTGTGTATGGAAGCCTGCGTGTGGGTGCGTGTGTGGTGCGTGTGTTTGTGTATGTGTGCGTGTGTGGGCGCGTGCGTGTGAGTGTGTGTGTGTGGGTGATTGTTTGGGTGCGTGTGTGTGTGCTTGCGCTGGCGCGTGTATGTGTGTGTGTGTGTGTGTGTGTGTGTGTGTGTGTCTGTGTGTGTGTGTGTGTGTGTGTGTGTGGGTGCGTGTATGTGTGCGTATGGGGGTACGTGTGAGTGTGGGTGCGATTGTGTGTGTGTGAGGGTGCCTCTGTGTGTGTGCGTGTGGTGGCGCTTGTGTGGGCGTATGTGGGTGCGTGTGTGGGTGGGTGCGTGTGTTTGGGTGCGTGCCTGTGTGTGTGCGGGTGTGGCGCGTGTGTGAGGGTGCGTCAGCGTGTGTGAGTGTGCGTGTGTGGTGCATGTGTGTGTATGTGTGCGTGTGTGGGTGCGTGTGAGGGTGTGTGTGTGTGGATGCCTGTGTGTGGGTGCGTGTGTGTGGGTGCGAGTGTCGTTCATGTGTGTGTATGTGGGCGTATGTTCGCGCGCGTGGGTGCGTGTGTGGGCACATGTATGTGTGGGTGCGTGCATGTGTGTACTTGCGTGTGTGTGCGTATGTGTGCTCTATCCGCGTGTAACTATGTCTATTTTTAGAAGGCAGCTCGGCCGCGTGAATCTAAGTCCTTCATCTTAGTCTGTTTCGTCCGCGTGTGTCTAAATCTATTCGTATACGTCTGTCTCGTCCGCGCGTATCTCAGTGTATTCATACAAGTCAGTCTCGTCCCCGTGTATCTATGTCTACATATATAACTCAGTGTCTTCTGCGTGTATCTACGTCTATTAATTTGAGTGTGTCTGGTCCGAGTGTATTGGTGTGTATTCATATAAATTAGTCTCGTCCGCGTGGATCTACGTCTATTCATATAAGTCTGTGTCGTCCGCGCGTATTTCAGTCTATTGATGTCAGTCTCGTCCGCGTTTATCTACATAGATTTATATAAGTCTGTATCGTCCGTGTGTATCTACGTCTGTTCATATAAGTCTGTCTCTTCCGCGTATAACTCAGTCTATTCATATAAGTCAGTCTCCACCGCGCGTGTCTCAGACAATTCATGTCATTCTCGTCCGCGTGTAATAATTACACACAACTTTTATTAGCAACTCAACTGAGTTGGATTGGCATATTACAATAGGTTACAAATAATTCATCAAAATATCATACAAATACAATAGAGATACATTTGATACCGCAAATAATACCGTACTAATAGCCTTTTTACTGACATTTGTATAAAGCCCACGGTATAAAGGAGTTACGGAATCTATTCGTTCTAGTAATATTATACATGGAATGTCTTTTTTCAGGCAGCAGAACATTTTCTCTACGTGTGCCGACTTTAATTTTATCAAAATATTTTTGACAAGTGCTGTCCCATCTTACATTCAACGTATTCAGGTTAACAAGTCTGAGTATCTCCGCGTAACCCAATCCTGGAAAAATACATTTTAAAGCCCTTTTTTTGTATAACTTCTATTTCGACGGCAATACGGTGCTCACCGTGATGGTTGGTTTCACGGTTTTCGCATTCCGCAGTAGTTGTGCGATGTTTTCTTTTATGTTTGCTACACTTACTTCACTCGTTGTTTCGTGAGTTCCTCTGTCGATGACAATTTCGTCGATTGTTTCCGTATTAGCCGCGTCATCGATCATTTGTTCGATATCGGCGAGAATGGCGCCTGATTTCTTTCGAATCTTGAAGGTATTGCCACTGGACGCGTACATCACGTAGCAGGCTGTTCCCCACAAGCAGTGTCACTGCCTGTGGTCACCCATCGTTGGCGTCGGCGTCGCCTTTTGGACGCTTGCTTGTCGCTATATCTCCTCGCAGACCTCGTATTTCTTGGTTCTGTTCACCCATCAAGGATACAAGCTGTTGGTTCGATCGTTCGAGTTTGACGAACAGCGACTCGATGTGGGACGTCTTCCCGAGTAGACGCTCCACGAATGTCGGTAGGATACAACATGACGATCAGGACCAAATACCTATAATGTCCTTATCGTCTTCACCGAAACACTCCGGGTGCACCCACGCCTGGCACAGATGACATTGATCCATTTTTTGGTTGTCCTTGCCGTTGAGTATGCAGGTCTTCACGCAGTATTTCCAGTTGTCTGCATGCTTAACTTTCGCACCTTTTCGGCGCGCTTTTCTTGACTTGTCACTCCCCGGGTCACAAATGACGTCTTCTGGCGGCAGATGTACCGGTAGTACAGGTGATCCGCAACAGTTTTCACCTGAACTGTTAGCCACCGGGCAAGAGTCGTTGTCCACGTTTGTTCAGGCGGAACCGGTAAAATTGGTTACAGCTAAGCTGATGTTATTGCTTTTAACTATTGTTCGTTTACCTGGTAGAGTCACCCGTCGGGCGATAAAAGGCCCAAACATCCAGTTAAATATGAAAATACTTAAAATCTTTCACATCGGCTCGGCCTAATGAAAGATGTCACTTAAACGTGTATTCCTAAGGTGATCAACACGTATATGATCATAAGAGTCACTATTAAGACCGACTAAAACTGGCAGATATACTTAATTGAAACTAGCACATCGTAAACACGTCTAGCACTTGCAGTGGGGTGGAGCATGTATCTACATCTATTTATATAAGTCTGTCTCGTCCGCGTTTTCTACATCTATTCATAATTCAGTTTCGTCCGCGTGTATCTCTGTGTGTTGATATTAGTTTGTATCGACCGCGTGTATTTACGTCTATTCATATCAATCTGTCTCATCCTCGTGTATCTACATCTATTCATATAATCTGCCTCGTCCGCATGTTTCTAAGTCTATTCTTATAAGTCTGACTCGTCCGCCTGTTTCTACGTCAATTCATATAAGTCAGACTCGTCCGCGAGTATCTAGATCTATTCATACCAGTCATACTCGTCCGCGTTTATCTAAGTCTATTCATACCAGTCAGACTCGTCCGCGTTTATCTAAATCTATTCATATAAGACAGTCTCGTCCGCGTGTATCTACATCTATTGATATCAGTCTGTCTCGTCCGCGTGTATCTACGTATATTCATATAAGTCAGTCTGGTCCGCGTGTATCTAAGTCTATTCACCAAAGTCAGTCTCGTCCGGGTTTATGTAAGTTTATTCATATAAGTCAGTCTCGTCCGGGTTTATCTAAGTCTATTCATATAAGTCAGTCTCGTCCGCGTATATCTAAGTCTATCCATATCAGTCAGTCTCTGTCGCGTGTATTTAAGTCTATTCCTACCAGTCAGTCTCTTCCGCGTGTATCCAAGTCTATTGATATAACTCTCGTCTCGTCCGAGTGTATCTACGTGTCTTTGTGTAAGTCTGTACCGTTCGCATGTATCTATGTTTATTCATACATGTCCGTCTTATCCACGTGTATGTACGTATATTCATATTAGTCTGTTTCGTCCTCGTGTATCTACGGTAATTCATATAAGTAAGTCTATTCCGCGGGTACCTAAGTCTATTCATGAAAATACGGCTTATCTGCGTTTTTCTAAATCTATTCATATAAGTCAGTCTCGTCCGCGTGTATCTAAGTCTATTCTAAGAAATCAGTCTCAGTCGTGTTTTTTTAAGTGTGTTTATACAAGTCAATCTCTTCTGCATGTATCTAAGTCTATTTATATCAGTCAGTCTCGTCCGCGTGTATCTACGTCCATTGATATAAATATATCTCACACGCCTGTATCTACTTGTATTGACAAATGTCTTGTATCATCCGCGTTTACCTGTCAATTCATTTAAGTCAGTCTCGTGCGCGTGTATCTAAGTCTATTCATATAAATCACTCTCTTCCCGTGTGTCTGATTCTCTACTCATATAAGTCAGTGTCGTCCGCGTTTATCTAAGTCTCTTCACATCAGTCAGTCTCTTCCGCGTGTATCTACGTCTCTTCATATATCTTCCGCGTGTAACCATGTTTATTCATATAAGTCCGTCTGTGTGTGTTTCTGCGTGTGTGTGTTCGTGTGTTGGCGTGTGTGGGTGCGTGTGTGGGTGCGTGTGTGTGATTGCATATGTGAGTGCGTGCGTGGATTCGTGTGTGAGTGTGCGTGCGTGCGTGTATTGGCGCGTGTTTGTATGTGTGTGGGTGCGCGTGTGTTTGCGTGTGTGTTGGTGCGTGTGTGTTGGTGCGTGTGTGGGTGTGGGTGCATGGGTGGATCTGAGGGTGTGTGTTGTGCATGAGTGCATGTGTTGGCGTGTGTGTGTGTGTGTGCGTGTGTTGGTGCGTGTGTGGGAGCGTGTTTAGGTGCATGGGTGCGTGTATGTGGGCGTATGTGGGCACACGTATTTGTGGGTGCGTGCATGTGTGTGCTTCCCTGTGTGTGCGTGTGTGTGGGCTCAATCCGCGTGTAACTAAGTCTATTTTTAGAAGGCAGCTCGGCCGCGTTTATCTAAGTCCTTCATCTTAGTCTGTTTCGTCCGCGTGTGTCTAAGTCTATTCGTATACCTCTGTCTCGTCCGCGCGTATCCCAGTGTATTCCTACAAGTCAGTCTCGTCCCCGTGTATCTATGTCTACATATATAACTCAGTCTCTTCTGCGTGTATCTACGTCTATTCATTTGAGTCTGTCTGGTCCGAGTGTATTTGTGTCTATTCATATAAATTAGTCTCGTCCGCGTGTATCTACGTCTATTCATATAAGTCTGTCTCATCCGCGCGTATTTCAGTCTATTCATGTCAGTCTCGTTCGCGTGTATCTACATAGATTTATATAAGTCTGTATCGTCCGTGTGTATCTACGTCTATTCATATAAGTCTCTCTCTTCCGCGTATATCTCAGTCCATTCATATAAGTCAGTCTCCACCGCGCGTGTCTCAGACAATTCATATAAGTTATTCTCGTCCGTGTGTAATAATTACACACAACTTTTATTAGCAACTCAACTGAGTTGGATTGGCATATTACAATAGGTTACAAATAACTCATCAAAATATCATACAAATACAATAGAAATACATTTGATACCGCAAATAATACCGTACTAATAGCCTTTTTACTGACATTTGTATAACGCCCACGGTATAAAGGAGTTACGGAATCTATTCGCTCTAGTAATATTATACATGGAATGTTTTTTTTCAGGCAGCAGAACATTTTATCTACGTGTGCCGACTTTAATTTAATCAAACTATTTTTGACAACTGCAGTTCCGTATTACATTCAACGTATCCAGGTTAACACGTCTGAGTATCTCCGCGTAACCCAATACAGGAAAAATACATTTTAAAGCCCTTTTTTGTATAACTTCTATTTCGACGGCAATACGCTGCTCACTGTGATGGTTGGTTTCACGGTTTTCGCATTCCGCAGTAGTTGTGCGATGTTTTCTTTTATGTTTGCTACACTTACTTCACTCGTTGTTTCGTGAGTTCCTCTGTCGATGTCCTTATCGTCTTCACCGAAACACTCCGGGTGCACCCACGCCTGGGACAGATGACATTGATCCATTTTATGTGTGTCCTTGCCGTTGAGTATGCAGGTCTTCGCGCAGTATTTCCAGTTGTCTGCGTGCTTATCTTTCGCAGCTTTCCGGCGCGCTTTTCTTGACTTGTCACTCACCGGGTCACAAATGACGTCTATTGGCGGCAGATGTACCGGTAGTACAGGTGATCCGCAACAGTTTTCACCTGAACTGTTAGCCACCGGGCAAGAGTCGTTGTCCACGGTTGTTCAGGCGGAACCGGTAAAATTGGTTACAGCTAAGCTGATGTTATTGCTTTTAACTATTGTTCGTTTACCTGGTAGAGTCACCCGTTGGGCGATAAAAGGCCCAAACATCCAGCTAAATATTAAAATACTTAAAATCTTTCACATCGGCTCGGCCTAATGAAAGATGTCACGTAAACGTGTATTCGTAAGGTGATCAACACGTATATGATCATAAGAGTCACTATTAAGACCGACTAAAACTGACAGATATACTTAATTGAAACAAGCACATCGTAAACACGTCTAGCACTTGCAGTGGGGTGGAGCATGTATCTACATATATTTATATAAGTCTGTCTCGTCCGCGTTTTCTACATCTATTCATAATTCAGTTTCGTCCGCGTGTATCTCTGTGTGTTGATATTAGTTTGTATCGACCGCGTGTATTTACGTCTATTCATATCAATCTGTCTCATCCGCGTGTATCTACATCTATTCATATAATCTGCCTCGTCCGCATGTTTCTAAGTATATTCTTATAAGTCTGACTCGTCCGCCTGTTTCTACATCAATTCATATAAGTCACACTCGTCCGCGAGTATCTAGATCTATTCAGATCAGCAGTCTCGTTCGCGTGTATCTAAATCTATTCATACCAGTCAGACTCGTCCGCGTTTATCTAAGTATATTCATATCAGACAGTCTCGTCCGCGTGTATCTACATCTATTGATATCAGTCTGTCTCGTCCGCGTGTATCTACGTCTATTCATATATGTCAGTCTGGTCCGCGTGTATCTAAGTCTATTCACCAAAGTCAGTCTCGTCCGGGTTTATGTAAGTTTATTCATATAAGTCAGTCTCGTCCGCGTATATCTAAGTCTATCCATATCAGGCAGTCTCAGTCGCGTGTATTTAAGTCTATTCCTACCAGTCAGTCTTTTCCGCGTGTATCCAAGTCTATTGATATAACTCTCGTCTCGTCCGAGTGTATCTACGTGTCTTTGTACCATCCGCGTGTATCTTTGTTTATTCATACAAGTCCCTCTTATCCACGTGTATCTACGTACATTCATATTAGTCTGTTTCGTCCTCGTGTATCTACGGTAATTCATATAAGTCAGTCTCGTCCGCGGGTACCTAAGTCTATTCATGAAAATACGGCTTATCTGCGTTTTTCTAAGTCTATTCATATAAGTCAGTCTCGTCCGCGTGTATCTAAGTCTATTCTTAGAAATCAGTCTCAGTCGCGTGTATTTAAGTGTGATTATACAAGTCAGTCTCTTCCGCATGTATCTAAGTCTATTTATATCAGTCAGTCTCGTCCGCCTGTATCTACGTCCATTGATATAAATATATCTCACACGCCTGTATCTACTTGTATTGACACATGTCCAGTCTCGTCCGCGTGTATCTAAGTCTATTCACATAAGTCAGTCTCGTGCGCGTGTATCTAAGTGTGTTCATATCAATCACTCTCTTCCCGTGTGTCTGAGTCTATTCATATAAGTCAGTGTCGTGCGCGTTTATCTAAGTCTATTCACATCAGTCAGTCTCTTCCGCGTGTATCTACGTCTCTTCATATATCGTCCGCGTGTAACCATGTTTATTCATATAAGTCCGTCTGTGTGTGTTTGCGTGTGTGCATGTGTGTGTCTGCGTGTGTGTGTCCGTGTGTTGGCGTGTGTGGGTGCGTGTGTAGGTGCGTGTGTGTGCGATTGCTTGTGTGGGTGCGTGCGTGGATTCGTGTGTGTGTGTGTGTGTGTGTGTGTGTGCGTGCGTGCGTGCGTGTCTCGGCGCGTGTTTGTACGTGTGTGGGTGCGCGTGTTTGTGCGTGTGAGTGGGTGCGTGTGTGTTGGTGCGTGTGAGTTGGTGCGTGTGTGGGCGTGGGTGCATGTGTGGATCTGAGGGCGTGTGTTGTGCATGTGTGCATGGGTTGGCGCGTGTGTGTGTGCGTGTGTTGGTGCGTGTGTGGGAGCGTGTGTAGGTGCATGGGTGCGTGTATGTGTCTGTATATGTGCCTGTGTTGGCGCGCGTGTTTGCGTGTGTGGGTGCGTGTGTAGGTGCGTGTGTGTGTTTGCCTGTGTGCATGTGTGTGTCTGCGTGTGTGTGCGCGTGTGTTGGCGTGTGTGGGTGCGTGTGTGGGTGCGTGTGTGTGGTTGCATGTGTGGGTGCGTGCGTGGATTCGTGTGTATGCGTGCGTGCGTGGATTCGCGTGTGTGTTCGTGTGTGTGTGTGCGGGCGTTGGCGCGTGTGTGTGCGTGTGTGGGTGCTTTTGTGTGGGTGCATTTGTGGGTACTTGGGTCGGTGCGTGTGTGGAGGTGCGTGTGTGTGGATTCGTGTGTGGGTGCGTGTGTTTGGGTGAGTGTATATGTGTGTGTGTGTGGTCGCATGTGTGGGTAGATGTGTGAGTCGTGCGTTTGTTTGTATGGGTGCATGTGTGGGCGCGTGTGCGTGTGCGTGTGCGTGTGCGTGTGTGTGGGTGCGTGGGTGTGGATGCGTGTGTGGGTGTGGTTGCGGATGTGGTGGATGTGTGAGCGTGTGTGGGTGCGTGTTGGTGCGTTTGTGGGCGTGTGTGGATGCGTGCGTGCGTGTGTGGGTGCGTGTTTGTGGGTGCGTGTGTGCTTGTGGTGGTGCGTATATGGGTGTGTGTGGTTGCGTGTGTGTATTGTGTGTGTGTGTGTGTGTGTGTGTGTGTGTGTGTGTGTGTGCGTGTATTGGCGAGTGTGTTCACGTGAGTGTGGGTGCGTGTGGGTGAGTGTATGGGTGTGTGTGTCTGCGTGTGTGTGTGAGTGTGCGTGTGTGTGAGTGAGTGTGTGTGTGTGTGTCGGTGTACGTTTGGGTGCGTGTGTGGAATATTGTGTGTGTGAGAGTGTGTGTGCCTGTGTGAGTGTGTGGGTGCGTGTGTGTGGGTGCCTGTGTCGGTGCGTGTGTGAGTGCGTGTGTGTGGGTACGTGTGTGTGTGTCGGTGCGTGTAGGGGTGCGTGTGTGGATTCGTGTGTGGGTGCGTGTGTGTGGGTGCGTGTGTGTATATGTGCGTGTGGACGCATCTGTGTGTGTGTGCGTGTGTGCTGTGTGTGTGTGGGTGCGTGTATGGTGCGTGTGTGTATGTGTGCCTGTGTGGGCTCGTGTGTGCGTGTGTGTGTGTGGGTACGTGTGTGGTGCACGTGTGTGTGTGTATGCGTGTGTTGTTGCGTGTGTGTGTTTATGTTGGTGCGTGTGTGGGTGCTTGTGTGTGGTTACGTGAGAGTGTGGGTGCGTTTGTGTGCGTGGGTGCGTCTATGTGTGTTTGTGTGGCTTGTGTGAGAGGGTGCGTCCGTGTGTGTGTGTGTGGGGGGGGGGGGCGTGCGTGTGGGGTGCATGTGTGTATGTGTGCGTGTGTGGGTGCGTGTGTGTGTGTGTGTGTGTGTGTGTGTGCGTGTTTTGGCGCGTGAGCTTTTGTGTGTGTATGAGTGTGTGTGTGGGCGTGTGTGTGTGGGTGTGGGTGCGTGTTTGGGTGCGTGTGTGTGGGTGCGTGTGTCGTTCAGGTGTGTGGTTGTGTGCGTGTGTTGCCGCGCGTGTGTGCTTGTGTGGGTGCGTGTATGGATGCGTGTGAATGGGAGTGTGTGTGTTTGTGCTGGCGCGTACGTCTGGGTGTGTGTGGGTTCGCGTGTGACTGCGTTTGTGGGTGAGTGTTTGTGGGTGCGTTTGTGTGTGCATGTGATGGTGCGTGAGGGTGCGGGTTTTTGTGTGTGGACATGTGTGTGTGCGCGGACGTGTGACAGAGAGAGAGAGTGAGCTGGAGAGACAGAGAAAGTGTTTGCGTATGCGGTGCGTGTGTGGATGACTGTGTGGATTCGTGTGTGGGTGCGACTGTGATGCGTGTGTGTGTATGTGGGCATGTGTGGGCGGGTGTGTGGGTGCGTGTGTGTAGGTGCTTGGGTGTGGGTTCGTGTGTGGGTGCTTGTGTGGATTCGTGTGTGGGTGGGTGTGTGTGTGGGTGCCTGTGTGGTGCATGTATGTATATTTGTGCGGGTGTTGTCGCGTGTGTGTGCGTGTGTGGGTGCGTGTGTGGGTGCGTCTTCAAGTCTTCAAGTGTTATACTGCTTAAAAGTGATATTTCACTATCCTGCAGTTGTGGTTAAAAATAATGTGCGCTAAAATAATAAGATAAATATAATAAATATAGAAAAATAATAAGTTAATAAAATATTAGAATAAACAGATCAGTAAAATTAATAGTATATTAAAAAAGCAGGCAGTCCATGATTAACATTAAAACAATCTATTATAATGTCAATGTCTGAATGACTGGGATGGCGGCTCTCTGGAATACTTCTGTGGTAGATGCGGTGACAGCTTCCTCGGTAAGTGCGTTCCACAGTGGAATACAGCGTACGTAGAATGACTGGTGGTAGGGCGTGCAAGTTGCAAGTAGTGTTCGTAGTTTGTGCTTGTGTTGGCGTCTGGTGCGCGCATCTGCTGTGGTGATGATGACAGGCAAGCTGATGTGGTGAATTAAAAAAAAAAATTGCATCTCTTATCCGCCTTCGTGTGTACAAGGAGTTCCACATCAGGTTAGTGCATATATCACTGACACTTGACGTTCTACGGTAATCACCGGTGACAAACCGCGCAGCGGATCTTTGTACGCGCTCTTTTGTCTGAATGCCTGTCTTTGTGTGAGGTGACCAGGCGCATGTGGCAAACTCTAGTGTTGGTCGCACTAGTACCTCGTATGCTGTTTGTCTCACTTGCGGTGGCGCCGCATACAGTGTTCTTTTGAGTAAGTCAAGTGTCTTGCTGGCTTTTTTCTGCACTTTGTTGATATGTGGTTGCCACGATAATTTTGTGTTGATGGTAACCCCCAGGTAGTCCTGGTTGTCAGTCCGTGGTATTTGTTGGCTCCCATGAAGTAGTTATAGGTTGATATGTTCCTCTAACCGATAGCATACTTTGACACATTAAAATCAGACGCTAGTGTGAAGTGGTCAGCTGGAGTGGCTACGTGTGAGGGAGGGTGCGTTTGTTTGTGTGGGTGCGTGTGTGCGTGTGTTGGCGCGTGTGAGGGTGTATGTGGGTGTGTGTGTGACGCGTGTCTGAGGATGCTTCCGTGTGCGTGTGTTGGCGCGCGCGTGCGTGCGTGCGCGCGCGTGTGTGTGTGTGTGTGTGTGTGTATGTGTGAGCATGTGTGTGGGTGCCTGTGTGTGTGTGTGGTGCGTGTGTGGGTGCATGTGTGGGTACGTGTGAGTGTGGGTGCGTTTGTGTGTGTGTGTGTGTGTGTGTGTGTGTGTGTATGTATGTATGTGCGTGTGCTGGCGCGTGTGTGTGCGTGTGTGGGTGCGTGTATGTGTGTGTGCGTGTGTCGGTGCAGATGTGGGTGCGTGTCTGGAATCGTGTGTGTTTGTGGGTGTGTGTGTCTGTGGGTGCGTGTGTGTGAGTGCGTGTGTGAGTGTGTGTGTGTGGGTGCGTGTATGGATGCGTGTGTTTATGTGTGTGGGCGCATGTGTGTGGGTGCTTGCGTGTGTGTGAGTGCGCGTGTGGTTCATGTGTGCGTGTGTGTATGTGTGCGTGTGTTTGCGCGTGTGTGTGCGTGGGTGGTTGGGTGCGTGTGCGTGGGTGCGTGTGTGTATGTGTGTGGGCGCGTGTGTGTGGGTGCTTGCGTGCGAGTGTGACGCATGTGTATGTGTGTGTGTGTGTGTGTGTGTGTGTGTGATTGCGCGTGCATGGGTGCTTGTGTGTCGGTGTGCGTGTGTGGGGGCGTGTGTGGATTCGCGGGTGTTTGTGTGTGTGTGCTTTTATTGGCTCGTGTGTGTGCGTGGGTGGGTGAGCGTGAGTGGATCCGTGTGTGTGGGTGCTCGTGTGTGTGCGTGTGTGGGTGCATGTGTGGGTGCGTGTGAAGGTGCGTGTGAGGGTGCTTGTGTGTGTGGGTGCATGTGCATGTGCATGTATCGGTGCTTGTGTGGGTGCGTGTGTGGATTCGCGGGTGTGTGTGTGTGTGTGTGTGTGTGTGTGTGTGTGTGTGTGCTTTTGTTGGCTCGTGTGTGTGCGTGTGTGGGTGAGTGTGAGTGGATGCGTGTGTGTGGGTGCTCGTGTGTGTGCGTGTGTGGGTGCGTGTGTGGGTGCGTGTGTGGATTCGTGTGTCGATGCGAGTGTGTGTGTGCGTGTGTGTGCGTGTGTGGGCGCATGTGTGTATGTTGGTACGTGTGAGTTGGTGCATGTATGTGTGTGTGTTTGGGTGCGTGTATGTTTGTGTGCGTGAGTTGGCGCGTGTGTTTGCATGTGTGGGTGCCTGTGTGTGGGTGCGTGTGTGTGAGTGCATGTGTGTGTTCGTGTGTCGGTGCTTGTGTGGGTGCATGTGTGGATTCGTATGTGTGTGTGTGTGTGTGTGTTTGTGTGTGTGTGTATGTGTGTGTGTGTGTGTGTGTGCGTGTGTGTGCGTGTGTTGGGGCGTATGTGCTCGCGTGTGGATGCGTGTGGTTGCGTGTGTGTGGGTGCGTGTGTGTGGGTGCATGTGTTTGAGAGCGTGTGTTAGTGCGTGTGTGGGTGCACGTGTGGGTGCGTGTGTGGATGGATGTGTGGATTCGTGTGTGTGCGTGCGTGTGTGGGCACATGTCTGTGTTGGTGCTTGCGTGTGTGTGTGGTGCGTGTGTGTATGTGTGCGTGTGTGGTTTCGTGTGAGGGTGCGTGTGTGTGCGTGTGTGTCCGTGATATAATGACAGCAAATGAGCAACACATTTTTTGAGACGCCAGCTGGAACGAAGAAGGAGAACAACTGGACTAGAATGTGACAGGCTGGCTTACTGCCTTCAGCGTCAGCTTGTTACGTCATCCATACACCGTGCGAAATTGAAATACCACATGAGTCAAATCGCTGATGCATCTGGTGACCAGAAAAAGCTATTCAAGATTGTCGCCAAGCTCCTACACACCGATCATGACACTCCACTTCCGACATGTGACTCATTCGATGCGCTTGCAGAGTAGTTTTCAGATTTGTTCTCTGAAAAAATCTCGAAATTCCGGTGTGAATTCACTCCAAGTGTTAACAACGTAGACATCTACACTGATGGTGAATCCCAAACATGCTTACTGAATGCATTTAAGCCAGCCGCTGAAACTGAAAGCGGGATACTGTTGAAGTCATCGCCGGTTAAATCATGTGAACTTGATCCCATACCAACATGGCTGCTTAGAGACTGTACGCCCGACATTATACCTGTTCTCACCACCATTGTTAACATGTCTCTGAGAACAAGAGTAATGCCTTCTCACTTGAAAAGTGCACACGTACGACCTATAATCAAGAAGCCAGGCCTAGATAAGGACATATTGAACAACTACAGACCTGTGTCCAATCTGCCATACTTGTCGAAGACAATAGAGCGTGTTGTAGCCGCGAGACTGTCGGCTCACATGTCTGAGTGTGATCTCTGCGTGCCCAACCAGTCTGCGTACAAGCCAGACCACAGCGTCGAGACGGCCCTTGTCTGTGTTCAGAATGACATCCTGCGTGCAATGGACAACCAGAACATTGTCATCATGTTACTACTGGATTTGTCGGCTGCATTTGATACTGTGAACCACAATGTCATGTTGCATAGACTGACACATGATGTTGGAGTGGGCCAAACTGCACTTAAGTGGTTGAAATCGTATATGAGTGACAGAGTTCAAGCTGTCCACATTAATGGTTCTACGTCACCTGCTCGCCCATTTACGTGTGGGGTTCCTCGAGGTTCTGTACTTGGTCCGCAGTTGTTTTCTATCTAGGCAGCACCAGTATCGAAAAACATTCGGAACAACAACTTGCTGTCGCACTTTTATGCTGACGACACGCAAATTTTACATCACAGTGAAACCCCATCAGGAGGACATTGACGCGGCTGTTGAGACCATTGAACCATGTGTTGCAGAAATCAGGAGTTGAATGAAGACAAATTCCTTGAAATTGAATGATTCGAAAACGGAAGTAATCGTATACGGTTTAGCTCAACAGCTGAAAAAATTCACGCTGCAATCATTACGTGTTGGGGACTGTGTGGTTAGGGTGACTGACTCTGTTCGAAATCTCGGTGTGCAGTTTGATGCTGAGATGACGATGGAGTCCCACGTGACAGCCATATTCCACCTCCGCAACATCTCGAGGATCAAACGGTATCTGACAGCAACAGCGACAGAGCAAATTGTTCATGCATTTGTCACAAGCAGACTGGATATTGGCAATGACTGCATCTGAAGCAAACGCAACGGCTTCAAAAAATACAAAACTGGGCAGCCCGCTTGATCGACGGCGCAATGAGATATAGCCATGCTACACCATTGCTAAAGAAGTTACACTGGCTGCCGATAGCGGTGCGAGTTGAGTTCAAGATCCTGCTACTCACTCATCGAGCACTGAACGGCCAAGCACCTGACTACATTGCACACTGTGTAAGCCGACGCCAGCCGGTTAGGTCGCTGCGCTACAGCGAACACAGTTTATTGTGTGTGCCACGCACAAGGCGTCGCTGGGGTGACAGAGCTTTCAGCGTGGCAGCCCCAAGTCTATGGAATGCACTACCGCATCATCTGACATTGTCACCTATGTCCACTGCTACGTTAAAAGCAAAATTAAAGACTTATTTATTTACAAGAACATTTTGTACAACGCTGTGAGCAACGAACGTTGGAACAGCGCTATAGAAATGCGACGATTATGATTATTATGTGTGGGCGCTTGTCTGTCTGGGTGCGTGTGTGGGTGCGTGCGTACGTACGTGCGTGTGTGGGTGCGTGTGTGTGCGTAGGTGTGCTTGTGCGCGTGTGTGTATGTGGGTCCGTGAGTGGGTGTTGGTGAGTGTGGGTGCGCGTGTGTGCGTGTTTTGGCGCGTGTGTGCGTGTGAGGGTGCGCATGTGAGTGCGTGTGTGTGGGTGCGTGTGTGTGTGGTTGTGCTGGCGCGCGCGTGTGTGTGTGGGTACGTGTGTGGCTGCGTGTGTGTTGGTGCGTGTGTGTGGGTGCATG
The DNA here is from genome assembly GCA_964017155.1 of Oasisia sp. SBJ-2009. NCBI lineage: Eukaryota > Metazoa > Annelida > Polychaeta > Sabellida > Siboglinidae > Oasisia > Oasisia sp. SBJ-2009. The sequence continues at coordinate 34,361,446 of OZ024856.1, forward strand.
TGTTTGAGTGTATGTGTTGGTGCGTGTGTGCGTGTGTGGCTGCGTGTGTGTTGGTGCGTGTGTGTGGGTGCATGTGTTTGAGTGTATGTGTTGGTGCGTGTGTGCGTGTGTGGTTACGTGTGTGGGTGTGTGTGTGTGTTGAATGTGTGCGTGTGTGGGCGCGTGTGTGGATGCGTCCGTGCGTGTGTGTGTGCGTGTAAGTGTGTGTGTGCGTGTCTTTGCGCGTGTGCATGTGTGTGTCTGCGTGTGTGTGCCTTGTGTGGGTCCGCATGTGGGTGTGTGTGGGTTCGTGTGTGTGTGTGCGTGTGTTTGCACGGTTGTGGGTGCGTGTGTGTGGGTGTGTGTGCGCGTGTGCGTGGGTGCGTGCGTGTGTTGATGCGTTTGTGGTGCATTTGTGGGTATGTGTGGGTGTGCTTGCGCGTGTGTGTGTGCGTGTGTGGGTGAGTGTGTGTCTGTGTGTGTGCGTGTGTTGGCCCGTGTGTGTGTGCGTGTGTGAGTGCGTGTGTTGGTGCTTGTGTGTGGGTGCATATGTTTGTGTGTGTGCATGTGTGCTTGTGTGCACGCGTGTTTGTGGGTGTATGTATGTGTGCGTGTGTTGGTGCGTGTTTTGGTGCGTATGTGTATGTGTGCGTGTGGGCGCATGTGTGTGTGGGTGCGTCCGAGTGTGTGCGTGGGTGCGTGTGTGGTGTTAGTGTGTGTGTGTGTGCATGGGTGGGGCGCGTGTGTGAGTCCGTGTGTCGGTGTGTGCGTGGGTGCGTGTTTGTGGGTGCGTGTGTGGAGCTTGTGTGTGTATGTGTGCGTGTGTTGTCGCGTGTGTGTGCGTGTGTGGGTGCGTGTGTGGGTGCGTGTGTGGGTAGTTGTGAGTGTTGGGGCGTTTGTGTGTGTGTGGGTTCGTGTGTGTGTGTGCGTGTGTTGGAGAGTGTGTGGGCGTATGTTGGTACGTGTGTGGGTGGGTGCCCGTGTGGGGGTGCGTGCGTGTGTGGGGTTGCGTGTGGTGCGTGTGTGTGCGTGTGTTGGCTTGTGTTGATTCGTGTGTGGGTGCGTGTGTGATGCGTCTTGGTATGTGTACGTGTGTGGGCGCGTGTGTGTGGGTACGTGTGTGTGGGTGCGTGTTTGGGTGCGTGTGTATGGGTGCGTGTGTCGTTCATGTGTATGTGTGCGTATTTTGGCGCGCGTGTGTGCGTGTGTGGGTGCGTGTATGGGTGTGTGTATGGGTGCGCGTGTGAGTGCGTGTGTGGGTGCATGTGTGTTGTTGCGTTTGTGTGTGCGTGTATGTGCGTGTGCGTTTTTTTGCGCGTGTGGGTGCGTGTGTGGGTGTGTGTGTGTGCGTGTGTGTGTGCGTGTGTAT
>OZ024856.1:34367793-34370293 GCA_964017155.1 Oasisia sp. SBJ-2009
TTGGGTGGAGTGGGGAGTTTGGGTGGAGGGCGGAGGTTGGGTGGAGTGGGGAGGTTGGTTGGAGAGCGGAAGTTGCGTGGAGTGCGGAAGTTGGGTGTATTGGGGACGTTAGGTGAAGTGGGGCGGTTAGGTGAAGTGGGGAGTTTGGGTGGAGGGCGGTGGTTGGGTGGAGTGGGGAGGTTGGGTGGAGTGGAGAGGATGGGTGGAGTGGGGAGTTTGGGTGGAGGGCGGTGGTTGGGTGGAGTGCGGAAGTTGGGTGGAGTGCGGAAGTTGGGTGGAGTGCGGAAGTTGGTTGTAGTGCGGATGTTGGGTGGAGTGCGGAGGTTGGGTGAAATGGGGAGGTTGGGTGAAGTGGGGAGGTATAGTGGAATTGGGAGGTTGGGTGAAGTGGGGAGGTTGGGTGGAGAGGGGAGGTTGGGTGGAGTGGGGAGGTTGGGTGAAGTGGGGAGGTTGGGTGAAGGGGGGAGGTTGGGTTGAGTGGGGAGGTTGTGTGTTCGATTCGTGTATGTGGGTGCGTGTGTGTGGGTGCGTGTGTGTGCGTTTGGTGGTGCGTGTGGGTGCGTATTTGGGTGGGTGTTTGTGTGTTTGTGATTGTGTGTGTGTGTATGTGTGTGTGTGTGTGTGTGTGTGTGTGTGTGTGTGTGTGTGTGTGTGTGTGCGCGAGCGTGTGACAGATTAAGTGAGCGAGAGAGACAGAGAAAGTGTGTGCGTGTGTTGGTGCGTGTGTGGTGCATTTGTGTCTGTACGTATGCGTTTTTGTGCGTGTGTTGGTGCATGTGTGTGTATGTATGTGTGTGTGTGTGTGTGTGTGTGTGTGTGTGTGTGTGTGTGTGTGTGTGTGGTCCTGTTTTTGGCGCGTGTGTTTTTGTGTGTGTGTGCTTGTGTGGGTGCGTGTGGGTGCCTGTGTGGGTGTGTATGTCTGCGTGTGTGTGTGCGTGAATTAGCGCGTGTGTGGTGTGGGAGCCTGTGTGAGTGTGTGGGTGCGTGTTTGTTTGTGCGCGCGTGTGCTTGTGCTGATGCGCGTGTGTGTATATGGGTGCTTGTGTGGTTGCGGATGTGGGTGTGTGTGGGTGCTTGTGTGTGTGTGTGTGTGAGTGCGTGTGAGTGAGTGTGTGGGTGTGTGTGTTTGTGTGTGCGTGTGATGGCGTGTGGGTGTGCTTGTGTGAGTGCGTGAGGGTGCGTGTGTGGGTGTGTGTGTCTGCGAGCTTGTGTTTGTTTGCGTGTATTAGCTCGTGTGTGTGCGTGTGTCGGTGCGTTTGTGGTTGCGCGTGTGGATTCGTGTGTGGGTGTGTGTGTGTGGGTACGTGTGTGGTGCGTGTGTGGTGCGTGTGTGGTGCGTGTGTGTATGTGTGCGTGTGTAGGCTCGTGTGTGTGGGTGAATGTGTTGGTGCCTGTTTGGGTGCCTCTGTGTGGGTCCGTGTGTGGTGTATATGTGTATGTGTGCGTGACTTTGTGCGATGTCGCACATACAGACACACGCACCAACACGCACACACACTCGCAAAGTCACGCACACATACACATATGCACCACCCACTCACCCACACTCAGGCACCCAAACAGGCACCAACATATTCACCCACAGACACACGCACGAGCCTACACACGCACACATACACACATGCATCAAAAACACACCACGCACGCACCACACACGCCCCCACACGCACGCTCCCACCTGCGAATCCACACACGCACCCACACACGCACCGACACACGCGCCCTCAGAAGCACCCATACACACACGCACCTACACACGCGCCAAAACACGCACACACACGCGGCAACACACGCACACATGCATCCACACACACGCACCCACTCATACTCACTCACACACGCACCGACACCCACACACGCACCCATACACGCGTCCTCACAAGCACCCATACTAACAGGCACCTACACACGCACCCACACACGCACCGATACACGCAAACACACACGCTCCAACACACGCACACATGCCCCACACACGAACCCACACCCACACACGCACCCACACCCCGAACCCATGCACGAACCCACACACGCGCCTTCACAAGCACTCACACACACACGCATCACACTCGCGTCCACACACGCACCGACACACGCACACACACACACACACACATGCACCCACACACACGCTCCCACACACACACACACAACGAAACACGCACCCACACGCGCGAACACACGCACACACGCACTCGCACACACCCACACACGAATCCACACACACACCAACATACGCACCCACACACACAAACACGCGCGCCAACACGCACACACACATAACCACCCACACACACGCCCCCACACACGCACACGGAAACATCCTCACACACACGCCACACACATACCGACACACGCACCCACATTCGCCCACACACGCGCTATCACACTCACACACTCCCATACACAAACGCACACACACACACGTACCCAAACAAGCACCCACACACGCACCCACACACACACGCGCCAGCACAAGCACACACACACGAACCCACAC
>OZ024856.1:35572793-35955293 GCA_964017155.1 Oasisia sp. SBJ-2009
GCACTCCACCCAAATTCCGCACTCCACTCAACTTCCCCACTCCACCCAACCTCCCCACTTCACCCAACTTCAGCACTACACCCAACTTCAGCACTCCAGCCAACCTCTGCACTCCACCCAACCTCCGCACTCCAATCAACTTCCCTACTCCACCCAACCTCCGCACTCCACCCAACTTCCGCACTCCACCCAACCTCCCCACTTCACCCAACCTCCCCACTTCTCCCAACCTCCGCACTCCATCCAACCTCCGCACTTCACCCAACCTCCCGATTCCACTATACCTCCCCACTTCACCCAACCTCCTCACTTCACCCAACCTCCCCACTTCTCCCTACCTCCCCACTCCACCCAACCTCCGCACTCCATCCAACCTCCGCACTTCACCCAACCTCCCGATTCCACTATGCCTCCCCACTTCACCCAACCTCCCCACTCCACCCAACCTCCCCACTCCACCCAACTTCCCCACTTCACCCAACCTCCCCACTCCACCCAACCTCCCCTCTCCACCCAACCTCCCTACTTCACCCAACATACCCTCTCCACTATGCCTCCCCACTTCACCCAACCTCCCCACTCCACTATGCTTCCCCACATCACCCAACCTCCCCACTTCACCCAACCTCCCAATTCCACTATGCCTCCCCACTTCACCCGACCTCCCCACTTCACCCATCCTCCCCACTCCACCCAACCTCCTCACTCCACCCAAACTCCCCACTTCACCCAACCTCCCCACTTTACACAACCTCCCCACTCAACCCAACCTCCCCACTTCACCCAACCTCCCCAATTCACACAATCTCCCCACTTCACCTAACCTCCCCAATACACCCAACTTCCGCACTCCACCGAACCTCCGCACTCAACCTAACCTGCCCACTTCACCCAACCTCCCCACTGCACCCAACCTCCCCACTTCGCGCAACCTCCGCACTCCATCCACCCTCCGCACTCCACCACACCTAGGCACTGGAACCAACTTCCGCACTCCACCCAAACTCCCCACTCCACCCAACCTCTACACTCAACCCAACCTCCCCACTTCACCCAACCTCCCTACTCCACCCAACCGCCCCACTTCACGCAACCTCCGCACTCCATCCAACCTCCGCACTCCACCCAACCTCCGGACTCTACCCAACCTCCGCACTCCACCCAACTTCCGCACTCCACCCAACCTCCCCACTTCACCCAACCTCCCCACTTCACCCAACCTCCGCACTCCATCCAACCTCCGCACTTCACCCAACCTCCTGATTCCACTATACCTCCCCACTTCACCCAACCTCCCCACTTCACCCAACCTCCCCACTTCTCCCTACCTCCCCACTCCACCCAACCTCCCCACTTCACCCAACCTCCGCACTCCATCCAACCTCCGCACTTCACCCAACCTCCCGATTCCACTATGCCTCCCCACTTCACCCAACCTCCCCACTCCACCCAACCTCCCCACTCCACCCAACTTCCCCACTTCACCCAACCTCCCCACTCCACCCAACCTCCCCTCTCCACCCAACCTCCCTACTTCACCCAACCTCCCCACTCCACTATGCTTCCCCACATCACCCAACCTCCCCACTTCACCCAACCTCCCAATTCCACTATGCCTCCCCACTTCACCCGACCTCCCCACTTCACCCAACCTCCCCACTCCACCCAACCTCCTCACTCCACCCAAACTCCCCACTTCACCCAACCTCCCCACTTTACACAACCTCCCCACTCAACCCAACCTCCCCACTTCACCCAACCTCCCCAATTCACACAATCTCCCCACTTCACCTAACCTCCCCAATACACCCAACTTCCGCACTCCACCCAACCTCCGCACTCAACCTAACCTGCCCACTTCACCCAACCTCCCCACTCCACCCAACCTCCCCACTTCGCGCAACCTCCCCACTCCATCCACCCTCCGCACTCCACCCAACTTCCCCACTTCACCCAACCTCCCCACTCCACCCAACCTCCCCTCTCCACCCAACCTCCCTACTTCGCCCAACCTACCCTCTCCACTATGCCTCCCTACTTCACCCAACCTCCCCACTCCACTATGACTCCCCACATCACCCAACCTCCCCACTTCACCCAACCTCCCAATTCCACTATGCCTCCCCACGTCACCCGACCTCCCCACTTCACCCAACCTCCCCACTTCACCCAACCTCACCACTTCACCCAACCTCCGCACTCCACTCAACTTCCCCACTCCATCCAACCTCCCCACTTCACCCAACTTCAGCACTACACCCAACTTCAGCACTCCACACAACCACCGCACTCCAATCAACTTCCCCACTCCACCCAACCTCCCTACTCCACCCAACCTCCCCACTTCACGCAACCCCCGCACTCCATTCAATCTCCGCACTCCACTATGCCTACCCACTTCACCCAACCTCCCCACATCACCCAACCTCCCCACTTCACCCAACCTCCCAATTCAACTATGCCTCCCCATTTCACCCAACCTCCGAACTCCACCTAACTTCCGCACTCCACCCAACCTCCGGACTTCACCCAAACTCCCCACTCCATCCAACCTCCCCTCTTCACCCAACCTCCCGACTCCACCCAACCTCCCCACTTAACCCAACCTCCCCACTTCACCCAACCGTCCCACTTCACCCAACCTCCCGATTCCACTATGCCTCCCCACTTCACCCAACCTCCCCACTCCACCCAACCTCCCCACTCCACCCAACTTCCCCACTTCACTCAACCTCCCCACCCCACCCAACCTCCCCTCTCCACCCAACATCCCTACTTCACCCAACCTACCTTCTCCACTATGCCTGCCCACTTCACCCAACCTCCGCACTCCATCCAACCTCCGCACTTCACCCAACCTCCTGATTCCACTATACCTCCCCACTTCACCCAACCTCCCCACTTCACCCAACCTCCCCACTTCTCCCTACCTCCCCACTCCACCCAACCTCCCCACTTCACCCAACCTCCGCACTCCATCCAACCTCCGCACTTCACCCAACCTCACGATTCCACTATGCCTCCCCACTTCACCCAACCTCCCCACTCCACTCAACCTCCCCACTCCACCCAACTTCCCCACTTCACCCAACCTCCCCACTCCACCCAACCTCCCCTCTCCACCCAACCTCCCTACTTCACCCAACCTCCCCACTCCACTATGCTTCCCCACATCACCCAACCTCCCCACATCACCCGACCTCCCCACTTCACCCAACCTCCCCACTCCACCCAACCTCCTCACTCCACCCAAACTCCCCACTTCACCCAACCTCCCCACTTTACACAACCTCCCCACTCAACCCAACCTCCCCACTTCACCCAACCTCCCCAATTCACACAATCTCCCCACTTCACCTAACCTCCCCAATACACCCAACTTCCGCACTCCACCCAACCTCCGCACTCAACCTAACCTGCCCACTTCACCCAACCTCCCCACTCCACCCAACCTCCCCACTTCACGCAACCTCCGCACTCCATCCACCCTCCGCACTCCACCACACCTACGCACTGGAACCAACTTCCGCACTCCACCCAAACTCCCCACTCCACCCAACCTCTACACTCAACCCAACCTCCCCACTTCACCCAACCTCCCTACTCCACCCAACCGCCCCACTTCACGCAACCTCCGCACTCCATCCAACCTCCGCACTCCACCCAACCTCCGGACTCTACCCAACCTCCGCACTCCACCCAACTTTCGCACTCCACCCAACCTCCCCACTTCACCCAACCTCCCCACTTCACCCAACCTCCCCACTTCACCCAACCTCCCCACTTCTCCCTACCTCCCCACTCCACCCAACCTCCCCACTTCACCCAACCTCCGCACTCCATCCAACCTTCGCACTTCACCCAACCTCCCGATTCCACTATGCCTCCCCACTTCACCCAACCTCCCCACTCCACCCAACCTCCCCACTCCACCCAACTTCCCCACTTCACCCAACCTCCCCACTCCACCCAACCTCCCCTCTCCACCCAACCTCCCTACTTCGCCCAACCTACCCTCTCCACTATGCCTCCCTACTTCACCCAACCTCCCCACTCCACTATGACTCCCCACATCACCCAACCTCCCCACTTCACCCAACCTCCCAATTCCACTATGCCTCCCCACGTCACCCGACCCCCCACTTCACCCAACCTCCCCACTTCACCCAACCTCACCACTTCACCCAATCTCCCAATTCAACTATGCCTCCCCATTTCACCCAACCTCCGAACTCCACCCAACTTCCGCACTCCATCCAACCTCCCCTCTTCACCCAACCTCCCGACTCCACCCAACCTCCCCACTTAGCCCAACCTCCCCACTTCACCCAACCGTCCCACTTCACCCAATCTCTTCATTCAATCTCCGCACTCCACTATGCCTACCCACTTCACCCAACCTCCCCACTCCACTATGCCTCCCCACATCACCCAACCTCCCAATTCAACTATGCCTCCCCATTTCACCCAACCTCCGAACTCCACCCAACTTCCGCACTCCATCCAACCTCCCCTCTTCACCCAACCTCCCGACTCCACCCAACCTCCCCACTTAACCCAACCTCCCCACTTCACCCAACCGTCCCACTTCACCCAACCTCCCAATTCCACTATACCTCCACACTTCACCCAACCTCCCCACTTCACCCAACCTCCCTACTTATCCCTACCTCCCCACTCCACCCAACCTCCCCACTTCACCCAACCTCCGCACTCCATCCAACCTCCGCACTTCACCCAACCTCCGGATTCCACTATGCCTCCCCACTTCACCCAACCTCCCCACTCCACCCAACCTCCCCACTCCACCCAACTTCCCCACTTCAACCAACCTCCCCACTCCACCCAACCTCCCCTCTCCACCCAACCTCCCTACTTCACCCAACCTACCCTCTCCACTATGCCTCCCCACTTCACCCAACCTACCCACTCCACTATGCTTCCCCACATCACCCAACCTCCCCACTTCACCCTACCTCCCAATTCCACTATGCCTCCCCACTTCACCCGACCTCCCCACTTCACCCAACCTCCCCACTTTACACAACCTCCCCACTCAACCCAACCTCCCCACTTCACCCACCCTCCCCAATTCACACAATCTCCCCACTTCACCTAACCTCCCCAATACACCCAACTTCCGCACTCCACCCAACCTCCGCACTCAACCTAACCTGCCCACTTCACCCAACCTCCCCACTCCACCCAACCTCCCCACTTCACGCAACCTCCGCACTCCATCCACCCTCCGCACTCCACCACACCTACGCACTGGAACCAACTTCCGCACTCCACCCAAACTCCCCACTCCACCCAACCTCTACACTCAACCCAACCTCCCCACTTCACCCAACCTCCCTACTCCACCCAACCGCCCCACTTCACGCAACCTCCGCACTCCATCCAACCTCCGCACTCCACCCAACTTTCGCACTCCACCCAACCTCCCCACTTCACCCAACCTCCCCACTTCACCCAACCTCCGCACTCCATCCAACCTCGGCACTTCACCCAACCTCCCGATTCCACTATACCTCCCCACTTCACCCAACCTCCCCACTTCACCCAACCTCCCCACTTCTCCCTACCTCCCCACTCCACCCAACCTCCCCACTTCACCCAACCTCCGCACTCCATCCAACCTTCGCACTTCACCCAACCTCCCGATTCCACTATGCCTCCCCACTTCACCCAACCTCCCCACTCCACCCAACCTCCCCACTCCACCCAACTTCCCCACTTCACCCAACCTCCCCACTCCACCCAACCTCCCCTCTCCACCCAACCTCCCTACTTCGCCCAACCTACCCTCTCCACTATGCCTCCCTACTTCACCCAACCTCCCCACTCCACTATGACTCCCCACATCACCCAACCTCCCCACTTCACCCAACCTCCCAATTCCACTATGCCTCCCCACGTCACCCGACCCCCCACTTCACCCAACCTCCCCACTTCACCCAACCTCACCACTTCACCCAACCTCCGCACTCCACCCAAATTCCGCACTCCACTCAACTTCCCCACTCCACCCAACCTCCCCACTTCACCCAACTTCAGCACTACACCCAACTTCAGCACTCCAGCCAACCTCTGCACTCCACCCAACCTCCGCACTCCAATCAACTTCCCTACTCCACCCAACCTCCCTACTCCACTCAACCTCCCCACTTCACGCAACCTCCGCACTCCATTCAATCTCCGCACTCCACTATGCCTACCCACTTCACCCAACCTCCCCACTCCACTATGCCTCCCCACATCACCCAACCTCCCAATTCAACTATGCCTCCCCATTTCACCCAACCTCCGAACTCCACCCAACTTCCGCACTCCATCCAACCTCCCCTCTTCACCCAACCTCCCGACTCCACCCAACCTCCCCACTTAACCCAACCTCCCCACTTCACCCAACCGTCCCACTTCACCCAACCTCCCAATTCCACTATACCTCCACACTTCACCCAACCTCCCCACTTCACCCAACCTCCCTACTTATCCCTACCTCCCCACTCCACCCAACCTCCCCACTTCACCCAACCTCCGCACTCCATCCAACCTCCGCACTTCACCCAACCTCCGGATTCCACTATGCCTCCCCACTTCACCCAACCTCCCCACTCCACCCAACCTCCCCACTCCACCCAACTTCCCCACTTCAACCAACCTCCCCACTCCACCCAACCTCCCCTCTCCACCCAACCTCCCTACTTCACCCAACCTACCCTCTCCACTATGCCTCCCCACTTCACCCAACCTACCCACTCCACTATGCTTCCCCACATCACCCAACCTCCCCACTTCACCCTACCTCCCAATTCCACTATGCCTCCCCACTTCACCCGACCTCCCCACTTCACCCAACCTCCCCACTTTACACAACCTCCCCACTCAACCCAACCTCCCCACTTCACCCACCCTCCCCAATTCACACAATCTCCCCACTTCACCCAACCTCCCCAATACACCCAACTTCCGCACTCCACCCAACCTCCGCACTCAACCTAACCTGCCCACTTCACCCAACCTCCCCACTCCACCCAACCTCCCCACTTCACGCAACCTCCGCACTCCATCCACCCTCCGCACTCCACAACACCTACGCACTGGAACCAACCTCCGCACTCCACCCAACTTCCGCACTCCACCCAACCTCCCCACTTCACCCAACCTCCCCACTTCACCCAACCTCCGCACTCCATCCAACCTCTGCACTCCATCCAACCTCCGCACTTCACCCAACCTCCCGATTCCACTATACCTCCCCACTTCACCCAACCTCCCCACTTCACCCAACCTCCCCACTTCTCCCTACCTCCCCACTCCACCCAACCTCCCCACTTCACCCAACCTCCCCTCTCCACCCAACCTCCCTACTTCACCCAACCTACCCTCTCCACTATGCCTCACCACTTCACCCAACCTCCGCACTCCATCCACCCTCCGCACTCCACCCAACTTCCCCACTTCACCCAACCTCCCCACTTCACCCAACCTCCCCACTTCTCCCTACCTCCCCACTCCACCCAACCTCCCCACTTCACCCAACCTCCGCACTCCATCCAACCTCCGCACTTCACCCAACCTACCCTCTCCACTATGCCTCCCCACTTCACCCAACCTACCCACTCCACTATGCTTCCCCACATCACCCAACCTCCCCACTTCACCCTACCTCCCAATTCCACTATGCCTCCCCACTTCACCCGACCTCCCCACTTCACCCAACCTCCCCACTTTACACAACCTCCCCACTTAACCCAACCTCCCCACTTCACCCACCCTCCCCAATTCACACAATCTCCCCACTTCACCTAACCTCCCCAATACACCCAACTTCCGCACTCCACCCAACCTCCGCACTCAACCTAACCTGCCCACTTCACCCAACCTCCCCACTCCACCCAACCTCCCCACTTCACGCAACCTCCGCACTCCATCCACCCTCCGCACTCCACCACACCTACGCACTGGAACCAACTTCCGCACTCCACCCAAACTCCCCACTCCACCCAACCTCTACACTCAACCCAACCTCCCCACTTCACCCAACCTCCCTACTCCACCCAACCGCCCCACTTCACGCAACCTCCGCACTCCATCCAACCTCCGCACTCCACCCAACCTCCGGACTCTACCCAACCTCCGCACTCCACCCAACTTCCGCACTCCACCCAACCTCCCCACTTCACCCAACCTCCCCACTTCACCCAACCTCCGCACTCCATCCAACCTCTGCACTTCACCCAACCTCCCGATTCCACTATACCTCCCCACTTCACCCAACCTCCCCACTTCACCCAACCTCCCCACTTCTCCCTACCTCCCCACTCCACCCAACCTCCCCACTTCACCCAACCTCCGCACTCCATCCAACCTCCGCACTTCACCCAACCTCCCGATTCCACTATGCCTCCCCACTTCACCCAACCTCCCCACTCCACCCAACCTCCCCACTCCACCCAACTTCCCCACTTCACCCAATCTCCCCACTCCACCCAACCTCCCCTCTCCACCCAACCTCCCTACTTCACCCAACCTACCCTCTCCACTATGCCTCACCACTTCACCCAACCTCCCCACTCCACTATGCTTCCCCACATCACCCAACCTCCGCACTTCACCCAACCTCCCAATTCCACTATGCCTCCCCACTTCACCCGACCTCCCCACTTCACCCAACCTCCCCACTCCACCCAACCTCCTCACTCCACCCAAACTCCCCACTTCACCCAAACTCCCCACTTTACACAACCTCCCCACTCAACCCAACCTCCCCACTTCACCCAACCTCCCCAATTCACACAATCTCCCCACTTCACCTAACCTCCCCAATACACCCAACTTCCGCACTCCACCCAACCTCCGCACTCAACCTAACCTGCCCACTTCACCCAAACTCCCCACTCCACCCAACCTCCCCACTTCGCGCAACCTCCGCACTCCATCCACCCTCCGCACTCCACCCAACCTCCCCACTTCACCCACCCTCCCCAATTCACACAATCTCCCCACTTCACCTAACCTCCCCAATACACCCAACTTCCGCACTCCACCCAACCTCCGCACTCAACCTAACCTGCCCACTTCACCCAACCTCCCCACTCCACCCAACCTCCCCACTTCGCGCAACCTCCGCACTCCATCCACCCTCCGCACTCCACCCAACTTCCCCACTTCACCCAACCTCCCCACTCCACCCAACCTCCCCTCTCCACCCAACCCCCCTACTTCGCCCAACCTACCCTCTCCACTATGCCTGCCTACTTCACCCAACCTCCCCACTCCACTATGACTCCCCACATCACCCAACCTCCCCACTTCACCCAACCTCCCAATTCCACTATGCCTCCCCACGTCACCCGACCTCCCCACTTCACCAGACCTCCCCACTTCACCCAACCTCACCACTTCACCCAACCTCCGCACTCCACCCAAATTCCGCACTCCACTCAACTTCCCCACTCCACCCAACCTCCCCACTTCACCCAACTTCAGCACTACACCCAACTTCAGCACTCCAGCCAACCTCTGCACTCCACCCAACCTCCGCACTCCAATCAACTTCCCCACTCCACCCAACCTCCCTACTCCACCCAACCTCCCCACTTCACGCAACCTCCGCACTCCATTCAATCTCCGCACTCCACTATGCCTACCCACTTCACCCAACCTCCCCACTCCACTATGCCTCCCCACATCACCCAACCTCCCCACTTCACCCAACCTCCCAATTCAACTATGCCTCCCCATTTCACCCAACCTCTGAACTCCACCCAACTTCCGCACTCCACCCAACCTCCGGACTTCACCCAAACTCCCCACTCCATCCAACCTCCCCTCTTCACCCAACCTCCCGACTCCACCCAACCTCCCCACTTAACCCAACCTCCCCACTTCACCCAACCGTCCCACTTCACCCAACCTCCCAATTCCACTATACCTCCACACTTCACCCAACATCCCCACTTCACCCAACCTCCCCACTTCACCCAACCTCCGCACTCCATCCAACCTCCGCACTTCACCCAACCTCCCGATTCCACTATGCCTCCCCACTTCACCCAACCTCCCCACTCCTCCCAACCTCCCCACTCCACCCAACTTCCCCACTTCACCCAACCTCCCCACCCCACCCAACCTCCCCTCTCCACCCAACCTCCCTACTTCACCCAACCTACCTTCTCCAATATGCCTGCCCACTTCACCCAACCTACCCACTCCACTATGCTTCCCCACATCACCCAACCTCCCCACTTCACCCAACCTCCCAATTCCACTATGCCTCCCCACTTCACCCGACCTCCCCACTTCACCCAACCTCCCCACTTTACACAACCTCCCCACTCAACCCAACCTCCCCACTTCACCCAACCTCCCCAATTCACACAATCTCCCCACTTCACCTAACCTCCCCAATACACCCAACTTCCGCACTCCACCCAACCTCCGCACTTAACCTAACCTGCCCACTTCACCCAACCTCCCCACTCCACCCAACCTCCCCACTTCACGCAACCTCCGCACTCCATCCACCCTCCGCACTCCACCACACCTACGCACTGGAACCAACTTCCGCACTCCACCCAAACTCCCCACTCCACCCAACCTCTACACTCAACCCAACCTCCCCACTTCACCCAACCTCCCTACTCCACCCAACCGCCCCACTTCACGCAACCTCCGCACTCCATCCAACCTCCGCACTCCACCCAACCTCCGGACTCTACCCAACCTCCGCACTCCACCCAACTTTCGCACTCCACCCAACCTCCCCACTTCACCCAACCTCCCCACTTCACCCAACCTCCGCACTCCATCCAACCTCGGCACTTCACCCAACCTCCCGATTCCACTATACCTCCCCACTTCACCCAACCTCCCCACTTCACCCAACCTCCCCACTTCTCCCTACCTCCCCACTCCACCCAACCTCCCCACTTCACCCAACCTCCGCACTCCATCCAACCTTCGCACTTCACCCAACCTCCCGATTCCACTATGCCTCCCCACTTCACCCAACCTCCCCACTCCACCCAACCTCCCCACTCCACCCAACTTCCCCACTTCACCCAACCTCCCCACTCCACCCAACCTCCCCTCTCCACCCAACCTCCCTACTTCGCCCAACCTACCCTCTCCACTATGCCTCCCTACTTCACCCAACCTCCCCACTCCATTATGACTCCCCACATCACCCAACCTCCCCACTTCACCCAACCTCCCAATTCCACTATGCCTCCCCACGTCACCCGACCCCCCACTTCACCCAACCTCCCCACTTCACCCAACCTCACCACTTCACCCAACCTCCGCACTCCACCCAAATTCCGCACTCCACTCAACTTCCCCACTCCACCCGACCTCCCCACTTCACCCAACTTCAGCACTACACCCAACTTCAGCACTCCAGCCAACCTCTGCACTCCACCCAACCTCCGCACTCCAATCAACTTCCCTACTCCACCCAACCTCCCTACTCCACTCAACCTCCCCACTTCACGCAACCTCCGCACTCCATTCAATCTCCGCACTCCACTATGCCTACCCACTTCACCCAACCTCCCCACTCCACTATGCCTCCCCACATCACCCAACCTCCCAATTCAACTGTGCCTCCCCATTTCACCCAACCTCCGAACTCCACCCAACTTCCGCACTCCATCCAACCTCCCCTCTTCACCCAACCTCCCGACTCCACCCAACCTCCCCACTTAACCCAACCTCCCCACTTCACCCAACCGTCCCACTTCACCCAACCTCCCAATTCCACTATACCTCCACACTTCACCCAACCTCCCCACTTCACCCAACCTCCCTACTTATCCCTACCTCCCCACTCCACCCAACCTCCCCACTTCACCCAACCTCCGCACTCCATCCAACCTCCGCACTTCACCCAACCTCCGGATTCCACTATGCCTCCCCACTTCACCCAACCTCCCCACTCCACCCAACCTCCCCACTCCACCCAACTTCCCCACTTCAACCAACCTCCCCACTCCACCCAACCTCCCCTCTCCACCCAACCTCCCCACTTCACCCAACCTCACCACTTCACCCAACCTCCGCACTCCACCCAAATTCCGCACTCCACTCAACTTCCCCACTTCACCCAACCTCCCCACTCCACCCAACCTCCCCACTCCACCCAACTTCCCCACTTCACCCAACCTCCCCACTCCACCCAACCTCCCCTCTCCACCCAACCTCCCTACTTCACCCAACCTCCCCACTCCACTACGCTTCCCCACATCACCCAACCTCCCCACTTCACCCAACCTCCCAATTCCACTATGCCTCCCCACTTCACCCGACCTCCCCACTTCACCCAGCCTCCCCACTCCACCCAACCTCCTCACTCCACCCAAACTCCCCACTTCACCCAACCTCCCCACTTTACACAACCTCCCCACTCAACCCAACCTCCCCACTTCACCCAACCTCCCCAATTCACACAATATCCCCACTTCACCTAACCTCCCCAATACACCCAACTTCCGCACTCCACCCAACCTCCGCACTCAACCTAACCTGCCCACTTCACCCAACCTCCCCACTTCACGCAACCTCCGCACTCCATCCACCCTCCGCACTCCACCACACCTACGCACTGGAACCAACTTCCGCACTCCACCCAAACTCCCCACTCCACCCAACCTCTACACTCAACCCAACCTCCCCACTTCACCCAACCTCCCTACTCCACCCAACCGCCCCACTTCACGCAACCTCCGCACTCCATCCAACCTCCGCACTCCACCCAACCTCCGGACTCTACCCAACCTCCGCACTCCACCCAACTTCCGCACTCCACCCAACCTCCCCACTTCACCCAACCTCCCCACTTCACCCAACCTCCGCACTCCATCCAACCTCGGCACTTCACCCAACCTCCCGATTCCACTATACCTCCCCACTTCACCCAACCTCCCCACTTCACCCAACCTCCCCACTTCTCCCTACCTCCCCACTCCACCCAACCTCCCCACTTCACCCAACCTCCGCACTCCATCCAACCTTCGCACTTCACCCAACCTCCCGATTCCACTATGCCTCCCCACTTCACCCAACCTCCCCACTCCACCCAACCTCCCCACTCCACCCAACTTCCCCACTTCACCCAACCTCCCCACTCCACCCAACCTCCCCTCTCCACCCAACCTCCCTACTTCGCCCAACCTACCCTCTCCACTATGCCTCCCTACTTCACCCAACCTCCCCACTCCACTATGACTCCCCACATCACCCAACCTCCCCACTTCACCCAACCTCCCAATTCCACTATGCCTCCCCACGTCACCCGACCCCCCACTTCACCCAACCTCCCCACTTCACCCAACCTCACCACTTCACCCAACCTCCGCACTCCACCCAAATTCCGCACTCCACCCAACCTCCCCACTTCACCCAACTTCAGCACTACACCCAACTTCAGCACTCCAGCCAACCTCTGCACTCCACCCAACCTCCGCACTCCAATCAACTTCCCTACTCCACCCAACCTCCCTACTCCACTCAACCTCCCCACTTCACGCAACCTCCGCACTCCATTCAATCTCCGCACTCCACTATGCCTACCCACTTCACCCAACCTCCCCACTCCACCCAACCTCCCCACGCCACCCAACTTCCCCACTTCAACCAACCTCCCCACTCCACCCAACCTCCCCTCTCCACCCAACCTCCCTACTTCACCCAACCTACCCTCTCCACTATGCCTCCCCACTTCACCCAACCTACCCACTCCACTATGCTTCCCCACATCACCCAACCTCCCCACTTCACCCTACCTCCCAATTCCACTATGCTTCCCCACTTCACCCGACCTCCCCACTTCACCCAACCTCCCCACTTTACACAACCTCCCCACTCAACCCAACCTCCCCACTTCACCCACCCTCCCCAATTCACACAATCTCCCCACTTCACCTAACCTCCCCAATACACCCAACTTCCGCACTCCACCCAACCTCCGCACTCAACCTAACCTGCCCACTTCACCCAACCTCCCCACTCCACCCAACCTCCCCACTTCACGCAACCTCCGCACTCCATCCACCCTCCGCACTCCACGACACCTACGCACTGGAACCAACTTCCGCACTCCACCCAAACTCCCCACTCCACCCAACCTCTACACTCAACCCAACCTCCCCACTTCACCCAACCTCCCTACTCCACCCAACCGCCCCACTTCACGCAACCTCCGCACTCCATCCAACCTCCGCACTCCACCCAACCTCCGGACTCTACCCAACCTCCGCACTCCACCCAACTTTCGCACTCCACCCAACCTCCCCACTTCACCCAACCTCCCCACTTCACCCAACCTCCGCACTCCATCCAACCTCGGCACTTCACCCAACCTCCCGATTCCACTATACCTCCCCACTTCACCCAACCTCCCCACTTCACCCAACCTCCCCACTTCTCCCTACCTCCCCACTCCACCCAACCTCCCCACTTCACCCAACCTCCGCACTCCATCCAACCTTCGCACTTCACCCAACCTCCCGATTCCACTATGCCTCCCCACTTCACCCAACCTCCCCACTCCACCCAACCTCCCCACTCCACCCAACTTCCCCACTTCACCCAACCTCCCCACTCCACCCAACCTCCCCTCTCCACCCAACCTCCCTACTTCGCCCAACCTACCCTCTCCACTATGCCTCCCTACTTCACCCAACCTCCCCACTCCATTATGACTCCCCACATCACCCAACCTCCCCACTTCACCCAACCTCCCAATTCCACTATGCCTCCCCACGTCACCCGACCCCCCACTTCACCCAACCTCCCCACTTCACCCAACCTCACCACTTCACCCAACCTCCGCACTCCACCCAAATTCCGCACTCCACTCAACTTCCCCACTCCACCCGACCTCCCCACTTCACCCAACTTCAGCACTACACCCAACTTCAGCACTCCAGCCAACCTCTGCACTCCACCCAACCTCCGCACTCCAATCAACTTCCCTACTCCACCCAACCTCCCTACTCCACTCAACCTCCCCACTTCACGCAACCTCCGCACTCCATTCAATCTCCGCACTCCACTATGCCTACCCACTTCACCCAACCTCCCCACTCCACTATGCCTCCCCACATCACCCAACCTCCCAATTCAACTATGCCTCCCCATTTCACCCAACCTCCGAACTCCACCCAACTTCCGCACTCCATCCAACCTCCCCTCTTCACCCAACCTCCCGACTCCACCCAACCTCCCCACTTAACCCAACCTCCCCACTTCACCCAACCGTCCCACTTCACCCAACCTCCCAATTCCACTATACCTCCACACTTCACCCAACCTCCCCACTTCACCCAACCTCCCTACTTATCCCTACCTCCCCACTCCACCCAACCTCCCCACTTCACCCAACCTCCGCACTCCATCCAACCTCCGCACTTCACCCAACCTCCGGATTCCACTATGCCTCCCCACTTCACCCAACCTCCCCACTCCACCCAACCTCCCCACTCCACCCAACTTCCCCACTTCAACCAACCTCCCCACTCCACCCAACCTCCCCTCTCCACCCAACCTCCCTACTTCACCCAACCTACCCTCTCCACTATGCCTCCCCACTTCACCCAACCTACCCACTCCACTATGCTTCCCCACATCACCCAACCTCCCCACTTCACCCTACCTCCCAATTCCACTATGCCTCCCCACTTCACCCGACCTCCCCACTTCACCCAACCTCCCCACTTTACACAACCTCCCCACTTAACCCAACCTCCCCACTTCACCCACCCTCCCCAATTCACACAATCTCCCCACTTCACCTAACCTCCCCAATACACCCAACTTCCGCACTCCACCCAACCTCCGCACTCAACCTAACCTGCCCACTTCACCCAACCTCCCCACTCCACCCAACCTCCCCACTTCACGCAACCTCCGCACTCCATCCACCCTCCGCACTCCACCACACCTACGCACTGGAACCAACTTCCGCACTCCACCCAAACTCCCCACTCCACCCAACCTCTACACTCAACCCAACCTCCCCACTTCACCCAACCTCCCTACTCCACCCAACCGCCCCACTTCACGCAACCTCCGCACTCCATCCAACCTCCGCACTCCACCCAACCTCCGGACTCTACCCAACCTCCGCACTCCACCCAACTTCCGCACTCCACCCAACCTCCCCACTTCACCCAACCTCCCCACTTCACCCAACCTCCGCACTCCATCCAACCTCTGCACTTCACCCAACCTCCCGATTCCACTATACCTCCCCACTTCACCCAACCTCCCCACTTCACCCAACCTCCCCACTTCTCCCTACCTCCCCACTCCACCCAACCTCCCCACTTCACCCAACCTCCGCACTCCATCCAACCTCCGCACTTCACCCAACCTCCCGATTCCACTATGCCTCCCCACTTCACCCAACCTCCCCACTCCACCCAACCTCCCCACTCCACCCAACTTCCCCACTTCACCCAATCTCCCCACTCCACCCAACCTCCCCTCTCCACCCAACCTCCCTACTTCACCCAACCTACCCTCTCCACTATGCCTCACCACTTCACCCAACCTCCCCACTCCACTATGCTTCCCCACATCACCCAACCTCCGCACTTCACCCAACCTCCCAATTCCACTATGCCTCCCCACTTCACCCGACCTCCCCACTTCACCCAACCTCCCCACTCCACCCAACCTCCTCACTCCACCCAAACTCCCCACTTCACCCAAACTCCCCACTTTACACAACCTCCCCACTCAACCCAACCTCCCCACTTCACCCAACCTCCCCAATTCACACAATCTCCCCACTTCACCTAACCTCCCCAATACACCCAACTTCCGCACTCCACCCAACCTCCGCACTCAACCTAACCTGCCCACTTCACCCAACCTCCCCACTCCACCCAACCTCCCCACTTCGCGCAACCTCCGCACTCCATCCACCCTCCGCACTCCACCCAACCTCCCCACTTCACCCACCCTCCCCAATTCACACAATCTCCCCACTTCACCTAACCTCCCCAATACACCCAACTTCCGCACTCCACCCAACCTCCGCACTCAACCTAACCTGCCCACTTCACCCAACCTCCCCACTCCACCCAACCTCCCCACTTCACGCAACCTCCGCACTCCATCCACCCTCCGCACTCCACCACACCTACGCACTGGAACCAACTTCCGCACTCCACCCAAACTCCCCACTCCACCCAACCTCTACACTCAACCCAACCTCCCCACTTCACCCAACCTCCCTACTCCACCCAACCGCCCCACTTCACGCAACCTCCGCACTCCATCCAACCTCCGCACTCCACCCAACCTCCGGACTCTACCCAACCTCCGCACTCCACCCAACTTCCGCACTCCACCCAACCTCCCCACTTCACCCAACCTCCCCACTTCACCCAACCTCCGCACTCCATCCAACCTCTGCACTTCACCCAACCTCCCGATTCCACTATACCTCCCCACTTCACCCAACCTCCCCACTTCACCCAACCTCCCCACTTCTCCCTACCTCCCCACTCCACCCAACCTCCCCACTTCACCCAACCTCCGCACTCCATCCAACCTCCGCACTTCACCCAATCTCCAGATTCCACTATGCCTCCCCACTTCACCCAACCTCCCCACTCCACCCAACCTCCCCACTCCACCCAACTTCCCCACTTCACCCAATCTCCCCACTCCACCCAACCTCCCCTCTCCACCCAACCTCCCTACTTCACCCAACCTACCCTCTCCACTATGCCTCACCACTTCACCCAACCTCCCCACTCCACTATGCTTCCCCACATCACCCAACCTCCGCACTTCACCCAACCTCCCAATTCCACTATGCCTCCCCACTTCACCCGACCTCCCCACTTCACCCAACCTCCCCACTCCACCCAACCTCCTCACTCCACCCAAACTCCCCACTTCACCCAACCTCCCCACTTTACACAACCTCCCCACTCAACCCAACCTCCCCACTTCACCCAACCTCCCCAATTCACACAATCTCCCCACTTCACCTAACCTCCCCAATACACCCAACTTCCGCACTCCACCCAACCTCCGCACTCAACCTAACCTGCCCACTTCACCCAACCTCCCCACTCCACCCAACCTCCCCACTTCGCGCAACCTCCGCACTCCATCCACCCTCCGCACTCCACCCAACTTCCCCACTTCACCCAACCTCCCCACTTCACCCAACCTCCCCACTTCTCCCTACCTCCCCACTCCACCCAACCTCCCCACTTCACCCAACCTCCGCACTCCATCCAACCTCCGCACTTCACCCAACCTACCCTCTCCACTATGCCTCCCCACTTCACCCAACCTACCCACTCCACTATGCTTCCCCACATCACCCAACCTCCCCACTTCACCCTACCTCCCAATTCCACTATGCCTCCCCACTTCACCCGACCTCCCCACTTCACCCAACCTCCCCACTTTACACAACCTCCCCACTTAACCCAACCTCCCCACTTCACCCACCCTCCCCAATTC
Organism: Oasisia sp. SBJ-2009; assembly: GCA_964017155.1. NCBI lineage: Eukaryota > Metazoa > Annelida > Polychaeta > Sabellida > Siboglinidae > Oasisia > Oasisia sp. SBJ-2009. Next base: position 35,591,295 of record OZ024856.1, read on the forward strand.
ACACAATCTCCCCACTTCACCTAACCTCCCCAATACACCCAACTTCCGCACTCCACCCAACCTCCGCACTCAACCTAACCTGCCCACTTCACCCAACCTCCCCACTCCACCCAACCTCCCCACTTCACGCAACCTCCGCACTCCATCCACCCTCCGCACTCCACCACACCTACGCACTGGAACCAACTTCCGCACTCCACCCAAACTCCCCACTCCACCCAACCTCTACACTCAACCCAACCTCCCCACTTCACCCAACCTCCCTACTCCACCCAACCGCCCCACTTCACGCAACCTCCGCACTCCATCCAACCTCCGCACTCCACCCAACCTCCGGACTCTACCCAACCTCCGCACTCCACCCAACTTCCGCACTCCACCCAACCTCCCCACTTCACCCAACCTCCCCACTTCACCCAACCTCCGCACTCCATCCAACCTCTGCACTTCACCCAACCTCCCGATTCCACTATACCTCCCCACTTCACCCAACCTCCCCACTTCACCCAACCTCCCCACTTCTCCCTACCTCCCCACTCCACCCAACCTCCCCACTTCACCCAACCTCCGCACTCCATCCAACCTCCGCACTTCACCCAACCTCCCGATTCCACTATGCCTCCCCACTTCACCCAACCTCCCCACTCCACCCAACCTCCCCACTCCACCCAACTTCCCCACTTCACCCAATCTCCCCACTCCACCCAACCTCCCCTCTCCACCCAACCTCCCTACTTCACCCAACCTACCCTCTCCACTATGCCTCACCACTTCACCCAACCTCCCCACTCCACTATGCTTCCCCACATCACCCAACCTCCGCACTTCACCCAACCTCCCAATTCCACTATGCCTCCCCACTTCACCCGACCTCCCCACTTCACCCAACCTCCCCACTCCACCCAACCTCCTCACTCCACCCAAACTCCCCACTTCACCCAACCTCCCCACTTTACACAACCTCCCCACTCAACCCAACCTCCCCACTTCACCCAACCTCCCCAATTCACACAATCTCCCCACTTCACCTAACCTCCCCAATACACCCAACTTCCGCACTCCACCCAACCTCCGCACTCAACCTAACCTGCCCACTTCACCCAACCTCCCCACTCCACCCAACCTCCCCACTTCGCGCAACCTCCGCACTCCATCCACCCTCCGCACTCCACCCAACTTCCCCACTTCACCCAACCTCCCCACTTCACCCAACCTCCCCACTTCTCCCTACCTCCCCACTCCACCCAACCTCCCCACTTCACCCAACCTCCGCACTCCATCCAACCTCCGCACTTCACCCAACCTACCCTCTCCACTATGCCTCCCCACTTCACCCAACCTACCCACTCCACTATGCTTCCCCACATCACCCAACCTCCCCACTTCACCCTACCTCCCAATTCCACTATGCCTCCCCACTTCACCCGACCTCCCCACTTCACCCAACCTCCCCACTTTACACAACCTCCCCACTTAACCCAACCTCCCCACTTCACCCACCCTCCCCAATTCACACAATCTCCCCACTTCACCTAACCTCCCCAATACACCCAACTTCCGCACTCCACCCAACCTCCGCACTCAACCTAACCTGCCCACTTCACCCAACCTCCCCACTCCACCCAACCTCCCCACTTCACGCAACCTCCGCACTCCATCCACCCTCCGCACTCCACCACACCTACGCACTGGAACCAACTTCCGCACTCCACCCAAACTCCCCACTCCACCCAACCTCTACACTCAACCCAACCTCCCCACTTCACCCAACCTCCCTACTCCACCCAACCGCCCCACTTCACGCAACCTCCGCACTCCATCCAACCTCCGCACTCCACCCAACCTCCGGACTCTACCCAACCTCCGCACTCCACCCAACTTCCGCACTCCACCCAACCTCCCCACTTCACCCAACCTCCCCACTTCACCCAACCTCCGCACTCCATCCAACCTCTGCACTTCACCCAACCTCCCGATTCCACTATACCTCCCCACTTCACCCAACCTCCCCACTTCACCCAACCTCCCCACTTCTCCCTACCTCCCCACTCCACCCAACCTCCCCACTTCACCCAACCTCCGCACTCCATCCAACCTCCGCACTTCACCCAACCTCCCGATTCCACTATGCCTCCCCACTTCACCCAACCTCCCCACTCCACCCAACCTCCCCACTCCACCCAACTTCCCCACTTCACCCAATCTCCCCACTCCACCCAACCTCCCCTCTCCACCCAACCTCCCTACTTCACCCAACCTACCCTCTCCACTATGCCTCACCACTTCACCCAACCTCCCCACTCCACTATGCTTCCCCACATCACCCAACCTCCGCACTTCACCCAACCTCCCAATTCCACTATGCCTCCCCACTTCACCCGACCTCCCCACTTCACCCAACCTCCCCACTCCACCCAACCTCCTCACTCCACCCAAACTCCCCACTTCACCCAAACTCCCCACTTTACACAACCTCCCCACTCAACCCAACCTCCCCACTTCACCCAACCTCCCCAATTCACACAATCTCCCCACTTCACCTAACCTCCCCAATACACCCAACTTCCGCACTCCACCCAACCTCCGCACTCAACCTAACCTGCCCACTTCACCCAACCTCCCCACTCCACCCAACCTCCCCACTTCGCGCAACCTCCGCACTCCATCCACCCTCCGCACTCCACCCAACCTCCCCACTTCACCCACCCTCCCCAATTCACACAATCTCCCCACTTCACCTAACCTCCCCAATACACCCAACTTCCGCACTCCACCCAACCTCCGCACTCAACCTAACCTGCCCACTTCACCCAACCTCCCCACTCCACCCAACCTCCCCACTTCACGCAACCTCCGCACTCCATCCACCCTCCGCACTCCACCACACCTACGCACTGGAACCAACTTCCGCACTCCACCCAAACTCCCCACTCCACCCAACCTCTACACTCAACCCAACCTCCCCACTTCACCCAACCTCCCTACTCCACCCAACCGCCCCACTTCACGCAACCTCCGCACTCCATCCAACCTCCGCACTCCACCCAACCTCCGGACTCTACCCAACCTCCGCACTCCACCCAACTTCCGCACTCCACCCAACCTCCCCACTTCACCCAACCTCCCCACTTCACCCAACCTCCGCACTCCATCCAACCTCTGCACTTCACCCAACCTCCCGATTCCACTATACCTCCCCACTTCACCCAACCTCCCCACTTCACCCAACCTCCCCACTTCTCCCTACCTCCCCACTCCACCCAACCTCCCCACTTCACCCAACCTCCGCACTCCATCCAACCTCCGCACTTCACCCAACCTCCCGATTCCACTATGCCTCCCCACTTCACCCAACCTCCCCACTCCACCCAACCTCCCCACTCCACCCAACTTCCCCACTTCACCCAATCTCCCCACTCCACCCAACCTCCCCTCTCCACCCAATCTCCCTACTTCACCCAACCTACCCTCTCCACTATGCCTCACCACTTCACCCAACCTCCCCACTCCACTATGCTTCCCCACATCACCCAACCTCCGCACTTCACCCAACCTCCCAATTCCACTATGCCTCCCCACTTCACCCGACCTCCCCACTTCACCCAACCTCCCCACTCCACCCAACCTCCTCACTCCACCCAAACTCCCCACTTCACCCAACCTCCCCACTTTACACAACCTCCCCACTCAACCCAACCTCCCCACTTCACCCAACCTCCCCAATTCACACAATCTCCCCACTTCACCTAACCTCCCCAATACACCCAACTTCCGCACTCCACCCAACCTCCGCACTCAACCTAACCTGCCCACTTCACCCAACCTCCCCACTCCACCCAACCTCCCCACTTCGCGCAACCTCCGCACTCCATCCACCCTCCGCACTCCACCCAACTTCCCCACTTCACCCAACCTCCCCACTTCACCCAACCTCCCCACTTCTCCCTACCTCCCCACTCCACCCAACCTCCCCACTTCACCCAACCTCCGCACTCCATCCAACCTCCGCACTTCACCCAACCTCCCGATTCCACTATGCCTCCCCACTTCACCCAACCTCCCCACTCCACCCAACCTCCCCACTCCACCCAACTTCCCCACTTCACCCAACCTCCCCACTCCACCCAACCTCCCCTCTCCACCCAACCTCCCTACTTCACCCAACCTCCCCACTCCACTACGCTTCCCCACATCACCCAACCTCCCCACTTCACCCAACCTCCCAATTCCACTATGCCTCCCCACTTCACCCGACCTCCCCACTTCACCCAGCCTCCCCACTCCACCCAACCTCCTCACTCAACCCAAACTCCCCACTTCACCCAACCTCCCCACTTTACACAACCTCCCCACTCAACCCAACCTCCCCACTTCACCCAACCTCCCCAATTCACACAATCTCCCCACTTCACCTAACCTCCCCAATACACCCAACTTCCGCACTCCACCCAACCTCCGCACTCAACCTAACCTGCCCACTTCACCCAACCTCCCCACTCCAACCAACCTCCCCACTTCACGCAACCTCCGCACTCCATCCACCCTCCGCACTCCACCACACCTACGCACTGGAACCAACTTCCGCACTCCACCCAAACTCCCCACTCCACCCAACCTCTACACTCAACCCAACCTCCCCACTTCACCCAACCTCCCTACTCCACCCAACCGCCCCACTTCACGCAACCTCCGCACTCCATCCAACCTCCGCACTCCACCCAACCTCCGGACTCTACCCAACCTCCGCACTCCACCCAATTTCCGCACTCCACCCAACCTCCCCACTTCACCCAACCTCCCCACTTCACCCAACCTCCGCACTCCATCCAACCTCGGCACTTCACCCAACCTCCCGATTCCACTATACCTCCCCACTTCACCCAACCTCCCCACTTCACCCAACCTCCCCACTTCTCCATACCTCCCCACTCCACCCAACCTCCCCACTTCACCCAACCTCCGCACTCCATCCAACCTTCGCACTTCACCCAACCTCCCGATTCCACTATGCCTCCCCACTTCACCCAACCTCCCCACTCCACCCAACCTCCCCACTCCACCCAACTTCCCCACTTCACCCAACCTCCCCACTCCACCCAACCTCCCCTCTCCACCCAACCTCCCTACTTCGCCCAACCTACCCTCTCCACTATGCCTCCCTACTTCACCCAACCTCCCCACTCCACTATGACTCCCCACATCACCCAACCTCCCCACTTCACCCAACCTCCCAATTCCACTATGCCTCCCCACGTCACCCGACCCCCCACTTCACCCAACCTCCCCACTTCACCCAACCTCACCACTTCACCCAACCTCCGCACTCCACCCAAATTCCGCACTCCACTCAACTTCCCCACTTCACCCAACCTCCCCACTCCACCCAACCTCCCCACTCCACCCAACTTCCCCACTTCACCCAACCTCCCCACTCCACCCAACCTCCCCTCTCCACCCAACCTCCCTACTTCACCCAACCTCCCCACTCCACTACGCTTCCCCACATCACCCAACCTCCCCACTTCACCCAACCTCCCAATTCCACTATGCCTCCCCACTTCACCCGACCTCCCCACTTCACCCAGCCTCCCCACTCCACCCAACCTCCTCACTCCACCCAAACTCCCCACTTCACCCAACCTCCCCACTTTACACAACCTCCCCACTCAACCCAACCTCCCCAATTCACACAATCTCCCCACTTCACCTAACCTCCCCAATACACCCAACTTCCGCACTCCACCCAACCTCCGCACTCAACCTAACCTGCCCACTTCACCCAACCTCCCCACTCCACCCAACCTCCCCACTTCACGCAACCTCCGCACTCCATCCACCCTCCGCACTCCACCACACCTACGCACTGGAACCAACTTCCGCACTCCACCCAAACTCCCCACTCCACCCAACCTCTACACTCAACCCAACCTCCCCACTTCACCCAACCTCCCTACTCCACCCAACCGCCCCACTTCACGCAACCTCCGCACTCCATCCAACTTCCGCACTCCACCCAACCTCCCCACTTCACCCAACCTCCCCACTTCACCCAACCTCCGCACTCCATCCAACCTCGGCACTTCACCCAACCTCCCGATTCCACTATACCTCCCCACTTCACCCAACCTCCCCACTTCACCCAACCTCCCCACTTCTCCCTACCTCCCCACTCCACCCAACCTCCCCACTTCACCCAACCTCCGCACTCCATCCAACCTTCGCACTTCACCCAACCTCCCGATTCCACTATGCCTCCCCACTTCACCCAACCTCCCCACTCCACCCAACCTCCCCACTCCACCCAACTTCCCCACTTCACCCAACCTCCCCACTCCACCCAACCTCCCTACTTCGCCCAACCTACCCTCTCCACTATGCCTCCCTACTTCACCCAACCTCCCCACTCCACTATGACTCCCCACATCACCCAACCTCCCCACTTCACCCAACCTCCCAATTCCACTATGCCTCCCCACGTCACCCGACCCCCCACTTCACCCAACCTCCCCACTCCACCCAACCTCCCCACTCCACCCAACTTCCCCACTTCACCCAACCTCCCCACTCCACCCAACCTCCCCTCTCCACCCAACCTCCCTACTTCGCCCAACCTACCCTCTCCACTATGCCTCCCTACTTCACCCAACCTCCCCACTCCACTATGACTCCCCACATCACCCAACCTCCCCACTTCACCCAACCTCCCAATTCCACTATGCCTCCCCACGTCACCCGACCCCCCACTTCACCCAACCTCCCCACTTCACCCAACCTCACCACTTCACCCAACCTCCGCACTCCACCCAAATTCCGCACTCCACCCAACCTCCCCACTTCACCCAACTTCAGCACTACACCCAACTTCAGCACTCCAGCCAACCTCTGCACTCCACCCAACCTCCGCACTCCAATCAACTTCCCTACTCCACCCAACCTCCCTACTCCACTCAACCTCCCCACTTCACGCAACCTCCGCACTCCATTCAATCTCCGCACTCCACTATGCCTACCCACTTCACCCAACCTCCCCACTCCACCCAACCTCCCCACGCCACCCAACTTCCCCACTTCAACCAACCTCCCCACTCCACCCAACCTCCCCTCTCCACCCAACCTCCCTACTTCACCCAACCTACCCTCTCCACTATGCCTCCCCACTTCACCCAACCTACCCACTCCACTATGCTTCCCCACATCACCCAACCTCCCCACTTCACCCTACCTCCCAATTCCACTATGCTTCCCCACTTCACCCGACCTCCCCACTTCACCCAACCTCCCCACTTTACACAACCTCCCCACTCAACCCAACCTCCCCACTTCACCCACCCTCCCCAATTCACACAATCTCCCCACTTCACCTAACCTCCCCAATACACCCAACTTCCGCACTCCACCCAACCTCCGCACTCAACCTAACCTGCCCACTTCACCCAACCTCCCCACTCCACCCAACCTCCCCACTTCACGCAACCTCCGCACTCCATCCACCCTCCGCACTCCACGACACCTACGCACTGGAACCAACTTCCGCACTCCACCCAAACTCCCCACTCCACCCAACCTCTACACTCAACCCAACCTCCCCACTTCACCCAACCTCCCTACTCCACCCAACCGCCCCACTTCACGCAACCTCCGCACTCCATCCAACCTCCGCACTCCACCCAACCTCCGGACTCTACCCAACCTCCGCACTCCACCCAACTTTCGCACTCCACCCAACCTCCCCACTTCACCCAACCTCCCCACTTCACCCAACCTCCGCACTCCATCCAACCTCGGCACTTCACCCAACCTCACGATTCCACTATACCTCCCCACTTCACCCAACCTCCCCACTTCACCCAACCTCCCCACTTCTCCCTACCTCCCCACTCCACCCAACCTCCCCACTTCACCCAACCTCCGCACTCCATCCAACCTTCGCACTTCACCCAACCTCCCGATTCCACTATGCCTCCCCACTTCACCCAACCTCCCCACTCCACCCAACCTCCCCACTCCACCCAACTTCCCCACTTCACCCAACCTCCCCACTCCACCCAACCTCCCCTCTCCACCCAACCTCCCTACTTCGCCCAACCTACCCTCTCCACTATGCCTCCCTACTTCACCCAACCTCCCCACTCCATTATGACTCCCCACATCACCCAACCTCCCCACTTCACCCAACCTCCCAATTCCACTATGCCTCCCCACGTCACCCGACCCCCCACTTCACCCAACCTCCCCACTTCACCCAACCTCACCACTTCACCCAACCTCCGCACTCCACCCAAATTCCGCACTCCACTCAACTTCCCCACTCCACCCGACCTCCCCACTTCACCCAACTTCAGCACTACACCCAACTTCAGCACTCCAGCCAACCTCTGCACTCCACCCAACCTCCGCACTCCAATCAACTTCCCTACTCCACCCAACCTCCCTACTCCACTCAACCTCCCCACTTCACGCAACCTCCGCACTCCATTCAATCTCCGCACTCCACTATGCCTACCCACTTCACCCAACCTCCCCACTCCACTATGCCTCCCCACATCACCCAACCTCCCAATTCAACTATGCCTCCCCATTTCACCCAACCTCCGAACTCCACCCAACTTCCGCACTCCATCCAACCTCCCCTCTTCACCCAACCTCCCGACTCCACCCAACCTCCCCACTTAACCCAACCTCCCCACTTCACCCAACCGTCCCACTTCACCCAACCTCCCAATTCCACTATACCTCCACACTTCACCCAACCTCCCCACTTCACCCAACCTCCCTACTTATCCCTACCTCCCCACTCCACCCAACCTCCCCACTTCACCCAACCTCCGCACTCCATCCAACCTCCGCACTTCACCCAACCTCCGGATTCCACTATGCCTCCCCACTTCACCCAACCTCCCCACTCCACCCAACCTCCCCACTCCACCCAACTTCCCCACTTCAACCAACCTCCCCACTCCACCCAACCTCCCCTCTCCACCCAACCTCCCTACTTCACCCAACCTACCCTCTCCACTATGCCTCCCCACTTCACCCAACCTACCCACTCCACTATGCTTCCCCACATCACCCAACCTCCCCACTTCACCCTACCTCCCAATTCCACTATGCCTCCCCACTTCACCCGACCTCCCCACTTCACCCAACCTCCCCACTTTACACAACCTCCCCACTTAACCCAACCTCCCCACTTCACCCACCCTCCCCAATTCACACAATCTCCCCACTTCACCTAACCTCCCCAATACACCCAACTTCCGCACTCCACCCAACCTCCGCACTCAACCTAACCTGCCCACTTCACCCAACCTCCCCACTCCACCCAACCTCCCCACTTCACGCAACCTCCGCACTCCATCCACCCTCCGCACTCCACCACACCTACGCACTGGAACCAACTTCCGCACTCCACCCAAACTCCCCACTCCACCCAACCTCTACACTCAACCCAACCTCCCCACTTCACCCAACCTCCCTACTCCACCCAACCGCCCCACTTCACGCAACCTCCGCACTCCATCCAACCTCCGCACTCCACCCAACCTCCGGACTCTACCCAACCTCCGCACTCCACCCAACTTCCGCACTCCACCCAACCTCCCCACTTCACCCAACCTCCCCACTTCACCCAACCTCCGCACTCCATCCAACCTCTGCACTTCACCCAACCTCCCGATTCCACTATACCTCCCCACTTCACCCAACCTCCCCACTTCACCCAACCTCCCCACTTCTCCCTACCTCCCCACTCCACCCAACCTCCCCACTTCACCCAACCTCCGCACTCCATCCAACCTCCGCACTTCACCCAACCTCCCGATTCCACTATGCCTCCCCACTTCACCCAACCTCCCCACTCCACCCAACCTCCCCACTCCACCCAACTTCCCCACTTCACCCAATCTCCCCACTCCACCCAACCTCCCCTCTCCACCCAACCTCCCTACTTCACCCAACCTACCCTCTCCACTATGCCTCACCACTTCACCCAACCTCCCCACTCCACTATGCTTCCCCACATCACCCAACCTCCGCACTTCACCCAACCTCCCAATTCCACTATGCCTCCCCACTTCACCCGACCTCCCCACTTCACCCAACCTCCCCACTCCACCCAACCTCCTCACTCCACCCAAACTCCCCACTTCACCCAAACTCCCCACTTTACACAACCTCCCCACTCAACCCAACCTCCCCACTTCACCCAACCTCCCCAATTCACACAATCTCCCCACTTCACCTAACCTCCCCAATACACCCAACTTCCGCACTCCACCCAACCTCCGCACTCAACCTAACCTGCCCACTTCACCCAACCTCCCCACTCCACCCAACCTCCCCACTTCGCGCAACCTCCGCACTCCATCCACCCTCCGCACTCCACCCAACCTCCCCACTTCACCCACCCTCCCCAATTCACACAATCTCCCCACTTCACCTAACCTCCCCAATACACCCAACTTCCGCACTCCACCCAACCTCCGCACTCAACCTAACCTGCCCACTTCACCCAACCTCCCCACTCCACCCAACCTCCCCACTTCACGCAACCTCCGCACTCCATCCACCCTCCGCACTCCACCACACCTACGCACTGGAACCAACTTCCGCACTCCACCCAAACTCCCCACTCCACCCAACCTCTACACTCAACCCAACCTCCCCACTTCACCCAACCTCCCTACTCCACCCAACCGCCCCACTTCACGCAACCTCCGCACTCCATCCAACCTCCGCACTCCACCCAACCTCCGGACTCTACCCAACCTCCGCACTCCACCCAACTTCCGCACTCCACCCAACCTCCCCACTTCACCCAACCTCCCCACTTCACCCAACCTCCGCACTCCATCCAACCTCTGCACTTCACCCAACCTCCCGATTCCACTATACCTCCCCACTTCACCCAACCTCCCCACTTCACCCAACCTCCCCACTTCTCCCTACCTCCCCACTCCACCCAACCTCCCCACTTCACCCAACCTCCGCACTCCATCCAACCTCCGCACTTCACCCAATCTCCAGATTCCACTATGCCTCCCCACTTCACCCAACCTCCCCACTCCACCCAACCTCCCCACTCCACCCAACTTCCCCACTTCACCCAATCTCCCCACTCCACCCAACCTCCCCTCTCCACCCAACCTCCCTACTTCACCCAACCTACCCTCTCCACTATGCCTCACCACTTCACCCAACCTCCCCACTCCACTATGCTTCCCCACATCACCCAACCTCCGCACTTCACCCAACCTCCCAATTCCACTATGCCTCCCCACTTCACCCGACCTCCCCACTTCACCCAACCTCCCCACTCCACCCAACCTCCTCACTCCACCCAAACTCCCCACTTCACCCAACCTCCCCACTTTACACAACCTCCCCACTCAACCCAACCTCCCCACTTCACCCAACCTCCCCAATTCACACAATCTCCCCACTTCACCTAACCTCCCCAATACACCCAACTTCCGCACTCCACCCAACCTCCGCACTCAACCTAACCTGCCCACTTCACCCAACCTCCCCACTCCACCCAACCTCCCCACTTCGCGCAACCTCCGCACTCCATCCACCCTCCGCACTCCACCCAACTTCCCCACTTCACCCAACCTCCCCACTTCACCCAACCTCCCCACTTCTCCCTACCTCCCCACTCCACCCAACCTCCCCACTTCACCCAACCTCCGCACTCCATCCAACCTCCGCACTTCACCCAACCTACCCTCTCCACTATGCCTCCCCACTTCACCCAACCTACCCACTCCACTATGCTTCCCCACATCACCCAACCTCCCCACTTCACCCTACCTCCCAATTCCACTATGCCTCCCCACTTCACCCGACCTCCCCACTTCACCCAACCTCCCCACTTTACACAACCTCCCCACTTAACCCAACCTCCCCACTTCACCCACCCTCCCCAATTCACACAATCTCCCCACTTCACCTAACCTCCCCAATACACCCAACTTCCGCACTCCACCCAACCTCCGCACTCAACCTAACCTGCCCACTTCACCCAACCTCCCCACTCCACCCAACCTCCCCACTTCACGCAACCTCCGCACTCCATCCACCCTCCGCACTCCACCACACCTACGCACTGGAACCAACTTCCGCACTCCACCCAAACTCCCCACTCCACCCAACCTCTACACTCAACCCAACCTCCCCACTTCACCCAACCTCCCTACTCCACCCAACCGCCCCACTTCACGCAACCTCCGCACTCCATCCAACCTCCGCACTCCACCCAACCTCCGGACTCTACCCAACCTCCGCACTCCACCCAACTTCCGCACTCCACCCAACCTCCCCACTTCACCCAACCTCCCCACTTCACCCAACCTCCGCACTCCATCCAACCTCTGCACTTCACCCAACCTCCCGATTCCACTATACCTCCCCACTTCACCCAACCTCCCCACTTCACCCAACCTCCCCACTTCTCCCTACCTCCCCACTCCACCCAACCTCCCCACTTCACCCAACCTCCGCACTCCATCCAACCTCCGCACTTCACCCAACCTCCCGATTCCACTATGCCTCCCCACTTCACCCAACCTCCCCACTCCACCCAACCTCCCCACTCCACCCAACTTCCCCACTTCACCCAATCTCCCCACTCCACCCAACCTCCCCTCTCCACCCAACCTCCCTACTTCACCCAACCTACCCTCTCCACTATGCCTCACCACTTCACCCAACCTCCCCACTCCACTATGCTTCCCCACATCACCCAACCTCCGCACTTCACCCAACCTCCCAATTCCACTATGCCTCCCCACTTCACCCGACCTCCCCACTTCACCCAACCTCCCCACTCCACCCAACCTCCTCACTCCACCCAAACTCCCCACTTCACCCAACCTCCCCACTTTACACAACCTCCCCACTCAACCCAACCTCCCCACTTCACCCAACCTCCCCAATTCACACAATCTCCCCACTTCACCTAACCTCCCCAATACACCCAACTTCCGCACTCCACCCAACCTCCGCACTCAACCTAACCTGCCCACTTCACCCAACCTCCCCACTCCACCCAACCTCCCCACTTCGCGCAACCTCCGCACTCCATCCACCCTCCGCACTCCACCCAACTTCCCCACTTCACCCAACCTCCCCACTTCACCCAACCTCCCCACTTCTCCCTACCTCCCCACTCCACCCAACCTCCCCACTTCACCCAACCTCCGCACTCCATCCAACCTCCGCACTTCACCCAACCTACCCTCTCCACTATGCCTCCCCACTTCACCCAACCTACCCACTCCACTATGCTTCCCCACATCACCCAACCTCCCCACTTCACCCTACCTCCCAATTCCACTATGCCTCCCCACTTCACCCGACCTCCCCACTTCACCCAACCTCCCCACTTTACACAACCTCCCCACTTAACCCAACCTCCCCACTTCACCCACCCTCCCCAATTCACACAATCTCCCCACTTCACCTAACCTCCCCAATACACCCAACTTCCGCACTCCACCCAACCTCCGCACTCAACCTAACCTGCCCACTTCACCCAACCTCCCCACTCCACCCAACCTCCCCACTTCACGCAACCTCCGCACTCCATCCACCCTCCGCACTCCACCACACCTACGCACTGGAACCAACTTCCGCACTCCACCCAAACTCCCCACTCCACCCAACCTCTACACTCAACCCAACCTCCCCACTTCACCCAACCTCCCTACTCCACCCAACCGCCCCACTTCACGCAACCTCCGCACTCCATCCAACCTCCGCACTCCACCCAACCTCCGGACTCTACCCAACCTCCGCACTCCACCCAACTTCCGCACTCCACCCAACCTCCCCACTTCACCCAACCTCCCCACTTCACCCAACCTCCGCACTCCATCCAACCTCTGCACTTCACCCAACCTCCCGATTCCACTATACCTCCCCACTTCACCCAACCTCCCCACTTCACCCAACCTCCCCACTTCTCCCTACCTCCCCACTCCACCCAACCTCCCCACTTCACCCAACCTCCGCACTCCATCCAACCTCCGCACTTCACCCAACCTCCCGATTCCACTATGCCTCCCCACTTCACCCAACCTCCCCACTCCACCCAACCTCCCCACTCCACCCAACTTCCCCACTTCACCCAATCTCCCCACTCCACCCAACCTCCCCTCTCCACCCAACCTCCCTACTTCACCCAACCTACCCTCTCCACTATGCCTCACCACTTCACCCAACCTCCCCACTCCACTATGCTTCCCCACATCACCCAACCTCCGCACTTCACCCAACCTCCCAATTCCACTATGCCTCCCCACTTCACCCGACCTCCCCACTTCACCCAACCTCCCCACTCCACCCAACCTCCTCACTCCACCCAAACTCCCCACTTCACCCAAACTCCCCACTTTACACAACCTCCCCACTCAACCCAACCTCCCCACTTCACCCAACCTCCCCAATTCACACAATCTCCCCACTTCACCTAACCTCCCCAATACACCCAACTTCCGCACTCCACCCAACCTCCGCACTCAACCTAACCTGCCCACTTCACCCAACCTCCCCACTCCACCCAACCTCCCCACTTCGCGCAACCTCCGCACTCCATCCACCCTCCGCACTCCACCCAACCTCCCCACTTCACCCACCCTCCCCAATTCACACAATCTCCCCACTTCACCTAACCTCCCCAATACACCCAACTTCCGCACTCCACCCAACCTCCGCACTCAACCTAACCTGCCCACTTCACCCAACCTCCCCACTCCACCCAACCTCCCCACTTCACGCAACCTCCGCACTCCATCCACCCTCCGCACTCCACCACACCTACGCACTGGAACCAACTTCCGCACTCCACCCAAACTCCCCACTCCACCCAACCTCTACACTCAACCCAACCTCCCCACTTCACCCAACCTCCCTACTCCACCCAACCGCCCCACTTCACGCAACCTCCGCACTCCATCCAACCTCCGCACTCCACCCAACCTCCGGACTCTACCCAACCTCCGCACTCCACCCAACTTCCGCACTCCACCCAACCTCCCCACTTCACCCAACCTCCCCACTTCACCCAACCTCCGCACTCCATCCAACCTCTGCACTTCACCCAACCTCCCGATTCCACTAAACCTCCCCACTTCACCCAACCTCCCCACTTCACCCAACCTCCCCACTTCTCCCTACCTCCCCACTCCACCCAACCTCCCCACTTCACCCAACCTCCGCACTCCATCCAACCTCCGCACTTCACCCAACCTCCCGATTCCACTATGCCTCCCCACTTCACCCAACCTCCCCACTCCACCCAACCTCCCCACTCCACCCAACTTCCCCACTTCACCCAATCTCCCCACTCCACCCAACCTCCCCTCTCCACCCAATCTCCCTACTTCACCCAACCTACCCTCTCCACTATGCCTCACCACTTCACCCAACCTCCCCACTCCACTATGCTTCCCCACATCACCCAACCTCCGCACTTCACCCAACCTCCCAATTCCACTATGCCTCCCCACTTCACCCGACCTCCCCACTTCACCCAACCTCCCCACTCCACCCAACCTCCTCACTCCACCCAAACTCCCCACTTCTCCCAACCTCCCCACTTTACACAACCTCCCCACTCAACCCAACCTCCCCACTTCACCCAACCTCCCCAATTCACACAATCTCCCCACTTCACCTAACCTCCCCAATACACCCAACTTCCGCACTCCACCCAACCTCCGCACTCAACCTAACCTGCCCACTTCACCCAACCTCCCCACTCCACCCAACCTCCCCACTTCGCGCAACCTCCGCACTCCATCCACCCTCCGCACTCCACCCAACTTCCCCACTTCACCCAACCTCCCCACTTCACCCAACCTCCCCACTTCTCCCTACCTCCCCACTCCACCCAGCCTCCCCACTTCACCCAACCTCCGCACTCCATCCAACCTCCGCACTTCACCCAACCTCCCGATTCCACTATGCCTCCCCACTTCACCCAACCTCCCCACTCCACCCAACCTCCCCACTCCACCCAACTTCCCCACTTCACCCAACCTCCCCACTCCACCCAACCTCCCCTCTCCACCCAACCTCCCTACTTCACCCAACCTCCCCACTCCACTACGCTTCCCCACATCACCCAACCTCCCCACTTCACCCAACCTCCCAATTCCACTATGCCTCCCCACTTCACCCGACCTCCCCACTTCACCCAGCCTCCCCACTCCACCCAACCTCCTCACTCAACCCAAACTCCCCACTTCACCCAACCTCCCCACTTTACACAACCTCCCCACTCAACCCAACCTCCCCACTTCACCCAACCTCCCCAATTCACACAATCTCCCCACTTCACCTAACCTCCCCAATACACCCAACTTCCGCACTCCACCCAACCTCCGCACTCAACCTAACCTGCCCACTTCACCCAACCTCCCCACTCCAACCAACCTCCCCACTTCACGCAACCTCCGCACTCCATCCACCCTCCGCACTCCACCACACCTACGCACTGGAACCAACTTCCGCACTCCACCCAAACTCCCCACTCCACCCAACCTCTACACTCAACCCAACCTCCCCACTTCACCCAACCTCCCTACTCCACCCAACCGCCCCACTTCACGCAACCTCCGCACTCCATCCAACCTCCGCACTCCACCCAACCTCCGGACTCTACCCAACCTCCGCACTCCACCCAATTTCCGCACTCCACCCAACCTCCCCACTTCACCCAACCTCCCCACTTCACCCAACCTCCGCACTCCATCCAACCTCGGCACTTCACCCAACCTCCCGATTCCACTATACCTCCCCACTTCACCCAACCTCCCCACTTCACCCAACCTCCCCACTTCTCCATACCTCCCCACTCCACCCAACCTCCCCACTTCACCCAACCTCCGCACTCCATCCAACCTTCGCACTTCACCCAACCTCCCGATTCCACTATGCCTCCCCACTTCACCCAACCTCCCCACTCCACCCAACCTCCCCACTCCACCCAACTTCCCCACTTCACCCAACCTCCCCACTCCACCCAACCTCCCCTCTCCACCCAACCTCCCTACTTCGCCCAACCTACCCTCTCCACTATGCCTCCCTACTTCACCCAACCTCCCCACTCCACTATGACTCCCCACATCACCCAACCTCCCCACTTCACCCAACCTCCCAATTCCACTATGCCTCCCCACGTCACCCGACCCCCCACTTCACCCAACCTCCCCACTTCACCCAACCTCACCACTTCACCCAACCTCCGCACTCCACCCAAATTCCGCACTCCACTCAACTTCCCCACTTCACCCAACCTCCCCACTCCACCCAACCTCCCCACTCCACCCAACTTCCCCACTTCACCCAACCTCCCCACTCCACCCAACCTCCCCTCTCCACCCAACCTCCCTACTTCACCCAACCTCCCCACTCCACTACGCTTCCCCACATCACCCAACCTCCCCACTTCACCCAACCTCCCAATTCCACTATGCCTCCCCACTTCACCCGACCTCCCCACTTCACCCAGCCTCCCCACTCCACCCAACCTCCTCACTCCACCCAAACTCCCCACTTCACCCAACCTCCCCACTTTACACAACCTCCCCACTCAACCCAACCTCCCCAATTCACACAATCTCCCCACTTCACCTAACCTCCCCAATACACCCAACTTCCGCACTCCACCCAACCTCCGCACTCAACCTAACCTGCCCACTTCACCCAACCTCCCCACTCCACCCAACCTCCCCACTTCACGCAACCTCCGCACTCCATCCACCCTCCGCACTCCACCACACCTACGCACTGGAACCAACTTCCGCACTCCACCCAAACTCCCCACTCCACCCAACCTCTACACTCAACCCAACCTCCCCACTTCACCCAACCTCCCTACTCCACCCAACCGCCCCACTTCACGCAACCTCCGCACTCCATCCAACTTCCGCACTCCACCCAACCTCCCCACTTCACCCAACCTCCCCACTTCACCCAACCTCCGCACTCCATCCAACCTCGGCACTTCACCCAACCTCCCGATTCCACTATACCTCCCCACTTCACCCAACCTCCCCACTTCACCCAACCTCCCCACTTCTCCCTACCTCCCCACTCCACCCAACCTCCCCACTTCACCCAACCTCCGCACTCCATCCAACCTTCGCACTTCACCCAACCTCCCGATTCCACTATGCCTCCCCACTTCACCCAACCTCCCCACTCCACCCAACCTCCCCACTCCACCCAACTTCCCCACTTCACCCAACCTCCCCACTCCACCCAACCTCCCTACTTCGCCCAACCTACCCTCTCCACTATGCCTCCCTACTTCACCCAACCTCCCCACTCCACTATGACTCCCCACATCACCCAACCTCCCCACTTCACCCAACCTCCCAATTCCACTATGCCTCCCCACGTCACCCGACCCCCCACTTCACCCAACCTCCCCACTTCACCCAACCTCACCACTTCACCCAACCTCCGCACTCCACCCAAATTCCGCACTCCACTCAACTTCCCCACTCCACCCAACCTCCCCACTTCACCCAACTTCAGCACTACACCCAACTTCAGCACTCCAGCCAACCTCTGCACTCCACCCAACCTCCGCACTCCAATCAACTTCCCTACTCCACCCAACCTCCCTACTCCACTCAACCTCCCCACTTCACGCAACCTCCGCACTCCATTCAATCTCCGCACTCCACTATGCCTACCCACTTCACCCAACCTCCCCACTCCACCCAACCTCCCCACTCCACCCAACTTCCCCACTTCAACCAACCTCCCCACTCCACCCAACCTCCCCTCTCCACCCAACCTCCCTACTTCACCCAACCTACCCTCTCCACTATGCCTCCCCACTTCACCCAACCTACCCACTCCACTATGCTTCCCCACATCACCCGACCTCCCCACTTCACCCAACCTCCCCACTTTACACAACCTCCCCACTCAACCCAACCTCCCCACTTCACCCACCCTCCCCAATTCACACAATCTCCCCACTTCACCTAACCTCCCCAATACACCCAACTTCCGCACTCCACCCAACCTCCGCACTCAACCTAACCTGCCCACTTCACCCAACCTCCCCACTCCACCCAACCTCCCCACTTCACGCAACCTCCGCACTCCATCCACCCTCCGCACTCCACCACACCTACGCACTGGAACCAACTTCCGCACTCCACCCAAACTCCCCACTCCACCCAACCTCTACACTCAACCCAACCTCCCCACTTCACCCAACCTCCCTACTCCACCCAACCGCCCCACTTCACGCAACCTCCGCACTCCATCCAACCTCCGCACTCCACCCAACCTCCGGACTCTACCCAACCTCCGCACTCCACCCAAATTCCGCACTCCACCCAACCTCCCCATTTCACCCAACCTCCCCACTTCACCCAACCTCCGCACTCCATCCAACCTTCGCACTTCACCCAACCTCCCGATTCCACTATGCCTCCCCACTTCACCCAACCTCCCCACTCCACCCAACCTCCCCACTCCACCCAACTTCCCCACTTCACCCAACCTCCCCACTCCACCCAACCTCCCCTCTCCACCCAACCTCCCTACTTCGCCCAACCTACCCTCTCCACTATGCCTCCCTACTTCACCCAACCTCCCCACTCCACTATGACTCCCCACATCACCCAACCTCCCCACTTCACCCAACCTCCCAATTCCACTATGCCTCCCCACGTCACCCGACCCCCCACTTCACCCAACCTCCCCACTTCACCCAACCTCACCACTTCACCCAACCTCCGCACTCCACCCAAATTCCGCACTCCACTCAACTTCCCCACTTCACCCAACCTCCCCACTCCACCCAACCTCCCCACTCCACCCAACTTCCCCACTTCACCCAACCTCCCCACTCCACCCAACCTCCCCTCTCCACCCAACCTCCCTACTTCACCCAACCTCCCCACTCCACTACGCTTCCCCACATCACCCAACCTCCCCACTTCACCCAACCTCCCAATTCCACTATGCCTCCCCACTTCACCCGACCTCCCCACTTCACCCAGCCTCCCCACTCCACCCAACCTCCTCACTCCACCCAAACTCCCCACTTCACCCAACCTCCCCACTTTACACAACCTCCCCACTCAACCCAACCTCCCCAATTCACACAATCTCCCCACTTCACCTAACCTCCCCAATACACCCAACTTCCGCACTCCACCCAACCTCCGCACTCAACCTAACCTGCCCACTTCACCCAACCTCCCCACTCCACCCAACCTCCCCACTTCACGCAACCTCCGCACTCCATCCACCCTCCGCACTCCACCACACCTACGCACTGGAACCAACTTCCGCACTCCACCCAAACTCCCCACTCCACCCAACCTCTACACTCAACCCAACCTCCCCACTTCACCCAACCTCCCTACTCCACCCAACCGCCCCACTTCACGCAACCTCCGCACTCCATCCAACCTCCGCACTCCACCCAACCTCCGGACTCTACCCAACCTCCGCACTCCACCCAAATTCCGCACTCCACCCAACCTCCCCATTTCACCCAACCTCCCCACTTCACCCAACCTCCGCACTCCATCCAACCTTCGCACTTCACCCAACCTCCCGATTCCACTATGCCTCCCCACTTCACCCAACCTCCCCACTCCACCCAACCTCCCCACTCCACCCAACTTCCCCACTTCACCCAACCTCCCCACTCCACCCAACCTCCCCTCTCCACCCAACCTCCCTACTTCGCCCAACCTACCCTCTCCACTATGCCTCCCTACTTCACCCAACCTCCCCACTCCACTATGACTCCCCACATCACCCAACCTCCCCACTTCACCCAACCTCCCAATTCCACTATGCCTCCCCACGTCACCCGACCCCCCACTTCACCCAACCTCCCCACTTCACCCAACCTCACCACTTCACCCAACCTCCGCACTCCACCCAAATTCCGCACTCCACTCAACTTCCCCACTTCACCCAACCTCCCCACTCCACCCAACCTCCCCACTCCACCCAACTTCCCCACTTCACCCAACCTCCCCACTCCACCCAACCTCCCCTCTCCACCCAACCTCCCTACTTCACCCAACCTCCCCACTCCACTACGCTTCCCCACATCACCCAACCTCCCCACTTCACCCAACCTCCCAATTCCACTATGCCTCCCCACTTCACCCGACCTCCCCACTTCACCCAGCCTCCCCACTCCACCCAACCTCCTCACTCCACCCAAACTCCCCACTTCACCCAACCTCCCCACTTTACACAAACTCCCCACTCAACCCAACCTCCCCAATTCACACAATCTCCCCACTTCACCTAACCTCCCCAATACACCCAACTTCCGCACTCCACCCAACCTCCGCACTCAACCTAACCTGCCCACTTCACCCAACCTCCCCACTCCACCCAACCTCCCCACTTCACGCAACCTCCGCACTCCATCCACCCTCCGCACTCCACCACACCTACGCACTGGAACCAACTTCCGCACTCCACCCAAACTCCCCACTCCACCCAACCTCTACACTCAACCCAACCTCCCCACTTCACCCAACCTCCCTACTCCACCCAACCGCCCCACTTCACGCAACCTCCGCACTCCATCCAACTTCCGCACTCCACCCAACCTCCCCACTTCACCCAACCTCCCCACTTCACCCAACCTCCGCACTCCATCCAACCTCGGCACTTCACCCAACCTCCCGATTCCACTATACCTCCCCACTTCACCCAACCTCCCCACTTCACCCAACCTCCCCACTTCTCCCTACCTCCCCACTCCACCCAACCTCCCCACTTCACCCAACCTCCGCACTCCATCCAACCTTCGCACTTCACCCAACCTCCCGATTCCACTATGCCTCCCCACTTCACCCAACCTCCCCACTCCACCCAACCTCCCCACTCCACCCAACTTCCCCACTTCACCCAACCTCCCCACTCCACCCAACCTCCCTACTTCGCCCAACCTACCCTCTCCACTATGCCTCCCTACTTCACCCAACCTCCCCACTCCACTATGACTCCCCACATCACCCAACCTCCCCACTTCACCCAACCTCCCAATTCCACTATGCCTCCCCACGTCACCCGACCCCCCACTTCACCCAACCTCCCCACTTCACCCAACCTCACCACTTCACCCAACCTCCGCACTCCACCCAAATTCCGCACTCCACTCAACTTCCCCACTCCACCCAACCTCCCCACTTCACCCAACTTCAGCACTACACCCAACTTCAGCACTCCAGCCAACCTCTGCACTCCACCCAACCTCCGCACTCCAATCAACTTCCCTACTCCACCCAACCTCCCTACTCCACTCAACCTCCCCACTTCACGCAACCTCCGCACTCCATTCAATCTCCGCACTCCACTATGCCTACCCACTTCACCCAACCTCCCCACTCCACCCAACCTCCCCACTCCACCCAACTTCCCCACTTCAACCAACCTCCCCACTCCACCCAACCTCCCCTCTCCACCCAACCTCCCTACTTCACCCAACCTACCCTCTCCACTATGCCTCCCCACTTCACCCAACCTACCCACTCCACTATGCTTCCCCACATCACCCGACCTCCCCACTTCACCCAACCTCCCCACTTTACACAACCTCCCCACTCAACCCAACCTCCCCACTTCACCCACCCTCCCCAATTCACACAATCTCCCCACTTCACCTAACCTCCCCAATACACCCAACTTCCGCACTCCACCCAACCTCCGCACTCAACCTAACCTGCCCACTTCACCCAACCTCCCCACTCCACCCAACCTCCCCACTTCACGCAACCTCCGCACTCCATCCACCCTCCGCACTCCACCACACCTACGCACTGGAACCAACTTCCGCACTCCACCCAAACTCCCCACTCCACCCAACCTCTACACTCAACCCAACCTCCCCACTTCACCCAACCTCCCTACTCCACCCAACCGCCCCACTTCACGCAACCTCCGCACTCCATCCAACCTCCGCACTCCACCCAACCTCCGGACTCTACCCAACCTCCGCACTCCACCCAAATTCCGCACTCCACCCAACCTCCCCACTTCACCCAACCTCTCCACTCCACCCAACCTCCTCACTCCACCCAAACTCCCCACTTCACCCAACCTCCCCACTTTACACAACCTCCCCACTCAACCCAACCTCCCCACTTCACCCAACCTCCCCAATTCACACAATCTCCCCACTTCACCTAACCTCCCCAATACACCCAACTTCCGCACTCCACCCAACCTCCGCACTCAACCTAACCTGCCCACTTCACCCAACCTCCCCACTCCACCCAACCTCCCCACTTCGCGCAACCTCCGCACTCCATCCACCCTCCGCACTCCACCCAACTTCCCCACTTCACCCAACCTCCCCACTCCACCCAACCTCCCCTCTCCACCCAACCTCCCTACTTCGCCCAACCTACCCTCTCCACTATGCCTCCCTACTTCACCCAACCTCCCCACTCCACTATGACTCCCCACATCACCCAACCTCCCCACTTCACCCAACCTCCCAATTCCACTATGCCTCCCCATGTCACCCGACCTCCCCACTTCACCCAACCTCCCCACTTCACCCAACCTCACCATTTCACCCAACCTCCGCACTCCACCCAAATTCCGCACTCCACTCAACTTCCCCACTCCACCCAACCTCCCCACTTCACCCAACTTCAGTACTACACCCAACTTCAGCACTCCAGCCAACCTCTGCACTCCACCCAACCTCCGCACTCCAATCAACTTCCCCACTCCACCCAACCTCCCTACTCCACCCAACCTCCCCACTTCACGCAACCTCCGCACTCCATTCAATCTCCGCACTCCACTATGCCTACCCACTTCACCCAACCTCCCCACTCCACTATGCCTCCCCACATCACCCAACCTCCCCACTTCACCCAACCTACCCTCTCCACTATGCCTCACCACTTCACCCAACCTCCCCACTCCACTATGCCTCCCCACATCACCCAACCTCCGCACTTCACCCAACCTCCCAATTCCACTATGCCTCCCCACTTCACCCGACCTCCCCACTTCACCCAACCTCCCCACTCCACCCAACCTCCTCACTCCACCCAATCTCCCCACTTCACCCAACCTCCCCACTTTACACAACTTCCCCACTCAACCCAACCTCCCCACTTCACCCAACCTCCCCAATTCACACAATCTCCCCACTTCACCTAACCTCCCCAATACACCCAACTTCCGCACTCCACCCAACCTCCGCACTCAACCTAACCTGCCCACTTCACACAACCTCCCCACTTCACCCAACCTCCCCAATTCACACAATCTCCCCACTTCACCTAACCTCCCCAATACACCCAACTTCCGCACTCCACCCAACCTCCGCACTCAACCTAACCTGCCCACTTCACCCAACCTCCCCACTCCACCCAACCTCCCCACTTCGCGCAACCTCCGCACTCCATCCACCCTCCGCACTCCACCCAACTTCCCCACTTCACCCAACCTCCCCACTCCACCCAACCTCCCCTCTCCACCCAACCTCCCTACTTCGCCCAACCTACCCTCTCCACTATGCCTCCCTACTTCACCCAACCTCCCCACTCCACTATGACTCCCCACATCACCCAACCTCCCCACTTCACCCAACCTCCCAATTCCACTATGCCTCCCCACGTCACCCGACCTCCCCACTTCACCCAACCTCCCCACTTCACCCAACCTCACCACTTCACCCAACCTCCGCACTCCACCCAAATTCCGCACTCCACTCAACTTCCCCACTCCACCCAACCTCCCCACTTCACCCAACTTCAGCACTACACCCAACTTCAGCACTCCAGCCAACCTCTGCACTCCACCCAACCTCCGCACTCCAATCAACTTCCCCACTCCACCCAACCTCCCTACTCCACCCAACCTCCCCACTTCACGCAACCTCCGCACTCCATTCAATCTCCGCACTCCACTATGCCTACCCACTTCACCCAACCTCCCCACTCCACTATGCCTCACCACTTCACCCAACCTCCCCACTCCACTATGCTTCCCCACATCACCCAACCTCCGCACTTCACCCAACCTCCCAATTCCACTATGCCTCCCCACTTCACCCGACCTCCCCACTTCACCCAACCTCCCCACTCCACCCAACCTCCGCACTCCATCCAACCTCCGCACTTCACCCAACCTCCCGATTCCACTATGCCTCCCCACTTCACCCAACCTCCCCACTCCACCCAACCTCCCCACTCCACCCAACTTCCCCACTTCACCCAATCTCCCCACTCCACCCAACCTCCCCTCTCCACCCAACCTCCCTACTTCACCCAACCTACCCTCTCCACTATGCCTCACCACTTCACCCAACCTCCCCACTCCACAATGCTTCCCCACATCACCCAACCTCCGCACTTCACCCAACCTCCCAATTCCACTATGCCTCCCCACTTCACCCGACCTCCCCACTTCACCCAACCTCCCCACTCCACCCAACCTCCTCACTCCACCCAAACTCCCCACTTCACCCAACCTCCCCACTTTACACAACCTCCCCACTCAACCCAACCTCCCCACTTCACCCAACCTCCCCAATTCACACAATCTCCCCACTTCACCTAACCTCCCCAATACACCCAACTTCCGCACTCCACCCAACCTCCGCACTCAACCTAACCTGCCCACTTCACCCAACCTCCCCACTCCACCCAACCTCCCCACTTCGCGCAACCTCCGCACTCCATCCACCCTCCGCACTCCACCCAACTTCCCCACGTCACCCAACCTCCCCACTTCACCCAACCTCCCCACTTCTCCCTACCTCCCCACTCCACCCAACCTCCCCACTTCACCCAACCTCCGCACTCCATCCAACCTCCGCACTTCACCCAACCTCCCGATTCCACTATGCCTCCCCACTTCACCCAACCTCCCCACTCCACCCAACCTCCCCACTCCACCCAACTTCCCCACTTCACCCAACCTCCCCACTCCACCCAACCTCCCCTCTCCACCCAACCTCCCTACTTCACCCAACCTCCCCACTCCACTACGCTTCCCCACATCACCCAACCTCCCCACTTCACCCAACCTCCCAATTCCACTATGCCTCCCCACTTCACCCGACCTCCCCACTTCACCCAGCCTCCCCACTCCACCCAACCTCCTCACTCCACCCAAACTCCCCAATTCACCCAACCTCCCCACTTTACACAACCTCCCCACTCAACCCAACCTCCCCACTTCACCCAACCTCCCCAATTCACACAATCTCCCCACTTCACCTAACCTCCCCAATACACCCAACTTCCGCACTCCACCCAACCTCCGCACTCAACCTAACCTGCCCACTTCACCCAACCTCCCCACTCCAACCAACCTCCCCACTTCACGCAACCTCCGCACTCCATCCACCCTCCGCACTCCACCACACCTACGCACTGGAACCAACTTCCGCACTCCACCCAAACTCCCCACTCCACCCAACCTCTACACTCAACCCAACCTCCCCACTTCACCCAACCTCCCTACTCCACCCAACCGCCCCACTTCACGCAACCTCCGCACTCCATCCAACCTCCGCACTCCACCCAACCTCCGGACTCTACCCAACCTCCGCACTCCACCCAATTTCCGCACTCCACCCAACCTCCCCACTTCACCCAACCTCCCCACTTCACCCAACCTCCGCACTCCATCCAACCTCGGCACTTCACCCAACCTCCCGATTCCACTATACCTCCCCACTTCACCCAACCTCCCCACTTCACCCAACCTCCCCACTTCTCCCTACCTCCCCACTCCACCCAACCTCCCCACTTCACCCAACCTCCGCACTCCATCCAACCTTCGCACTTCACCCAACCTCCCGATTCCACTATGCCTCCCCACTTCACCCAACCTCCCCACTCCACCCAACCTCCCCACTCCACCCAACTTCCCCACTTCACCCAACCTCCCCACTCCACCCAACCTCCCCTCTCCACCCAACCTCCCTACTTCGCCCAACCTACCCTCTCCACTATGCCTCCCTACTTCACCCAACCTCCCCACTCCACTATGACTCCCCACATCACCCAACCTCCCCACTTCACCCAACCTCCCAATTCCACTATGCCTCCCCACGTCACCCGACCCCCCACTTCACCCAACCTCCCCACTCCACCCAACCTCCCCACTCCACCCAACTTCCCCACTTCAACCAACCTCCCCACTCCACCCAACCTCCCCTCTCCACCCAACCTCCCTACTTCACCCAACCTACCCTCTCCACTATGCCTCCCCACTTCACCCAACCTACCCACTCCACTATGCTTCCCCACATCACCCGACCTCCCCACTTCACCCAACGTCCCCACTTTACACAACCTCCCCACTCAACCCAACCTCCCCACTTCACCCACCCTCCCCAATTCACACAATCTCCCCACTTCACCCAACCTCCCCACTCCACCCAACTTCCCCACTTCAACCAACCTCCCCACTCCACCCAACCTCCCCTCTCCACCCAACCTCCCTACTTCACCCAACCTACCCTCTCCACTATGCCTCCCCACTTCACCCAACCTACCCACTCCACTATGCTTCCCCACATCACCCGACCTCCCCACTTCACCCAACCTCCCCACTTTACACAACCTCCCCACTCAACCCAACCTCCCCACTTCACCCACCCTCCCCAATTCACACAATCTCCCCACTTCACCTAACCTCCCCAATACACCCAACTTCCGCACTCCACCCAACCTCCGCACTCAACCTAACCTGCCCACTTCACCCAACCTCCCCACTCCACCCAACCTCCCCACTTCACGCAACCTCCGCACTCCATCCACCCTCCGCACTCCACCACACCTACGCACTGGAACCAACTTCCGCACTCCACCCAAACTCCCCACTCCACCCAACCTCTACACTCAACCCAACCTCCCCACTTCACCCAACCTCCCTACTCCACCCAACCGCCCCACTTCACGCAACCTCCGCACTCCATCCAACCTCCGCACTCCACCCAACCTCCGGACTCTACCCAACCTCCGCACTCCACCCAAATTCCGCACTCCACCCAACCTCCCCATTTCACCCAACCTCCCCACTTCACCCAACCTCCGCACTCCATCCAACCTCCGCACTTCACCCAACCTCCCGATTCCACTATACCTCCCCACTTCACCCAACCTCCCCACTTCACCCAACCTCCCCACTTCTCCCTACCTCCCCACTCCACCCAACCTCCCCACTTCACCCAACCTCCGCACTCCATCCAACCTCCGCACTTCACCCAACCTCCCGATTCCACTATGCCTCCCCACTTCACCCAACCTCCCCACTCCACCCAACCTCCCCACTCCACCCAACTTCCCCACTTCACCCAATCTCCCCACTCCACCCAACCTCCCCTCTCCACCCAACCTCCCTACTTCACCCAACCTACCCTCTCCACTATGCCTCACCACTTCACCCAACCTCCCCACTCCACTATGCTTCCCCACTTCACCCAACCTCCGCACTTCACCCAACCTCCCAATTCCACTATGCCTCCCCACTTCACCCGACCTCCCCACTTCACCCAACCTCCCCACTCCACCCAACCTCCTCACTCCACCCAAACTCCCCACTTCACCCAACCTCCCCACTTTACACAACCTCCCCACTTCTCCCTACCTCCCCACTCCACCCAACCTCCCCACTTCACCCAACCTCCCCACTTTACACAACCTCCCCACTCAACCCAACCTCCCCACTTCACCCAACCTCCCCAATTCACACAATCTCCCCACTTCACCTAACCTCCCCAATACACCCAACTTCCGCACTCCACCCAACCTCCGCACTCAACCTAACCTGCCCACTTCACCCAACCTCCCCACTCCACCCAACCTCCCCACTTCGCGCAACCTCCGCACTCCATCCACCCTCCGCACTCCACCCAACTTCCCCACTTCACCCAACCTCCCCACTCCACCCAACCTCCCCTCTCCACCCAACCTCCCTACTTCGCCCAACCTACCCTCTCCACTATGCCTCCCTACTTCACCCAACCTCCCCACTCCACTATGACTCCCCACATCACCCAACCTCCCCACTTCACCCAACCTCCCAATTCCACTATGCCTCCCCACGTCACCCGACCTCCCCACTTCACCCAACCTCCCCACTTCACCCAACCTCACCACTTCACCCAACCTCCGCACTCCACCCAAATTCCGCACTCCACTCAACTTCCCCACTCCACCCAACCTCCCCACTTCACCCAACTTCAGCACTACACCCAACTTCAGCACTCCAGCCAACCTCTGCACTCCACCCAACCTCCGCACTCCAATCAACTTCCCCACTCCACCCAACCTCCCTACTCCACCCAACCTCCCCACTTCACGCAACCTCCGCACTCCATTCAATCTCCGCACTCCACTATGCCTACCCACTTCACCCAACCTCCCCACTCCACTCTGCCTCCCCACATCACCCAACCTCCCCACTTCACCCAACCTCCCAATTCAACTATGCCTCCCCATTTCACCCAACCTCTGAACTCCACCCAACTTCCGCACTCCACCCAACCTCCGGACTTCACCCAAACTCCCCACTCCATCCAACCTCCCCACTTCACCCAACCTCCCCACTCCACCCAACCTCCCCACTCCACCCAACTTCCCCACTTCACCCAATCTCCCCACTCCACCCAACCTCCCCTCTCCACCCAACCTCCCTACTTCACCCAACCTACCCTCTCCACTATGCCTCACCACTTCACCCAAACTCCCCACTCCACTATGCTTCCCCACATCACCCAACCTCCGCACTTCACCCAACCTCCCAATTCCACTATGCCTCCCCACTTCACCCGACCTCCCCACTTCACCCAACCTCCCCACTCCACTATGACTCCCCACATCACCCAACCTCCCCACTTCACCCAACCTCCCAATTCCACTATGCCTCCCCATGTCACCCGACCTCCCCACTTCACCCAACCTCCCCACTTCACCCAACCTCACCACTTCACCCAACCTCCGCACTCCACCCAAATTCCGCACTCCACTCAACTTCCCCACTCCACCCAACCTCCCCACTTCACCCAACTTCAGTACTACACCCAACTTCAGCACTCCAGCCAACCTCTGCACTCCACCCAACCTCCGCACTCCAATCAACTTCCCCACTCCACCCAACCTCCCTACTCCACCCAACCTCCCCACTTCACGCAACCTCCGCACTCCATTCAATCTCCGCACTCCACTATGCCTACCCACTTCACCCAACCTCCCCACTCCACTATGCCTCCCCACATCACCCAACCTCCCCACTTCACCCAACCTACCCTCTCCACTATGCCTCACCACTTCACCCAACCTCCCCACTCCACTATGCTTCCCCACATCACCCAACCTCCGCACTTCACCCAACCTCCCAATTCCACTATGCCTCCCCACTTCACCCGACCTCCCCACTCCACTATGCCTCCCCACATCACCCAACCTCCGCACTTCACCCAACCTCCTCACTCCACCCAAACTCCCCACTTCACCCAACCTCCCCACTTTACACAACTTCCCCACTCAACCCAACCTCCCCACTTCACCCAACCTCCCCAATTCACACAATCTCCCCACTTCACCTAACCTCCCCAATACACCCAACTTCCGCACTCCACCCAACCTCCGCACTCAACCTAACCTGCCCACTTCACACAACCTCCCCACTTCACCCAACCTCCCCAATTCACACAATCTCCCCACTTCACCTAACCTCCCCAATACACCCAACTT
Source organism: Oasisia sp. SBJ-2009 (assembly GCA_964017155.1). NCBI lineage: Eukaryota > Metazoa > Annelida > Polychaeta > Sabellida > Siboglinidae > Oasisia > Oasisia sp. SBJ-2009. The sequence continues at coordinate 35,622,038 of OZ024856.1, forward strand.
CCGCACTCCACCCAACCTCCGCACTCAACCTAACCTGCCCACTTCACCCAACCTCCCCACTTCGCGCAACCTCCGCACTCCATCCACCCTCCGCACTCCACCCAACTTCCCCACTTCAGCCAACCTCCCCACTCCACCCAACCTCCCCTCTCCACCCAACCTCCCTACTTCGCCCAACCTACCCTCTCCACTATGCCTCCCTACTTCACCCAACCTCCCCACTCCACTATGACTCCCCACTTCACCCAATCTCCCCACTCCACCCAACCTCCCCTCTCCACCCAACCTCCCTACTTCACCCAACCTACCCTCTCCACTATGCCTCACCACTTCACCCAACCTCCCCACTCCACTATGCTTCCCCACATCACCCAACCTCCGCACTTCACCCAACCTCCCAATTCCACTATGCCTCCCCACTTCACCCGACCTCCCCACTTCACCCAACCTCCCCACTCCACCCAACCTCCTCACTCCACCCAAACTCCCCACTTCACCCAACCTCCCCACTTTACACAACCTCCCCACTCAACCCAACCTCCCCACTTCACCCAACCTCCCCAATTCACACAATCTCCCCACTTCACCTAACCTCCCCAATACACCCAACTTCCGCACTCCACCCAACCTCCGCACTCAACCTAACCTGCCCACTTCACCCAACCTCCCCACTCCACCCAACCTCCCCACTTCGCGCAACCTCCGCACTCCATCCACCCTCCGCACTCCACCCAACTTCCCCACTTCACCCAACCTCCCCACTCCACCCAACCTCCCCTCTCCACCCAACCTCCCTACTTCGCCCAACCTACCCTCTCCACTATGCCTCCCTACTTCACCCAACCTCCCCACTCCACTATGACTCCCCACATCACCCAACCTCCCCACTTCACCCAACCTCCCAATTCCACTATGCCTCCCCACGTCACCCGACCTCCCCACTTCACCCAACCTCCCCACTTCACCCAACCTCACCACTTCACCCAACCTCCGCACTCCACCCAAATTCCGCACTCCACTCAACTTCCCCACTCCACCCAACCTCCCCACTTCACCCAACTTCAGCACTACACCCAACTTCAGCACTCCAGCCAACCTCTGCACTTCACCCAACCTCCGCACTCCAATCAACTTCCCCACTCCACCCAACCTCCCTACTCCACCCAACCTCCCCACTTCACGCAACCTCCGCACTCCATTCAATCTCCGCACTCCACTATGCCTACCCACTTCACCCAACCTCCCCACTCCACTATGCCTCCCCACATCACCCAACCTCCCCACTTCACCCAACCTACCCTCTCCACTATGCCTCACCACTTCACCCAACCTCCCCACTCCACTATGCTTCCCCACATCACCCAACCTCCGCACTTCACCCAACCTCCCAATTCCACTATGCCTCCCCACTTCACCCGACCCCCCACTTCACCCAACCTCCCCACTTCACCCAACCTCACCACTTCACCCAACCTCCGCACTCCACCCAAATTCCGCACTCCACTCAACTTCCCCACTTCACCCAACCTCCCCACTCCACCCAACCTCCCCACTCCACCCAACTTCCCCACTTCACCCAACCTCCCCACTCCACCCAACCTCCCCTCTCCACCCAACCTCCCTACTTCACCCAACCTCCCCACTCCACTACGCTTCCCCACATCACCCAACCTCCCCACTTCACCCAACCTCCCAATTCCACTATGCCTCCCCACTTCACCCGACCTCCCCACTTCACCCAGCCTCCCCACTCCACCCAACCTCCTCACTCCACCCAAACTCCCCACTTCACCCAACCTCCCCACTTTACACAACCTCCCCACTCAACCCAACCTCCCCACTTCACCCAACCTCCCCAATTCACACAATCTCCCCACTTCACCTAACCTCCCCAATACACCCAACTTCCGCACTCCATCCACCCTCCGCACTCCACCACACCTACGCACTGGAACCAACTTCCGCACTCCACCCAAACTCCCCACTCCACCCAACCTCTACACTCAACCCAACCTGCCCACTTCACCCAACCTCCCTACTCCACCCAACCGCCCCACTTCACGCAACCTCCGCACTCCATCCAACCTCCGCACTCCACCCAACCTCCGGACTCTACCCAACCTCCGCACTCCACCCAACTTCCGCACTCCACCCAACCTCCCCACTTCACCCAACCTCCCCACTTCACCCAACCTCCGCACTCCATCCAACCTCGGCACTTCACCCAACCTCCCGATTCCACTATACCTCCCCACTTCACCCAACCTCCCCACTTCACCCAACCTCCCCACTTCTCCCTACCTCCCCACTCCACCCAACCTCCCCACTTCACCCAACCTCCGCACTCCATCCAACCTTCGCACTTCACCCAACCTCCCGATTCCACTATGCCTCCCCTCTTCACCCAACCTCCCCACTCCACCCAACCTCCCCACTCCACCCAACTTCCCCACTTCACCCAACCTCCCCACTCCACCCAACCTCCCCTCTCCACCCAACCTCCCTACTTCGCCCAACCTACCCTCTCCACTATGCCTCCCTACTTCACCCAACCTCCCCACTCCACTATGACTCCCCACTTCACCCAACCTCCCCACTCCACCCAACCTCCCCACTCCACCCAACTTCCCCACTTCAACCAACCTCCCCACTCCACCCAACCTCCCCTCTCCACCCAACCTCCCTACTTCACCCAACCTACCCTCTCCACTATGCTTCCCCACTTCACCCAACCTCCGCACTTCACCCAACCTCCCAATTCCACTATGCCTCCCCACTTCACCCGACCTCCCCACTTCACCCAACCTCCACACTCCACCCAACCTCCTCACTCCACCCAAACTCCCCACTTCACCCAACCTCCCCACTTTACACAACCTCCCCACTTCTCCCTACCTCCCCACTCCACCCAACCTCCCCACTTCACCCAACCTCCCCACTTTACACAACCTCCCCACTCAACCCAACCTCCCCACTTCACCCAACCTCCCCAATTCACACAATCTCCCCACTTCACCTAACCTCCCCAATACACCCAACTTCCGCACTCCACCCAACCTCCGCACTCAACCTAACCTGCCCACTTCACCCAACTTCCCCACTCCACCCAACCTCCCCACTTCGCGCAACCTCCGCACTCCATCCACCCTCCGCACTCCACCCAACTTCCCCACTTCACCCAACCTCCCCACTCCACCCAACCTCCCCTCTCCACCCAACCTCCCTACTTCGCCCAACCTACCCTCTCCACTATGCCTCCCTACTTCACCCAACCTCCCCACTCCACTATGACTCCCCACATCACCCAACCTCCCCACTTCACCCAACCTCCCAATTCCACTATGCCTCCCCACGTCACCCGACCTCCCCACTTCACCCAACCTCCCCACTTCACCCAACCTCACCACTTCACCCAACCTCCGCACTCCACCCAAATTCCGCACTCCACTCAACTTCCCCACTCCACCCAACCTCCCCACTTCACCCAACTTCAGCACTACACCCAACTTCAGCACTCCAGCCAACCTCTGCACTCCACCCAACCTCCGCACTCCAATCAACTTCCCCACTCCACCCAACCTCCCTACTCCACCCAACCTCCCCACTTCACGCAACCTCCGCACTCCATTCAATCTCCGCACTCCACTATGCCTACCCACTTCACCCAACCTCCCCACTCCACTCTGCCTCCCCACATCACCCAACCTCCCCACTTCACCCAACCTCCCAATTCAACTATGCCTCCCCATTTCACCCAACCTCTGAACTCCACCCAACTTCCGCACTCCACCCAACCTCCGGACTTCACCCAAACTCCCCACTCCATCCAACCTCCCCACTTCACCCAACCTCCCCACTCCACCCAACCTCCCCACTCCACCCAACTTCCCCACTTCACCCAATCTCCCCACTCCACCCAACCTCCCCTCTCCACCCAACCTCCCTACTTCACCCAACCTACCCTCTCCACTATGCCTCACCACTTCACCCAACCTCCCCACTCCACTATGCTTCCCCACATCACCCAACCTCCGCACTTCACCCAACCTCCCAATTCCACTATGCCTCCCCACTTCACCCGACCTCCCCACTTCACCCAACCTCCCCATTCCACCCAACCTCCCCTCTCCACCCAACCTCCCTACTTCGCCCAACCTACCCTCTCCACTATGCCTCCCTACTTCACCCAACCTCCCCACTCCACTATGACTCCCCACATCACCCAACCTCCCCACTTCACCCAACCTCCCAATTCCACTATGCCTCCCCACGTCACCCGACCCCCCACTTCACCCAACCTCCCCACTTCACCCAACCTCACCACTTCACCCAACCTCCGCACTCCACCCAAATTCCGCACTCCACTCAACTTCCCCACTCCACCCAACCTTCCCACTTCACCCAACTTCAGCACTACACCCAACTTCAGCACTCCAGCCAACCTCTGCACTCCACCCAACCTCCGCACTCCAATCAACTTCCCTACTCCACCCAACCTCCCTACTCCACTCAACCTCCCCACTTCACGCAACCTCCGCACTCCATTCAATCTCCGCACTCCACTATGCCTACCCACTTCACCCAACCTCCCCACTCCACCCAACCTCCCCACTCCACCCAACTTCCCCCACTTCAACCAACCTCCCCACTCCACCCAACCTCCCCTCTCCACCCAACCTCCCTACTTCACCCAACCTACCCTCTCCACTATGCCTCCCCACTTCACCCAACCTACCCACTCCACTATGCTTCCCCACATCACCCGACCTCCCCACTTCACCCAACCTCCCCACTTTACACAACCTCCCCACTCAACCCAACCTCCCCACTTCACCCACCCTCCCCAATTCACACAATCTCCCCACTTCACCTAACCTCCCCAATACACCCAACTTCCGCACTCCACCCAACCTCCGCACTCAACCTAACCTGCCCACTTCACCCAACCTCCCCACTCCACCCAACCTACCCACTTCACGCAACCTCCGCACTCCATCCACCCTCCGCACTCCACCACACCTACGCACTGGAACCAACTTCCGCACTCCACCCAAACTCCCCACTCCACCCAACCTCTACACTCAACCCAACCTCCCCACTTCACCCAACCTCCCTACTCCACCCAACCGCCCCACTTCACGCAACCTCCGCGCTCCATCCAACCTCCGCACTCCACCCAACCTCCGGACTCTACCCAACCTCCGCACTCCACCCAAATTCCGCACTCCACCCAACCTCCCCATTTCACCCAACCTCCCCACTTCACCCAACCTCCGCACTCCATCCAACCTCCGCACTTCACCCAACCTCCCGATTCCACTATACCTCCCCACTTCACCCAACCTCCCCACTTCACCCAACCTCCCCACTTCTCCCTACCTCCCCACTCCACCCAACCTCCCCACTTCACCCAACCTCCGCACTCCATCCAACCTCCGCACTTCACCCAACCTCCCGATTCCACTATGCCTCCCCACTTCACCCAACCTCCCCACTCCACCCAACCTCCCCACTCCACCCAACTTCCCCACTTCACCCAATCTCCCCACTCCACCCAACCTCCCCTCTCCACCCAACCTCCCTACTTCACCCAACCTACCCTCTCCACTATGCCTCACCACTTCACCCAACCTCCCCACTCCACTATGCTTTCCCACTTCACCCAACCTCCGCACTTCACCCAACCTCCCAATTCCACTATGCCTCCCCACTTCACCCGACCTCCCCACTTCACCCAACCTCCCCACTCCACCCAACCTCCTCACTCCACCCAAACTCCCCACTTCACCCAACCTCCCCACTTTACACAACCTCCTCACTTCTCCCTACCTCCCCACTCCACCCAACCTCCCCACTTCACCCAACCTCCCCACTTTACACAACCTCCCCACTCAACCCAACCTCCCCACTTCACCCAACCTCCCCAATTCACACAATCTCCCCACTCCACCTAACCTCCCCAATACACCCAACTTCCGCACTCCACCCAACCTCCGCACTCAACCTAACCTGCCCACTTCACCCAACCTCCCCACTCCACCCAACCTCCCCACTTCGCGCAACCTCCGCACTCCATCCACCCTCCGCACTCCACCCAACTTCCCCACTTCACCCAACCTCCCCACTCCACCCAACCTCCCCTCTCCACCCAACCTCCCTACTTCGCCCAACCTACCCTCTCCACTATGCCTCCCTACTTCACCCAACCTCCCCACTCCACTATGACTCCCCACATCACCCAACCTCCCCACTTCACCCAACCTCCCAATTCCACTATGCCTCCCCACGTCACCCGACCCCCCACTTCACCCAACCTCACCACTTCACCCAACCTCCGCACTCCACCCAAATTCCGCACTCCACTCAACTTCCCCACTCCACCCAACCTCCCCACTTCACCCAACTTCAGCACTACACCCAACTTCAGCACTCCAGCCAACCTCTGCACTCCACCCAACCTCCGCACTCCAATCAACTTCCCTACTCCACCCAACCTCCCTACTCCACTCAACCTCCCCACTTCACGCAACCTCCGCACTCCATTCAATCTCCGCACTCCACTATGCCTACCCACTTCACCCAACCTCCCCACTCCACCCAACCTCCCCACTCCACCCAACTTCCCCCACTTCAACCAACCTCCCCACTCCACCCAACCTCCCCTCTCCACCCAACCTCCCTACTTCACCCAACCTACCCTCTCCACTATGCCTCCCCACTTCACCCAACCTACCCACTCCACTATGCTTCCCCACATCACCCGACCTCCCCACTTCACCCAACCTCCCCACTTTACACAACCTCCCCACTCAACCCAACCTCCCCACTTCACCCACCCTCCCCAATTCACACAATCTCCCCACTTCACCTAACCTCCCCAATACACCCAACTTCCGCACTCCACCCAACCTCCGCACTCAACCTAACCTGCCCACTTCACCCAACCTCCCCACTCCACCCAACCTCCCCACTTCACGCAACCTCCGCACTCCATCCACCCTCCGCACTCCACCACACCTACGCACTGGAACCAACTTCCGCACTCCACCCAAACTCCCCACTCCACCCAACCTCTACACTCAACCCAACCTCCCCACTTCACCCAACCTCCCTACTCCACCCAACCGCCCCACTTCACGCAACCTCCGCACTCCATCCAACCTCCGCACTCCACCCAACCTCCGGACTCTACCCAACCTCCGCACTCCACCCAAATTCCGCACTCCACCCAACCTCCCCATTTCACCCAACCTCCCCACTTCACCCAACCTCCGCACTCCATCCAACCTCCGCACTTCACCCAACCTCCCGATTCCACTATACCTCCCCACTTCACCCAACCTCCCCACTTCACCCAACCTCCCCACTTCTCCCTACCTCCCCACTCCACCCAACCTCCCCACTTCACCCAACCTCCGCACTCCATCCAACCTCCGCACTTCACCCAACCTCCCGATTCCACTATGCCTCCCCACTTCACCCAACCTCCCCACTCCACCCAACCTCCCCACTCCACCCAACTTCCCCACTTCACCCAATCTCCCCACTCCACCCAACCTCCCCTCTCCACCCAACCTCCCTACTTCACCCAACCTACCCTCTCCACTATGCCTCACCACTTCACCCAACCTCCCCACTCCACTATGCTTTCCCACTTCGCCCAACCTCCGCACTTCACCCAACCTCCCAATTCCACTATGCCTCCCCACTTCACCCGACCTCCCCACTTCACCCAACCTCCCCACTCCACCCAACCTCCTCACTCCACCCAAACTCCCCACTTCACCCAACCTCCCCACTTTACACAACCTCCTCACTTCTCCCTACCTCCCCACTCCACCCAACCTCCCCACTTCACCCAACCTCCCCACTTTACACAACCTCCCCACTCAACCCAACCTCCCCACTTCACCCAACCTCCCCAATTCACACAATCTCCCCACTCCACCTAACCTCCCCAATACACCCAACTTCCGCACTCCACCCAACCTCCGCACTCAACCTAACCTGCCCACTTCACCCAACCTCCCCACTCCACCCAACCTCCCCACTTCGCGCAACCTCCGCACTCCATCCACCCTCCGCACTCCACCCAACTTCCCCACTTCACCCAACCTCCCCACTCCACCCAACCTCCCCTCTCCACCCAACCTCCCTACTTCGCCCAACCTACCCTCTCCACTATGCCTCCCTACTTCACCCAACCTCCCCACTCCACTATGACTCCCCACATCACCCAACCTCCCCACTTCACCCAACCTCCCAATTCCACTATGCCTCCCCACGTCACCCGACCTCCCCACTTCACCCAACCTCCCCACTTCACCCAACCTCACCACTTCACCCAACCTCCGCACTCCACCCAAATTCCGCACTCCACTCAACTTCCCCACTCCACCCAACCTCCCCACTTCACCCAACTTCAGCACTACACCCAACTTCAGCACTCCAGCCAACCTCTGCACTCCACCCAACCTCCGCACTCCAATCAACTTCCCCACTCCACCCAACCTCCCTACTCCACCCAACCTCCCCACTTCACGCAACCTCCGCACTCCATTCAATCTCCGCACTCCACTATGCCTACCCACTTCACCCAACCTCCCCACTCCACTCTGCCTCCCCACATCACCCAACCTCCCCACTTCACCCAACCTCCCAATTCAACTATGCCTCCCCATTTCACCCAACCTCTGAACTCCACCCAACTTCCGCACTCCACCCAACCTCCGGACTTCACCCAAACTCCCCACTCCATCCAACCTCCCCACTTCACCCAACCTCCCCACTCCACCCAACCTCCCCACTCCACCCAACTTCCCCACTTCACCCAATCTCCCCACTCCACCCAACCTCCCCTCTCCACCCAACCTCCCTACTTCACCCAACCTACCCTCTCCACTATGCCTCACCACTTCACCCAACCTCCCCACTCCACTATGCTTCCCCACATCACCCAACCTCCGCACTTCACCCAACCTCCCAATTCCACTATGCCTCCCCACTTCACCCGACCTCCCCACTTCACCCAACCTCCCCACTCCACCCAACCTCCTCACTCCACCCAAACTCCCCACTTCACCCAACCTCCCCACTTTACACAACCTCCCCACTCAACCCAACCTCCCCACTTCACCCAACCTCCCCAATTCACACAATCTCCCCACTTCACCTAACCTCCCCAATACACCCAACTTCCGCACTCCACCCAACCTCCGCACTCAACCTAACCTGCCCACTTCACCCAACCTCCCCACTCCACCCAACCTCCCCACTTCGCGCAACCTCCGCACTCCATCCACCCTCCGCACTCCACCCAACTTCCCCACTTCACCCAACCTCCCCACTCCACCCAACCTCCCCTCTCCACCCAACCTCCCTACTTCGCCCAACCTACCCTCTCCACTATGCCTCCCTACTTCACCCAACCTCCCCACTCCACTATGACTCCCCACATCACCCAACCTCCCCACTTCACCCAACCTCCCAATTCCACTATGCCTCCCCATGTCACCCGACCTCCCCACTTCACCCAACCTCCCCACTTCACCCAACCTCACCACTTCACCCAACCTCCGCACTCCACCCAAATTCCGCACTCCACTCAACTTCCCCACTCCACCCAACCTCCCCACTTCACCCAACTTCAGTACTACACCCAACTTCAGCACTCCAGCCAACCTCTGCACTCCACCCAACCTCCGCACTCCAATCAACTTCCCCACTCCACCCAACCTCCCTACTCCACCCAACCTCCCCACTTCACGCAACCTCCGCACTCCATTCAATCTCCGCACTCCACTATGCCTACCCACTTCACCCAACCTCCCCACTCCACTATGCCTCCCCACATCACCCAACCTCCCCACTTCACCCAACCTACCCTCTCCACTATGCCTCACCACTTCACCCAACCTCCCCACTCCACTATGCTTCCCCACATCACCCAACCTCCGCACTTCACCCAACCTCCCAATTCCACCCAACCTCCTCACTCCACCCAAACTCCCCACTTCACCCAACCTCCCCACTTTACACAACTTCCCCACTCAACCCAACCTCCCCACTTCACGCAACCTCCGCACTCCATTCAATCTCCGCACTCCACTATGCCTACCCACTTCACCCAACCTCCCCACTCCACTCTGCCTCCCCACATCACCCAACCTCCCCACTTCACCCAACCTCCCAATTCAACTATGCCTCCCCATTTCACCCAACCTCTGAACTCCACCCAACTTCCGCACTCCACCCAACCTCCGGACTTCACCCAAACTCCCCACTCCATCCAACCTCCCCACTTCACCCAACCTCCCCACTCCACCCAACCTCCCCACTCCACCCAACTTCCCCACTTCACCCAATCTCCCCACTCCACCCAACCTCCCCTCTCCACCCAACCTCCCTACTTCACCCAACCTACCCTCTCCACTATGCCTCACCACTTCACCCAACCTCCCCACTCCACTATGCTTCCCCACATCACCCAACCTCCGCACTTCACCCAACCTCCCAATTCCACTATGCCTCCCCACTTCACCCGACCTCCCCACTTCACCCAACCTCCCCACTCCACCCAACCTCCCCTCTCCACCCAACCTCCCTACTTCGCCCAACCTACCCTCTCCACTATGCCTCCCTACTTCACCCAACCTCCCCACTCCACTATGACTCCCCACATCACCCAACCTCCCCACTTCACCCAACCTCCCAATTCCACTATGCCTCCCCACGTCACCCGACCCCCCACTTCACCCAACCTCCCCACTTCACCCAACCTCACCACTTCACCCAACCTCCGCACTCCACCCAAATTCCGCACTCCACTCAACTTCCCCACTCCACCCAACCTCCCCACTTCACCCAACTTCAGCACTACACCCAACTTCAGCACTCCAGCCAACCTCTGCACTCCACCCAACCTCCGCACTCCAATCAACTTCCCTACTCCACCAAACCTCCCTACTCCACTCAACCTCCCCACTTCACGCAACCTCCGCACTCCATTCAATCTCCGCACTCCACTATGCCTACCCACTTCACCCAACCTCCCCACTCCACCCAACCTCCCCACTCCACCCAACTTCCCCCACTTCAACCAACCTCCCCACTCCACCCAACCTCCCCTCTCCACCCAACCTCCCTACTTCACCCAACCTACCCTCTCCACTATGCCTCCCCACTTCACCCAACCTACCCACTCCACTATGCTTCCCCACATCACCCGACCTCCCCACTTCACCCAACCTCCCCACTTTACACAACCTCCCCACTCAACCCAACCTCCCCACTTCACCCACCCTCCCCAATTCACACAATCTCCCCACTTCACCTAACCTCCCCAATACACCCAACTTCCGCACTCCACCCAACCTCCGCACTCAACCTAACCTGCCCACTTCACCCAACCTCCCCACTCCACCCAACCTCCCCACTTCACGCAACCTCCGCACTCCATCCACCCTCCGCACTCCACCACACGTACGCACTGGAACCAACTTCCGCACTCCACCCAAACTCCCCACTCCACCCAACCTCTACACTCAACCCAACCTCCCCACTTCACGCAACCTCCGCACTCCATCCAACCTCCGCACTCCACCCAACCTCCGGACTCTACCCAACCTCCGCACTCCACCCAAATTCCGCACTCCACCCAACCTCCCCATTTCACCCAACCTCCCCACTTCACCCAACCTCCGCACTCCATCCAACCTCCGCACTTCACCCAACCTCCCGATTCCACTATACCTCCCCACTTCACCCAACCTCCCCACTTCACCCAACCTCCCCACTTCTCCCTACCTCCCCACTCCACCCAACCTCCCCACTTCACCCAACCTCCGCACTCCATCCAACCTCCGCACTTCACCCAACCTCCCGATTCCACTATGCCTCCCCACTTCACCCAACCTCCCCACTCCACCCAACCTCCCCACTCCACCCAACTTCCCCACTTCACCCAATCTCCCCACTCCACCCAACCTCCCCTCTCCACCCAACCTCCCTACTTCACCCAACCTACCCTCTCCACTATGCCTCACCACTTCACCCAACCTCCCCACTCCACTATGCTTTCCCACTTCACCCAACCTCCGCACTTCACCCAACCTCCCAATTCCACTATGCCTCCCCACTTCACCCGACCTCCCCACTTCACCCAACCTCCCCACTCCACCCAACCTCCTCACTCCACCCAAACTCCCCACTTCACCCAACCTCCCCACTTTACACAACCTCCTCACTTCTCCCTACCTCCCCACTCCACCCAACCTCCCCACTTCACCCAACCTCCCCACTTTACACAACCTCCCCACTCAACCCAACCTCCCCACTTCACCCAACCTCCCCAATTCACACAATCTCCCCACTTCACCTAACCTCCCCAATACACCCAACTTCCGCACTCCACCCAACCTCCGCACTCAACCTAACCTGCCCACTTCACCCAACCTCCCCACTCCACCCAACCTCCCCACTTCGCGCAACCTCCGCACTCCATCCACCCTCCGCACTCCACCCAACTTCCCCACTTCACCCAACCTCCCCACTCCACCCAACCTCCCCTCTCCACCCAACCTCCCTACTTCGCCCAACCTACCCTCTCCACTATGCCTCCCTACTTCACCCAACCTCCCCACTCCACTATGACTCCCCACATCACCCAACCTCCCCACTTCACCCAACCTCCCAATTCCACTATGCCTCCCCACTTCACCCGACCTCCCCACTTCACCCAACCTCCCCACTTCACCCAACCTCACCACTTCACCCAACCTCCGCACTCCACCCAAATTCCGCACTCCACTCAACTTCCCCACTCCACCCAACCTCCCCACTTCACCCAACTTCAGCACTACACCCAACTTCAGCACTCCAGCCAACCTCTGCACTCCACCCAACCTCCGCACTCCAATCAACTTCCCTACTCCACCCAACCTCCCTACTCCACTCAACCTCCCCACTTCACGCAACCTCCGCACTCCATTCAATCTCCGCACTCCACTATGCCTACCCACTTCACCCAACCTCCCCACTCCACCCAACCTCCCCACTCCACCCAACTTCCCCCACTTCAACCAACCTCCCCACTCCACCCAACCTCCCCTCTCCACCCAACCTCCCTACTTCACCCAACCTACCCTCTCCACTATGCCTCCCCACTTCACCCAACCTACCCACTCCACTATGCTTCCCCACATCACCCGACCTCCCCACTTCACCCAACCTCCCCACTTTACACAACCTCCCCACTCAACCCAACCTCCCCACTTCACCCACCCTCCCCAATTCACACAATCTCCCCACTTCACCTAACCTCCCCAATACACCCAACTTCCGCACTCCACCCAACCTCCGCACTCAACCTAACCTGCCCACTTCACCCAACCTCCCCACTCCACCCAACCTCCCCACTTCACGCAACCTCCGCACTCCATCCACCCTCCGCACTCCACCACACCTACGCACTGGAACCAACTTCCGCACTCCACCCAAACTCCCCACTCCACCCAACCTCTACACTCAACCCAACCTCCCCACTTCACCCAACCTCCCTACTCCACCCAACCGCCCCACTTCACGCAACCTCCGCACTCCATCCAACCTCCGCACTCCACCCAACCTCCGGACTCTACCCAACCTCCGCACTCCACCCAAATTCCGCACTCCACCCAACCTCCCCATTTCACCCAACCTCCCCACTTCACCCAACCTCCGCACTCCATCCAACCTCCGCACTTCACCCAACCTCCCGATTCCACTATACCTCCCCACTTCACCCAACCTCCCCACTTCACCCAACCTCCCCACTTCTCCCTACCTCCCCACTCCACCCAACCTCCCCACTTCACCCAACCTCCGCACTCCATCCAACCTCCGCACTTCACCCAACCTCCCGATTCCACTATGCCTCCCCACTTCACCCAACCTCCCCACTCCACCCAACCTCCCCACTCCACCCAACTTCCCCACTTCACCCAATCTCCCCACTCCACCCAACCTCCCCTCTCCACCCAACCTCCCTACTTCACCCAACCTACCCTCTCCACTATGCCTCACCACTTCACCCAACCTCCCCACTCCACTATGCTTTCCCACTTCACCCAACCTCCGCACTTCACCCAACCTCCCAATTCCACTATGCCTCCCCACTTCACCCGACCTCCCCACTTCACCCAACCTCCCCACTCCACCCAACCTCCTCACTCCACCTAAACTCCCCACTTCACCCAACCTCCCCACTTTACACAACCTCCTCACTTCTCCCTACCTCCCCACTCCACCCAACCTCCCCACTTCACCCAACCTCCCCACTTTACACAACCTCCCCACTCAACCCAACCTCCCCACTTCACCCAACCTCCCCAATTCACACAATCTCCCCACTTCACCTAACCTCCCCAATACACCCAACTTCCGCACTCCACCCAACCTCCGCACTCAACCTAACCTGCCCACTTCACCCAACCTCCCCACTCCACCCAACCTCCCCACTTCGCGCAACCTCCGCACTCCATCCACCCTCCGCACTCCACCCAACTTCCCCACTTCACCCAACCTCCCCACTCCACCCAACCTCCCCTCTCCACCCAACCTCCCTACTTCGCCCAACCTACCCTCTCCACTATGCCTCCCTACTTCACCCAACCTCCCCACTCCACTATGACTCCCCACATCACCCAACCTCCCCACTTCACCCAACCTCCCAATTCCACTATGCCTCCCCACTTCACCCGACCTCCCCACTTCACCCAACCTCCCCACTTCACCCAACCTCACCACTTCACCCAACCTCCGCACTCCACCCAAATTCCGCACTCCACTCAACTTCCCCACTCCACCCAACCTCCCCACTTCACCCAACTTCAGCACTACACCCAACTTCAGCACTCCAGCCAACCTCTGCACTCCACCCAACCTCCGCACTCCAATCAACTTCCCTACTCCACCCAACCTCCCTACTCCACTCAACCTCCCCACTTTACGCAACCTCCGCACTCCATTCAATCTCCGCACTCCACTATGCCTACCCACTTCACCCAACCTCCCCACTCCACCCAACCTCCCCACTCCACCCAACTTCCCCCACTTCAACCAACCTCCCCACTCCACCCAACCTCCCCTCTCCACCCAACCTCCCTACTTCACCCAACCTACCCTCTCCACTATGCCTCCCCACTTCACCCAACCTACCCACTCCACTATGCTTCCCCACATCACCCGACCTCCCCACTTCACCCAACCTCCCCACTTTACACAACCTCCCCACTCAACCCAACCTCCCCACTTCACCCACCCTCCCCAATTCACACAATCTCCCCACTTCACCTAACCTCCCCAATACACCCAACTTCCGCACTCCACCCAACCTCCGCACTCAACCTAACCTGCCCACTTCACCCAACCTCCCCACTCCACCCAACCTCCCCACTTCACGCAACCTCCGCACTCCATCCACCCTCCGCACTCCACCACACCTACGCACTGGAACCAACTTCCGCACTCCACCCAAACTCCCCACTCCACCCAACCTCTACACTCAACCCAACCTCCCCACTTCACCCAACCTCCCTACTCCACCCAACCGCCCCACTTCACGCAACCTCCGCACTCCATCCAACCTCCGCACTCCACCCAACCTCCGGACTCTACCCAACCTCCGCACTCCACCCAAATTCCGCACTCCACCCAACCTCCCCATTTCACCCAACCTCCCCACTTCACCCAACCTCCGCACTCCATCCAACCTCCGCACTTCACCCAACCTCCCGATTCCACTATACCTCCCCACTTCACCCAACCTCCCCACTTCACCCAACCTCCCCACTTCTCCCTACCTCCCCACTCCACCCAATCTCCCCACTTCACCCAACCTCCGCACTCCATCCAACCTCCGCACTTCACCCAACCTCCCGATTCCACTATGCCTCCCCACTTCACCCAACCTCCCCACTCCACCCAACCTCCCCACTCCACCCAACTTCCCCACTTCACCCAATCTCCCCACTCCACCCAACCTCCCCTCTCCACCCAACCTCCCTACTTCACCCAACCTACCCTCTCCACTATGCCTCACCACTTCACCCAACCTCCCCACTCCACTATGCTTTCCCACTTCACCCAACCTCCGCACTTCACCCAACCTCCCAATTCCACTATGCCTCCCCACTTCACCCGACCTCCCCACTTCACCCAACCTCCCCACTCCACCCAACCTCCTCACTCCACCCAAACTCCCCACTTCACCCAACCTCCCCACTTTACACAACCTCCTCACTTCTCCCTACCTCCCCACTCCACCCAACCTCCCCACTTCACCCAACCTCCCCACTTTACACAACCTCCCCACTCAACCCAACCTCCCCACTTCACCCAACCTCCCCAATTCACACAATCTCCCCACTTCACCTAACCTCCCCAATACACCCAACTTCCGCACTCCACCCAACCTCCGCACTCAACCTAACCTGCCCACTTCACCCAACCTCCCCACTCCACCCAACCTCCCCACTTCGCGCAACCTCCGCACTCCATCCACCCTCCGCACTCCACCCAACTTCCCCACTTCACCCAACCTCCCCACTCCACCCAACCTCCCCTCTCCACCCAACCTCCCTACTTCGCCCAACCTACCCTCTCCACTATGCCTCCCTACTTCACCCAACCTCCCCACTCCACTATGACTCCCCACATCACCCAACCTCCCCACTTCACCCAACCTCCCAATTCCACTATGCCTCCCCACGTCACCCGACCTCCCCACTTCACCCAACCTCCCCACTTCACCCAACCTCACCACTTCACCCAACCTCCGCACTCCACCCAAATTCCGCACTCCACTCAACTTCCCCACTCCACCCAACCTCCCCACTTCACCCAACTTCAGCACTACACCCAACTTCAGCACTCCAGCCAACCTCTGCACTCCACCCAACCTCCGCACTCCAATCAACTTCCCCACTCCACCCAACCTCCCTACTCCACCCAACCTCCCCACTTCACGCAACCTCCGCACTCCATTCAATCTCCGCACTCCACTATGCCTACCCACTTCACCCAACCTCCCCACTCCACTCTGCCTCCCCACATCACCCAACCTCCCCACTTCACCCAACCTCCCAATTCAACTATGCCTCCCCATTTCACCCAACCTCTGAACTCCACCCAACTTCCGCACTCCACCCAACCTCCGGACTTCACCCAAACTCCCCACTCCATCCAACCTCCCCACTTCACCCAACCTCCCCACTCCACCCAACCTCCCCACTCCACCCAACTTCCCCACTTCACCCAATCTCCCCACTCCACCCAACCTCCCCTCTCCACCCAACCTCCCTACTTCACCCAACCTACCCTCTCCACTATGCCTCACCACTTCACCCAACCTCCCCACTCCACTATGCTTCCCCACATCACCCAACCTCCGCACTTCACCCAACCTCCCAATTCCACTATGCCTCCCCACTTCACCCGACCTCCCCACTTCACCCAACCTCCCCACTCCACCCAACCTCCTCACTCCACCCAAACTCCCCACTTCACCCAACCTCCCCACTTTACACAACCTCCCCACTCAACCCAACCTCCCCACTTCACCCAACCTCCCCAATTCACACAATCTCCCCACTTCACCTAACCTCCCCAATACACCCAACTTCCGCACTCCACCCAACCTCCGCACTCAACCTAACCTGCCCACTTCACCCAACCTCCCCACTCCACCCAACCTCCCCACTTCGCGCAACCTCCGCACTCCATCCACCCTCCGCACTCCACCCAACTTCCCCACTTCACCCAACCTCCCCACTCCACCCAACCTCCCCTCTCCACCCAACCTCCCTACTTCGCCCAACCTACCCTCTCCACTATGCCTCCCTACTTCACCCAACCTCCCCACTCCACTATGACTCCCCACATCACCCAACCTCCCCACTTCACCCAACCTCCCAATTCCACTATGCCTCCCCATGTCACCCGACCTCCCCACTTCACCCAACCTCCCCACTTCACCCAACCTCACCACTTCACCCAACCTCCGCACTCCACCCAAATTCCGCACTCCACTCAACTTCCCCACTCCACCCAACCTCCCCACTTCACCCAACTTCAGTACTACACCCAACTTCAGCACTCCAGCCAACCTCTGCACTCCACCCAACCTCCGCACTCCAATCAACTTCCCCACTCCACCCAACCTCCCTACTCCACCCAACCTCCCCACTTCACGCAACCTCCGCACTCCATTCAATCTCCGCACTCCACTATGCCTACCCACTTCACCCAACCTCCCCACTCCACTATGCCTCCCCACATCACCCAACCTCCCCACTTCACCCAACCTACCCTCTCCACTATGCCTCACCACTTCACCCAACCTCCCCACTCCACTATGCTTCCCCACATCACCCAACCTCCGCACTTCACCCAACCTCCCAATTCCACCCAACCTCCTCACTCCACCCAAACTCCCCACTTCACCCAACCTCCCCACTTTACACAACTTCCCCACTCAACCCAACCTCCCCACTTCACCCAACCTCCCCAATTCACACAATCTCCCCACTTCACCTAACCTCCCCAATACACCCAACTTCCGCACTCCACCCAACCTCCGCACTCAACCTAACCTGCCCACTTCACCCAACCTCCCCACTCCACCCAACCTCCCCACTTCGCGCAACCTCCGCACTCCATCCACCCTCCGCACTCCACCCAACTTCCCCACTTCACCCAACCTCCCCACTCCACCCAACCTCCCCTCTCCACCCAACCTCCCTACTTCGCCCAACCTACCCTCTCCACTATGCCTCCCTACTTCACCCAACCTCCCCACTCCACTATGACTCCCCACATCACCCAACCTCCCCACTTCACCCAACCTCCCAATTCCACTATGCCTCCCCACGTCACCCGACCTCCCCACTTCACCCAACCTCCCCACTTCACCCAACCTCACCACTTCACCCAACCTCCGCACTCCACCCAAATTCCGCACTCCACTCAACTTTCCCACTCCACCCAACCTCCCCACTTCACCCAACTTCAGCACTACACCCAACTTCAGCACTCCAGCCAACCTCTGCACTCCACCCAACCTCCGCACTCCAATCAACTTCCCCACTCCACCCAACCTCCCTACTCCACCCAACCTCCCCACTTCACGCAACCTCCGCACTCCATTCAATCTCCGCACTCCACTATGCCTACCCACTTCACCCAACCTCCCCACTCCACTATGCCTCCCCACATCACCCAACCTCCCCACTTCACCCAACCTACCCTCTCCACTATGCCTCACCACTTCACCCAACCTCCCCACTCCACCCAACCTCCCCACATCACCCAACCTCCGCACTTCACCCAACCTCCCAATTCCACTATGCCTCCCCACTTCACCCGACCTCCCCACTTCACCCAACCTCCCCACTCCACCCAACCTCCTCACTCCACCCAAACTCCCCACTTCACCCAACCTCCCCACTTTACACAACTTCCCCACTCAACCCAACCTCCCCACTTCACCCAACCTCCCCAATTCACACAATCTCCCCACTTCACCTAACCTCCCCAATACACCCAACTTCCGCACTCCACCCAACCTCCGCACTCAACCTAACCTGCCCACTTCACCCAACCTCCCCACTTCACCCAACCTCCCCAATTCACACAATCTCCCCACTTCACCTAACCTCCCCAATACACCCAACTTCCGCACTCCACCCAACCTCCGCACTCAACCTAACCTGCCCACTTCACCCAACCTCCCCACTCCACCCAACCTCCCCATTTCACGCAACCTCCGCACTCCATCCACCCTCCGCACTCCACCACACCTACGCACTGGAACCAACTTCCGCACTCCACCCAAACTCCCCACTCCACCCAACCTCTACACTCAACCCAACCTCCCCACTTCACCCAACCTCCCTACTCCACCCAACCGCCCCACTTCACGCAACCTCCGCACTCCATCCAACCTCCGCACTCCACCCAACCTCCGGACTCTACCCAACCTCCGCACTCCACCCAACTTCCGCACTCCACCCAACCTCCCCACTTCACCCAACCTCCCCACTTCACCCAACCTCCGCACTCCATCCAACCTCGGCACTTCACCCAACCTCCCGATTCCACTATACCTCCCCACTTCACCCAACCTCCCCACTTCACCCAACCTCCCCACTTCTCCCTACCTCCCCACTCCACCCAAACTCCCCACTTCACCCAACCTCCCCACTTTACACAACCTCCCCACTCAACCCAACCTCCCCACTTCACCCAACCTCCCCAATTCACACAATCTCCCCACTTCACCTAACCTCCCCAATACACCCAACTTCCGCACTCCACCCAACCTCCGCACTCAACCTAACCTGCCCACTTCACCCAACCTCCCCACTCCACCCAACCTCCCCACTTCGCGCAACCTCCGCACTCCATCCACCCTCCGCACTCCACCCAACTTCCCCACTTCACCCAACCTCCCCACTCCACCCAACCTCCCCTCTCCATCCAACCTCCCTACTTCGCCCAACCTACCCTCTCCACTATGCCTCCCTACTTCACCCAACCTCCCCACTCCACTATGACTCCCCACATCACCCAACCTCCCCACTTCACCCAACCTCCCAATTCCACTATGCCTCCCCACGTCACCCGACC
Source organism: Oasisia sp. SBJ-2009 (assembly GCA_964017155.1). Taxonomy (NCBI): domain Eukaryota; kingdom Metazoa; phylum Annelida; class Polychaeta; order Sabellida; family Siboglinidae; genus Oasisia; species Oasisia sp. SBJ-2009. The sequence continues at coordinate 35,642,702 of OZ024856.1, forward strand.
TCCCCACTTCACCCAACCTCCCCACTTCACCCAACCTCACCACTTCACCCAACCTCCGCACTCCACCCAAATTCCGCACTCCACTCAACTTTCCCACTCCACCCAACCTCCCCACTTCACCCAACTTCAGCACTACACCCAACTTCAGCACTCCAGCCAACCTCTGCACTCCACCCAACCTCCGCACTCCAATCAACTTCCCCACTCCACCCAACCTCCCTACTCCACCCAACCTCCCCACTTCACGCAACCTCCGCACTCCATTCAATCTCCGCACTCCACTATGCCTACCCACTTCACCCAACCTCCCCACTCCACTATGCCTCCCCACATCACCCAACCTCCCCACTTCACCCAACCTACCCTCTCCACTATGCCTCACCACTTCACCCAACCTCCCCACTCCACCCAACCTCCCCACATCACCCAACCTCCGCACTTCACCCAACCTCCCAATTCCACTATGCCTCCCCACTTCACCCGACCTCCCCACTTCACCCAACCTCCCCACTCCACCCAACCTCCTCACTCCACCCAAACTCCCCACTTCACCCAACCTCCCCACTTTACACAACTTCCCCACTCAACCCAACCTCCCCACTTCACCCAACCTCCCCAATTCACACAATCTCCCCACTTCACCTAACCTCCCCAATACACCCAACTTCCGCACTCCACCCAACCTCCGCACTCAACCTAACCTGCCCACTTCACCCAACCTCCCCACTTCACCCAACCTCCCCAATTCACACAATCTCCCCACTTCACCTAACCTCCCCAATACACCCAACTTCCGCACTCCACCCAACCTCCGCACTCAACCTAACCTGCCCACTTCACCCAACCTCCCCACTCCACCCAACCTCCCCATTTCACGCAACCTCCGCACTCCATCCACCCTCCGCACTCCACCACACCTACGCACTGGAACCAACTTCCGCACTCCACCCAAACTCCCCACTCCACCCAACCTCTACACTCAACCCAACCTCCCCACTTCACCCAACCTCCCTACTCCACCCAACCGCCCCACTTCACGCAACCTCCGCACTCCATCCAACCTCCGCACTCCACCCAACCTCCGGACTCTACCCAACCTCCGCACTCCACCCAACTTCCGCACTCCACCCAACCTCCCCACTTCACCCAACCTCCCCACTTCACCCAACCTCCGCACTCCATCCAACCTCGGCACTTCACCCAACCTCCCGATTCCACTATACCTCCCCACTTCACCCAACCTCCCCACTTCACCCAACCTCCCCACTTCTCCCTACCTCCCCACTCCACCCAAACTCCCCACTTCACCCAACCTCCCCACTTTACACAACCTCCCCACTCAACCCAACCTCCCCACTTCACCCAACCTCCCCAATTCACACAATCTCCCCACTTCACCTAACCTCCCCAATACACCCAACTTCCGCACTCCACCCAACCTCCGCACTCAACCTAACCTGCCCACTTCACCCAACCTCCCCACTCCACCCAACCTCCCCACTTCGCGCAACCTCCGCACTCCATCCACCCTCCGCACTCCACCCAACTTCCCCACTTCACCCAACCTCCCCACTCCACCCAACCTCCCCTCTCCATCCAACCTCCCTACTTCGCCCAACCTACCCTCTCCACTATGCCTCCCTACTTCACCCAACCTCCCCACTTCACCCAACCTCACCACTTCACCCAACCTCCGCACTCCACCCAAATTCCGCACTCCACTCAACTTCCCCACTCCACCCAACCTCCCCACTTCACCCAACTTCAGCACTACACCCAACTTCAGCACTCCAGCCAACCTCTGCACTCCACCCAACCTCCGCACTCCAATCAACCTCCCCACTTCACGCAACCTCCGCACTCCATTCAATCTCCGCACTCCACTATGCCTACCCACTTCACCCAACCTCCCCACTCCACCCAACCTCCCCACTCCACCCAACCTCCCCACTTCACGCAACCTCCGCACTCCATTCAATCTCCGCACTCCACTATGCCTACCCACTTCACCCAACCTCCCCACTCCACCCAACGTCCCCACTCCACCCAACTTCCCCCACTTCAACCAACCTCCCCACTCCACCCAACCTCCCCTCTCCACCCAACCTCCCTACTTCACCCAACCTACCCTCTCCACTATGCCTCCCCACTTCACCCAACCTACCCACTCCACTATGCTTCCCCACATCACCCGACCTCCCCACTTCACCCAACCTCCCCACTTTACACAACCTCCCCACTCAACCCAACCTCCCCACTTCACCCACCCTCCCCAATTCACACAATCTCCCCACTTCACCTAACCTCCCCAATACACCCAACTTCCGCACTCCACCCAACCTCCGCACTCAACCTAACCTGCCCACTTCACCCAACCTCCCCACTCCACCCAACCTCCCCACTTCACGCAACCTCCGCACTCCATCCACCCTCCGCACTCCACCACACCTACGCACTGGAACCAACTTCCGCACTCCACCCAAACTCCCCACTCCACCCAACCTCTACACTCAACCCAACCTCCCCACTTCACGCAACCTCCGCACTCCATCCAACCTCCGCACTCCACCCAACCTCCGGACTCTACCCAACCTCCGCACTCCACCCAAATTCCGCACTCCACCCAACCTCCCCATTTCACCCAACCTCCCCACTTCACCCAACCTCCGCACTCCATCCAACCTCCGCACTTCACCCAACCTCCCGATTCCACTATACCTCCCCACTTCACCCAACCTCCCCACTTCACCCAACCTCCCCACTTCTCCCTACCTCCCCACTCCACCCAACCTCCCCACTTCACCCAACCTCCGCACTCCATCCAACCTCCGCACTTCACCCAACCTCCCGATTCCACTATGCCTCCCCACTTCACCCAACCTCCCCACTCCACCCAACCTCCCCACTCCACCCAACTTCCCCACTTCACCCAATCTCCCCACTCCACCCAACCTCCCCTCTCCACCCAACCTCCCTACTTCACCCAACCTACCCTCTCCACTATGCCTCACCACTTCACCCAACCTCCCCACTCCACTATGCTTTCCCACTTCACCCAACCTCCGCACTTCACCCAACCTCCCAATTCCACTATGCCTCCCCACTTCACCCGACCTCCCCACTTCACCCAACCTCCCCACTCCACCCAACCTCCTCACTCCACCCAAACTCCCCACTTCACCCAACCTCCCCACTTTACACAACCTCCTCACTTCTCCCTACCTCCCCACTCCACCCAACCTCCCCACTTCACCCAACCTCCCCACTTTACACAACCTCCCCACTCAACCCAACCTCCCCACTTCACCCAACCTCCCCAATTCACACAATCTCCCCACTTCACCTAACCTCCCCAATACACCCAACTTCCGCACTCCACCCAACCTCCGCACTCAACCTAACCTGCCCACTTCACCCAACCTCCCCACTCCACCCAACCTCCCCACTTCGCGCAACCTCCGCACTCCATCCACCCTCCGCACTCCACCCAACTTCCCCACTTCACCCAACCTCCCCACTCCACCCAACCTCCCCTCTCCACCCAACCTCCCTACTTCGCCCAACCTACCCTCTCCACTATGCCTCCCTACTTCACCCAACCTCCCCACTCCACTATGACTCCCCACATCACCCAACCTCCCCACTTCACCCAACCTCCCAATTCCACTATGCCTCCCCACTTCACCCGACCTCCCCACTTCACCCAACCTCCCCACTTCACCCAACCTCACCACTTCACCCAACCTCCGCACTCCACCCAAATTCCGCACTCCACTCAACTTCCCCACTCCACCCAACCTCCCCACTTCACCCAACTTCAGCACTACACCCAACTTCAGCACTCCAGCCAACCTCTGCACTCCACCCAACCTCCGCACTCCAATCAACTTCCCTACTCCACCCAACCTCCCTACTCCACTCAACCTCCCCACTTCACGCAACCTCCGCACTCCATTCAATCTCCGCACTCCACTATGCCTACCCACTTCACCCAACCTCCCCACTCCACCCAACCTCCCCACTCCACCCAACTTCCCCCACTTCAACCAACCTCCCCACTCCACCCAACCTCCCCTCTCCACCCAACCTCCCTACTTCACCAACCTACCCACTCCACTATGCTTCCCCACATCACCCGACCTCCCCACTTCACCCAACCTCCCCACTTTACACAACCTCCCCACTCAACCCAACCTCCCCACTTCACCCACCCTCCCCAATTCACACAATCTCCCCACTTCACCTAACCTCCCCAATACACCCAACTTCCGCACTCCACCCAACCTCCGCACTCAACCTAACCTGCCCACTTCACCCAACCTCCCCACTCCACCCAACCTCCCCACTTCACGCAACCTCCGCACTCCATCCACCCTCCGCACTCCACCACACCTACGCACTGGAACCAACTTCCGCACTCCACCCAAACTCCCCACTCCACCCAACCTCTACACTCAACCCAACCTCCCCACTTCACCCAACCTCCCTACTCCACCCAACCGCCCCACTTCACGCAACCTCCGCACTCCATCCAACCTCCGCACTCCACCCAACCTCCGGACTCTACCCAACCTCCGCACTCCACCCAAATTCCGCACTCCACCCAACCTCCCCATTTCACCCAACCTCCCCACTTCACCCAACCTCCGCACTCCATCCAACCTCCGCACTTCACCCAACCTCCCGATTCCACTATACCTCCCCACTTCACCCAACCTCCCCACTTCACCCAACCTCCCCACTTCTCCCTACCTCCCCACTCCACCCAACCTCCCCACTTCACCCAACCTCCGCACTCCATCCAACCTCCGCACTTCACCCAACCTCCCGATTCCACTATGCCTCCCCACTTCACCCAACCTCCCCACTCCACCCAACCTCCCCACTCCACCCAACTTCCCCACTTCACCCAATCTCCCCACTCCACCCAACCTCCCCTCTCCACCCAACCTCCCTACTTCACCCAACCTACCCTCTCCACTATGCCTCACCACTTCACCCAACCTCCCCACTCCACTATGCTTTCCCACTTCACCCAACCTCCGCACTTCACCCAACCTCCCAATTCCACTATGCCTCCCCACTTCACCCGACCTCCCCACTTCACCCAACCTCCCCACTCCACCCAACCTCCTCACTCCACCCAAACTCCCCACTTCACCCAACCTCCCCACTTTACACAACCTCCTCACTTCTCCCTACCTCCCCACTCCACCCAACCTCCCCACTTCACCCAACCTCCCCAATTCACACAATCTCCCCACTTCACCTAACCTCCCCAATACACCCAACTTCCGCACTCCACCCAACCTCCGCACTCAACCTAACCTGCCCACTTCACCCAACCTCCCCACTCCACCCAACCTCCCCACTTCGCGCAACCTCCGCACTCCATCCACCCTCCGCACTCCACCCAACTTCCCGACTTCACCCAACCTCCCCACTCCACCCAACCTCCCCTCTCCACCCAACCTCCCTACTTCGCCCAACCTACCCTCTCCACTATGCCTCCCTACTTCACCCAACCTCCCCACTCCACTATGACTCCCCACATCACCCAACCTCCCCACTTCACCCAACCTCCCAATTCCACTATGCCTCCCCACGTCACCCGACCTCCCCACTTCACCCAACCTCCCCACTTCACCCAACCTCACCACTTCACCCAACCTCCCCAATTCACACAATCTCCCCACTTCACCTAACCTCCCCAATACACCCAACTTCCGCACTCCACCCAACCTCCGCACTCAACCTAACCTGCCCACTTCACCCAACCTCCCCACTCCACCCAACCTCCCCACTTCGCGCAACCTCCGCACTCCATCCACCCTCCGCACTCCACCCAACTTCCCCACTTCACCCAACCTCCCCACTCCACCCAACCTCCCCTCTCCATCCAACCTCCCTACTTCGCCCAACCTACCCTCTCCACTATGCCTCCCTACTTCACCCAACCTCCCCACTCCACTATGACTCCCCACATCACCCAACCTCCCCACTTCACCCAACCTCCCAATTCCACTATGCCTCCCCACGTCACCCGACCTCCCCACTTCACCCAACCTCCCCACTTCACCCAACCTCACCACTTCACCCAACCTCCGCACTCCACCCAAATTCCGCACTCCACTCAACTTTCCCACTCCACCCAACCTCCCCACTTCACCCAACTTCAGCACTACACCCAACTTCAGCACTCCAGCCAACCTCTGCACTCCACCCAACCTCCGCACTCCAATCAACTTCCCCACTCCACCCAACCTCCCTACTCCACCCAACCTCCCCACTTCACGCAACCTCCGCACTCCATTCAATCTCCGCACTCCACTATGCCTACCCACTTCACCCAACCTCCCCACTCCACTATGCCTCCCCACATCACCCAACCTCCCCACTTCACCCAACCTACCCTCTCCACTATGCCTCACCACTTCACCCAACCTCCCCACTCCACCCAACCTCCCCACATCACCCAACCTCCGCACTTCACCCAACCTCCCAATTCCACTATGCCTCCCCACTTCACCCGACCTCCCCACTTCACCCAACCTCCCCACTCCACCCAACCTCCTCACTCCACCCAAACTCCCCACTTCACCCAACCTCCCCACTTTACACAACTTCCCCACTCAACCCAACCTCCCCACTTCACCCAACCTCCCCAATTCACACAATCTCCCCACTTCACCTAACCTCCCCAATACACCCAACTTCCGCACTCCACCCAACCTCCGCACTCAACCTAACCTGCCCACTTCACCCAACCTCCCCACTTCACCCAACCTCCCCAATTCACACAATCTCCCCACTTCACCTAACCTCCCCAATACACCCAACTTCCGCACTCCACCCAACCTCCGCACTCAACCTAACCTGCCCACTTCACCCAACCTCCCCACTCCACCCAACCTCCCCATTTCACGCAACCTCCGCACTCCATCCACCCTCCGCACTCCACCACACCTACGCACTGGAACCAACTTCCGCACTCCACCCAAACTCCCCACTCCACCCAACCTCTACACTCAACCCAACCTCCCCACTTCACCCAACCTCCCTACTCCACCCAACCGCCCCACTTCACGCAACCTCCGCACTCCATCCAACCTCCGCACTCCACCCAACCTCCGGACTCTACCCAACCTCCGCACTCCACCCAACTTCCGCACTCCACCCAACCTCCCCACTTCACCCAACCTCCCCACTTCACCCAACCTCCGCACTCCATCCAACCTCGGCACTTCACCCAACCTCCCGATTCCACTATACCTCCCCACTTCACCCAACCTCCCCACTTCACCCAACCTCCCCACTTCTCCCTACCTCCCCACTCCACCCAAACTCCCCACTTCACCCAACCTCCCCACTTTACACAACCTCCCCACTCAACCCAACCTCCCCACTTCACCCAACCTCCCCAATTCACACAATCTCCCCACTTCACCTAACCTCCCCAATACACCCAACTTCCGCACTCCACCCAACCTCCGCACTCAACCTAACCTGCCCACTTCACCCAACCTCCCCACTCCACCCAACCTCCCCACTTCGCGCAACCTCCGCACTCCATCCACCCTCCGCACTCCACCCAACTTCCCCACTTCACCCAACCTCCCCACTCCACCCAACCTCCCCTCTCCATCCAACCTCCCTACTTCGCCCAACCTACCCTCTCCACTATGCCTCCCTACTTCACCCAACCTCCCCACTTCACCCAACCTCACCACTTCACCCAACCTCCGCACTCCACCCAAATTCCGCACTCCACTCAACTTCCCCACTCCACCCAACCTCCCCACTTCACCCAACTTCAGCACTACACCCAACTTCAGCACTCCAGCCAACCTCTGCACTCCACCCAACCTCCGCACTCCAATCAACCTCCCCACTTCACGCAACCTCCGCACTCCATTCAATCTCCGCACTCCACTATGCCTACCCACTTCACCCAACCTCCCCACTCCACCCAACCTCCCCACTCCACCCAACCTCCCCACTTCACGCAACCTCCGCACTCCATTCAATCTCCGCACTCCACTATGCCTACCCACTTCACCCAACCTCCCCACTCCACCCAACGTCCCCACTCCACCCAACTTCCCCCACTTCAACCAACCTCCCCACTCCACCCAACCTCCCCTCTCCACCCAACCTCCCTACTTCACCCAACCTACCCTCTCCACTATGCCTCCCCACTTCACCCAACCTACCCACTCCACTATGCTTCCCCACATCACCCGACCTCCCCACTTCACCCAACCTCCCCACTTTACACAACCTCCCCACTCAACCCAACCTCCCCACTTCACCCACCCTCCCCAATTCACACAATCTCCCCACTTCACCTAACCTCCCCAATACACCCAACTTCCGCACTCCACCCAACCTCCGCACTCAACCTAACCTGCCCACTTCACCCAACCTCCCCACTCCACCCAACCTCCCCACTTCACGCAACCTCCGCACTCCATCCACCCTCCGCACTCCACCACACCTACGCACTGGAACCAACTTCCGCACTCCACCCAAACTCCCCACTCCACCCAACCTCTACACTCAACCCAACCTCCCCACTTCACGCAACCTCCGCACTCCATCCAACCTCCGCACTCCACCCAACCTCCGGACTCTACCCAACCTCCGCACTCCACCCAAATTCCGCACTCCACCCAACCTCCCCATTTCACCCAACCTCCCCACTTCACCCAACCTCCGCACTCCATCCAACCTCCGCACTTCACCCAACCTCCCGATTCCACTATACCTCCCCACTTCACCCAACCTCCCCACTTCACCCAACCTCCCCACTTCTCCCTACCTCCCCACTCCACCCAACCTCCCCACTTCACCCAACCTCCGCACTCCATCCAACCTCCGCACTTCACCCAACCTCCCGATTCCACTATGCCTCCCCACTTCACCCAACCTCCCCACTCCACCCAACCTCCCCACTCCACCCAACTTCCCCACTTCACCCAATCTCCCCACTCCACCCAACCTCCCCTCTCCACCCAACCTCCCTACTTCACCCAACCTACCCTCTCCACTATGCCTCACCACTTCACCCAACCTCCCCACTCCACTATGCTTTCCCACTTCACCCAACCTCCGCACTTCACCCAACCTCCCAATTCCACTATGCCTCCCCACTTCACCCGACCTCCCCACTTCACCCAACCTCCCCACTCCACCCAACCTCCTCACTCCACCCAAACTCCCCACTTCACCCAACCTCCCCACTTTACACAACCTCCTCACTTCTCCCTACCTCCCCACTCCACCCAACCTCCCCACTTCACCCAACCTCCCCACTTTACACAACCTCCCCACTCAACCCAACCTCCCCACTTCACCCAACCTCCCCAATTCACACAATCTCCCCACTTCACCTAACCTCCCCAATACACCCAACTTCCGCACTCCACCCAACCTCCGCACTCAACCTAACCTGCCCACTTCACCCAACCTCCCCACTCCACCCAACCTCCCCACTTCGCGCAACCTCCGCACTCCATCCACCCTCCGCACTCCACCCAACTTCCCCACTTCACCCAACCTCCCCACTCCACCCAACCTCCCCTCTCCACCCAACCTCCCTACTTCGCCCAACCTACCCTCTCCACTATGCCTCCCTACTTCACCCAACCTCCCCACTCCACTATGACTCCCCACATCACCCAACCTCCCCACTTCACCCAACCTCCCAATTCCACTATGCCTCCCCACTTCACCCGACCTCCCCACTTCACCCAACCTCCCCACTTCACCCAACCTCACCACTTCACCCAACCTCCGCACTCCACCCAAATTCCGCACTCCACTCAACTTCCCCACTCCACCCAACCTCCCCACTTCACCCAACTTCAGCACTACACCCAACTTCAGCACTCCAGCCAACCTCTGCACTCCACCCAACCTCCGCACTCCAATCAACTTCCCTACTCCACCCAACCTCCCTACTCCACTCAACCTCCCCACTTCACGCAACCTCCGCACTCCATTCAATCTCCGCACTCCACTATGCCTACCCACTTCACCCAACCTCCCCACTCCACCCAACCTCCCCACTCCACCCAACTTCCCCCACTTCAACCAACCTCCCCACTCCACCCAACCTCCCCTCTCCACCCAACCTCCCTACTTCACCAACCTACCCACTCCACTATGCTTCCCCACATCACCCGACCTCCCCACTTCACCCAACCTCCCCACTTTACACAACCTCCCCACTCAACCCAACCTCCCCACTTCACCCACCCTCCCCAATTCACACAATCTCCCCACTTCACCTAACCTCCCCAATACACCCAACTTCCGCACTCCACCCAACCTCCGCACTCAACCTAACCTGCCCACTTCACCCAACCTCCCCACTCCACCCAACCTCCCCACTTCACGCAACCTCCGCACTCCATCCACCCTCCGCACTCCACCACACCTACGCACTGGAACCAACTTCCGCACTCCACCCAAACTCCCCACTCCACCCAACCTCTACACTCAACCCAACCTCCCCACTTCACCCAACCTCCCTACTCCACCCAACCGCCCCACTTCACGCAACCTCCGCACTCCATCCAACCTCCGCACTCCACCCAACCTCCGGACTCTACCCAACCTCCGCACTCCACCCAAATTCCGCACTCCACCCAACCTCCCCATTTCACCCAACCTCCCCACTTCACCCAACCTCCGCACTCCATCCAACCTCCGCACTTCACCCAACCTCCCGATTCCACTATACCTCCCCACTTCACCCAACCTCCCCACTTCACCCAACCTCCCCACTTCTCCCTACCTCCCCACTCCACCCAACCTCCCCACTTCACCCAACCTCCGCACTCCATCCAACCTCCGCACTTCACCCAACCTCCCGATTCCACTATGCCTCCCCACTTCACCCAACCTCCCCACTCCACCCAACCTCCCCACTCCACCCAACTTCCCCACTTCACCCAATCTCCCCACTCCACCCAACCTCCCCTCTCCACCCAACCTCCCTACTTCACCCAACCTACCCTCTCCACTATGCCTCACCACTTCACCCAACCTCCCCACTCCACTATGCTTTCCCACTTCACCCAACCTCCGCACTTCACCCAACCTCCCAATTCCACTATGCCTCCCCACTTCACCCGACCTCCCCACTTCACCCAACCTCCCCACTCCACCCAACCTCCTCACTCCACCCAAACTCCCCACTTCACCCAACCTCCCCACTTTACACAACCTCCTCACTTCTCCCTACCTCCCCACTCCACCCAACCTCCCCACTTCACCCAACCTCCCCAATTCACACAATCTCCCCACTTCACCTAACCTCCCCAATACACCCAACTTCCGCACTCCACCCAACCTCCGCACTCAACCTAACCTGCCCACTTCACCCAACCTCCCCACTCCACCCAACCTCCCCACTTCGCGCAACCTCCGCACTCCATCCACCCTCCGCACTCCACCCAACTTCCCGACTTCACCCAACCTCCCCACTCCACCCAACCTCCCCTCTCCACCCAACCTCCCTACTTCGCCCAACTTACCCTCTCCACTATGCCTCCCTACTTCACCCAACCTCCCCACTCCACTATGACTCCCCACATCACCCAACCTCCCCACTTCACCCAACCTCCCAATTCCACTATGCCTCCCCACGTCACCCGACCTCCCCACTTCACCCAACCTCCCCACTTCACCCAACCTCACCACTTCACCCAACCTCCGCACTCCACCCAAATTCCGCACTCCACTCAACTTCCCCACTCCACCCAACCTCCCCACTTCACCCAACTTCAGCACTACACCCAACTTCAGCACTCCAGCCAACCTCTGCACTCCACCCAACCTCCGCACTCCAATCAACTTCCCCACTCCACCCAACCTCCCTACTCCACCCAACCTCCCCACTTCACGCAACCTCCGCACTCCATTCAATCTCCGCACTCCACTATGCCTACCCACTTCACCCAACCTCCCCACTCCACTCTGCCTCCCCACATCACCCAACCTCCCCACTTCACCCAACCTCCCAATTCAACTATGCCTCCCCATTTCACCCAACCTCTGAACTCCACCCAACTTCCGCACTCCACCCAACCTCCGGACTTCACCCAAACTCCCCACTCCATCCAACCTCCCCACTTCACCCAACCTCCCCACTCCACCCAACCTCCCCACTCCACCCAACTTCCCCACTTCACCCAATCTCCCCACTCCACCCAACCTCCCCTCTCCACCCAACCTCCCTACTTCACCCAACCTACCCTCTCCACTATGCCTCACCACTTCACCCAACCTCCCCACTCCACTATGCTTCCCCACATCACCCAACCTCCGCACTTCACCCAACCTCCCAATTCCACTATGCCTCCCCACTTCACCCGACCTCCCCACTTCACCCAACCTCCCCACTCCACCCAACCTCCTCACTCCACCCAAACTCCCCACTTCACCCAACCTCCCCACTTTACACAACCTCCCCACTCAACCCAACCTCCCCACTTCACCCAACCTCCCCAATTCACACAATCTCCCCACTTCACCTAACCTCCCCAATACACCCAACTTCCGCACTCCACCCAACCTCCGCACTCAACCTAACCTGCCCACTTCACCCAACCTCCCCACTCCACCCAACCTCCCCACTTCGCGCAACCTCCGCACTCCATCCACCCTCCGCACTCCACCCAACTTCCCCACTTCACCCAACCTCCCCACTCCACCCAACCTCCCCTCTCCACCCAACCTCCCTACTTCGCCCAACCTACCCTCTCCACTATGCCTCCCTACTTCACCCAACCTCCCCACTCCACTATGACTCCCCACATCACCCAACCTCCCCACTTCACCCAACCTCCCAATTCCACTATGCCTCCCCATGTCACCCGACCTCCCCACTTCACCCAACCTCCCCACTTCACCCAACCTCACCACTTCACCCAACCTCCGCACTCCACCCAAATTCCGCACTCCACTCAACTTCCCCACTCCACCCAACCTCCCCACTTCACCCAACTTCAGTACTACACCCAACTTCAGCACTCCAGCCAACCTCTGCACTCCACCCAACCTCCGCACTCCAATCAACTTCCCCACTCCACCCAACCTCCCTACTCCACCCAACCTCCCCACTTCACGCAACCTCCGCACTCCATTCAATCTCCGCACTCCACTATGCCTACCCACTTCACCCAACCTCCCCACTCCACTATGCCTCCCCACATCACCCAACCTCCCCACTTCACCCAACCTACCCTCTCCACTATGCCTCACCACTTCACCCAACCTCCCCACTCCACTATGCTTCCCCACATCACCCAACCTCCGCACTTCACCCAACCTCCCAATTCCACCCAACCTCCTCACTCCACCCAAACTCCCCACTTCACCCAACCTCCCCACTTTACACAACTTCCCCACTCAACCCAACCTCCCCACTTCACCCAACCTCCCCAATTCACACAATCTCCCCACTTCACCTAACCTCCCCAATACACCCAACTTCCGCACTCCACCCAACCTCCGCACTCAACCTAACCTGCCCACTTCACCCAACCTCCCCACTCCACCCAACCTCCCCACTTCGCGCAACCTCCGCACTCCATCCACCCTCCGCACTCCACCCAACTTCCCCACTTCACCCAACCTCCCCACTCCACCCAACCTCCCCTCTCCACCCAACCTCCCTACTTCGCCCAACCTACCCTCTCCACTATGCCTCCCTACTTCACCCAACCTCCCCACTCCACTATGACTCCCCACATCACCCAACCTCCCCACTTCACCCAACCTCCCAATTCCACTATGCCTCCCCACGTCACCCGACCTCCCCACTTCACCCAACCTCCCCACTTCACCCAACCTCACCACTTCACCCAACCTCCGCACTCCACCCAAATTCCGCACTCCACTCAACTTTCCCACTCCACCCAACCTCCCCACTTCACCCAACTTCAGCACTACACCCAACTTCAGCACTCCAGCCAACCTCTGCACTCCACCCAACCTCCGCACTCCAATCAACTTCCCCACTCCACCCAACCTCCCTACTCCACCCAACCTCCCCACTTCACGCAACCTCCGCACTCCATTCAATCTCCGCACTCCACTATGCCTACCCACTTCACCCAACCTCCCCACTCCACTATGCCTCCCCACATCACCCAACCTCCCCACTTCACCCAACCTACCCTCTCCACTATGCCTCACCACTTCACCCAACCTCCCCACTCCACCCAACCTCCCCACATCACCCAACCTCCGCACTTCACCCAACCTCCCAATTCCACTATGCCTCCCCACTTCACCCGACCTCCCCACTTCACCCAACCTCCCCACTCCACCCAACCTCCTCACTCCACCCAAACTCCCCACTTCACCCAACCTCCCCACTTTACACAACTTCCCCACTCAACCCAACCTCCCCACTTCACCCAACCTCCCCAATTCACACAATCTCCCCACTTCACCTAACCTCCCCAATACACCCAACTTCCGCACTCCACCCAACCTCCGCACTCAACCTAACCTGCCCACTTCACCCAACCTCCCCACTTCACCCAACCTCCCCAATTCACACAATCTCCCCACTTCACCTAACCTCCCCAATACACCCAACTTCCGCACTCCACCCAACCTCCGCACTCAACCTAACCTGCCCACTTCACCCAACCTCCCCACTCCACCCAACCTCCCCATTTCACGCAACCTCCGCACTCCATCCACCCTCCGCACTCCACCACACCTACGCACTGGAACCAACTTCCGCACTCCACCCAAACTCCCCACTCCACCCAACCTCTACACTCAACCCAACCTCCCCACTTCACCCAACCTCCCTACTCCACCCAACCGCCCCACTTCACGCAACCTCCGCACTCCATCCAACCTCCGCACTCCACCCAACCTCCGGACTCTACCCAACCTCCGCACTCCACCCAACTTCCGCACTCCACCCAACCTCCCCACTTCACCCAACCTCCCCACTTCACCCAACCTCCGCACTCCATCCAACCTCGGCACTTCACCCAACCTCCCGATTCCACTATACCTCCCCACTTCACCCAACCTCCCCACTTCACCCAACCTCCCCACTTCTCCCTACCTCCCCACTCCACCCAAACTCCCCACTTCACCCAACCTCCCCACTTTACACAACCTCCCCACTCAACCCAACCTCCCCACTTCACCCAACCTCCCCAATTCACACAATCTCCCCACTTCACCTAACCTCCCCAATACACCCAACTTCCGCACTCCACCCAACCTCCGCACTCAACCTAACCTGCCCACTTCACCCAACCTCCCCACTCCACCCAACCTCCCCACTTCGCGCAACCTCCGCACTCCATCCACCCTCCGCACTCCACCCAACTTCCCCACTTCACCCAACCTCCCCACTCCACCCAACCTCCCCTCTCCATCCAACCTCCCTACTTCGCCCAACCTACCCTCTCCACTATGCCTCCCTACTTCACCCAACCTCCCCACTCCACTATGACTCCCCACATCACCCAACCTCCCCACTTCACCCAACCTCCCAATTCCACTATGCCTCCCCACGTCACCCGACCTCCCCACTTCACCCAACCTCCCCACTTCACCCAACCTCACCACTTCACCCAACCTCCGCACTCCACCCAAATTCCGCACTCCACTCAACTTCCCCACTCCACCCAACCTCCCCACTTCACCCAACTTCAGCACTACACCCAACTTCAGCACTCCAGCCAACCTCTGCACTTCACCCAACCTCCGCACTCCAATCAACTTCCCCACTCCACCCAACCTCCCTACTCCACCCAACCTCCCCACTTCACGCAACCTCCGCACTCCATTCAATCTCCGCACTCCACTATGCCTACCCACTTCACCCAACCTCCCCACTCCACTATGCCTCCCCACATCACCCAACCTCCCCACTTCACCCAACCTACCCTCTCCACTATGCCTCACCACTTCACCCAACCTCCCCAATCCACTATGCTTCCCCACATCACCCAACCTCCGCACTTCACCCAACCTCCCAATTCCACTATGCCTCCCCACTTCACCCGACCTCCCCACTTCACCCAACCTCCCCACTCCACCCAACCTCCTCACTCCACCCAAACTCCCCACTTCACCCAACCTCCCCACATTACACAACCTCCCCACTCAACCCAACCTCCCCACTTCACCCAACCTCCCCAATTCACACAATCTCCCCACTTCACCTAACCTCCCCAATACACCCAACTTCCGCACTCCACCCAACCTCCGCACTCAACCTAACCTGCCCACTTCACCCAACCTCCCCACTTCACCCAACCTCCCCAATTCACACAATCTCCCCACTTCACCTAACCTCCCCAATACACCCAACTTCCGCACTCCACCCAACCTCCGCACTCAACCTAACCTGCCCACTTCACCCAACCTCCCCACTCCACCCAACCTCCCCATTTCACGCAACCTCCGCACTCCATCCACCCTCCGCACTCCACCACACCTACGCACTGGAACCAACTTCCGCACTCCACCCAAACTCCCCACTCCACCCAACCTCTACACTCAACCCAACCTCCCCACTTCACCCAACCTCCCTACTCCACCCAACCGCCCCACTTCACGCAACCTCCGCACTCCATCCAACCTCCGCACTCCACCCAACCTCCGGACTCTACCCAACCTCCGCACTCCACCCAACTTCCGCACTCCACCCAACCTCCCCACTTCACCCAACCTCCCCACTTCACCCAACCTCCGCACTCCATCCAACCTCGGCACTTCACCCAACCTCCCGATTCCACTATACCTCCCCACTTCACCCAACCTCCCCACTTCACCCAACCTCCCCACTTCTCCCTACCTCCCCACTTCACCCAACCTCCCCACTTTACACAACCTCCCCACTCAACCCAACCTACCCACTTCACCCAACTTCCCCAATTCACACAATCTCCCCACTTCACCTAACCTCCCCAATACACCCAACTTCCGCACTCCACCCAACCTCCGCACTCAACCTAACCTGCCCACTTCACCCAACCTCCCCACTCCACCCAACCTCCCCACTTCGCGCAACCTCCGCACTCCATCCACCCTCCGCACTCCACCCAACTTCCCCACTTCACCCAACCTCCCCACTCCACCCAACCTCCCCTCTCCACCCAACCCCCCTACTTCGCCCAACCTACCCTCTCCACTATGCCTGCCTACTTCACCCAACCTCCCCACTCCACTATGACTCCCCACATCACCCAACCTCCCCACTTCACCCAACCTCCCAATTCCACTATGCCTCCCCACGTCACCCGACCTCCCCACTTCACCAGACCTCCCCACTTCACCCAACCTCACCACTTCACCCAACCTCCGCACTCCACCCAAATTCCGCACTCCACTCAACTTCCCCACTCCACCCAACCTCCCCACTTCACCCAACTTCAGCACTACACCCAACTTCAGCACTCCAGCCAACCTCTGCACTCCACCCAACCTCCGCACTCCAATCAACTTCCCCACTCCACCCAACCTCCCTACTCCACCCAACCTCCCCACTTCACGCAACCTCCGCACTCCATTCAATCTCCGCACTCCACTATGCCTACCCACTTCACCCAACCTCCCCACTCCACTATGCCTCCCCACATCACCCAACCTCCCCACTTCACCCAACCTCCCAATTCAACTATGCCTCCCCATTTCACCCAACCTCTGAACTCCACCCAACTTCCGCACTCCACCCAACCTCCGGACTTCACCCAAACTCCCCACTCCATCCAACCTCCCCTCTTCACCCAACCTCCCGACTCCACCCAACCTCCCCACTTAACCCAACCTCCCCACTTCACCCAACCGTCCCACTTCACCCAACCTCCCAATTCCACTATACCTCCACACTTCACCCAACATCCCCACTTCACCCAACCTCCCCACTTCACCCAACCTCCGCACTCCATCCAACCTCCGCACTTCACCCAACCTCCCGATTCCACTATGCCTCCCCACTTCACCCAACCTCCCCACTCCTCCCAACCTCCCCACTCCACCCAACTTCCCCACTTCACCCAACCTCCCCACCCCACCCAACCTCCCCTCTCCACCCAACCTCCCTACTTCACCCAACCTACCTTCTCCAATATGCCTGCCCACTTCACCCAACCTACCCACTCCACTATGCTTCCCCACATCACCCAACCTCCCCACTTCACCCAACCTCCCAATTCCACTATGCCTCCCCACTTCACCCGACCTCCCCACTTCACCCAACCTCCCCACTTTACACAACCTCCCCACTCAACCCAACCTCCCCACTTCACCCAACCTCCCCAATTCACACAATCTCCCCACTTCACCTAACCTCCCCAATACACCCAACTTCCGCACTCCACCCAACCTCCGCACTTAACCTAACCTGCCCACTTCACCCAACCTCCCCACTCCACCCAACCTCCCCACTTCACGCAACCTCCGCACTCCATCCACCCTCCGCACTCCACCACACCTACGCACTGGAACCAACTTCCGCACTCCACCCAAACTCCCCACTCCACCCAACCTCTACACTCAACCCAACCTCCCCACTTCACCCAACCTCCCTACTCCACCCAACCGCCCCACTTCACGCAACCTCCGCACTCCATCCAACCTCCGCACTCCACCCAACCTCCGGACTCTACCCAACCTCCGCACTCCACCCAACTTCCGCACTCCACCCAACCTCCCCACTTCACCCAACCTCCCCACTTCACCCAACCTCCGCACTCCATCCAACCTCGGCACTTCACCCAACCTCCCGATTCCACTATACCTCCCCACTTCACCCAACCTCCCCACTTCACCCAACCTCCCCACTTCTCCCTACCTCCCCACTCCACCCAACCTCCCCACTTCACCCAACCTCCGCACTCCATCCAACCTTCGCACTTCACCCAACCTCCCGATTCCACTATGCCTCCCCACTTCACCCAACCTCCCCACTCCACCCAACCTCCCCACTCCACCCAACCTCCCCATTTCACGCAACCTCCGCACTCCATCCACCCTCCGCACTCCACCACACCTACGCACTGGAACCAACTTCCGCACTCCACCCAAACTCCCCACTCCACCCAACCTCTACACTCAACCCAACCTCCCCACTTCACCCAACCTCCCTACTCCACCCAACCGCCCCACTTCACGCAACCTCCGCACTCCATCCAACCTCCGCACTCCACCCAACCTCCGGACTCTACCCAACCTCCGCACTCCACCCAACTTCCGCACTCCACCCAACCTCCCCACTTCACCCAACCTCCCCACTTCACCCAACCTCCGCACTCCATCCAACCTCGGCACTTCACCCAACCTCCCGATTCCACTATACCTCCCCACTTCACCCAACCTCCCCACTTCACCCAACCTCCCCACTTCTCCCTACCTCCCCACTCCACCCAAACTCCCCACTTCACCCAACCTCCCCACTTTACACAACCTCCCCACTCAACCCAACCTCCCCACTTCACCCAACCTCCCCAATTCACACAATCTCCCCACTTCACCTAACCTCCCCAATACACCCAACTTCCGCACTCCACCCAACCTCCGCACTCAACCTAACCTGCCCACTTCACCCAACCTCCCCACTCCACCCAACCTCCCCACTTCGCGCAACCTCCGCACTCCATCCACCCTCCGCACTCCACCCAACTTCCCCACTTCACCCAACCTCCCCACTCCACCCAACCTCCCCTCTCCATCCAACCTCCCTACTTCGCCCAACCTACCCTCTCCACTATGCCTCCCTACTTCACCCAACCTCCCCACTCCACTATGACTCCCCACATCACCCAACCTCCCCACTTCACCCAACCTCCCAATTCCACTATGCCTCCCCACGTCACCCGACCTCCCCACTTCACCCAACCTCCCCACTTCACCCAACCTCACCACTTCACCCAACCTCCGCACTCCACCCAAATTCCGCACTCCACTCAACTTCCCCACTCCACCCAACCTCCCCACTTCACCCAACTTCAGCACTACACCCAACTTCAGCACTCCAGCCAACCTCTGCACTTCACCCAACCTCCGCACTCCAATCAACTTCCCCACTCCACCCAACCTCCCTACTCCACCCAACCTCCCCACTTCACGCAACCTCCGCACTCCATTCAATCTCCGCACTCCACTATGCCTACCCACTTCACCCAACCTCCCCACTCCACTATGCCTCCCCACATCACCCAACCTCCCCACTTCACCCAACCTACCCTCTCCACTATGCCTCACCACTTCACCCAACCTCCCCAATCCACTATGCTTCCCCACATCACCCAACCTCCGCACTTCACCCAACCTCCCAATTCCACTATGCCTCCCCACTTCACCCGACCTCCCCACTTCACCCAACCTCCCCACTCCACCCAACCTCCTCACTCCACCCAAACTCCCCACTTCACCCAACCTCCCCACATTACACAACCTCCCCACTCAACCCAACCTCCCCACTTCACCCAACCTCCCCAATTCACACAATCTCCCCACTTCACCTAACCTCCCCAATACACCCAACTTCCGCACTCCACCCAACCTCCGCACTCAACCTAACCTGCCCACTTCACCCAACCTCCCCACTTCACCCAACCTCCCCAATTCACACAATCTCCCCACTTCACCTAACCTCCCCAATACACCCAACTTCCGCACTCCACCCAACCTCCGCACTCAACCTAACCTGCCCACTTCACCCAACCTCCCCACTCCACCCAACCTCCCCATTTCACGCAACCTCCGCACTCCATCCACCCTCCGCACTCCACCACACCTACGCACTGGAACCAACTTCCGCACTCCACCCAAACTCCCCACTCCACCCAACCTCTACACTCAACCCAACCTCCCCACTTCACCCAACCTCCCTACTCCACCCAACCGCCCCACTTCACGCAACCTCCGCACTCCATCCAACCTCCGCACTCCACCCAACCTCCGGACTCTACCCAACCTCCGCACTCCACCCAACTTCCGCACTCCACCCAACCTCCCCACTTCACCCAACCTCCCCACTTCACCCAACCTCCGCACTCCATCCAACCTCGGCACTTCACCCAACCTCCCGATTCCACTATACCTCCCCACTTCACCCAACCTCCCCACTTCACCCAACCTCCCCACTTCTCCCTACCTCCCCACTTCACCCAACCTCCCCACTTTACACAACCTCCCCACTCAACCCAACCTACCCACTTCACCCAACTTCCCCAATTCACACAATCTCCCCACTTCACCTAACCTCCCCAATACACCCAACTTCCGCACTCCACCCAACCTCCGCACTCAACCTAACCTGCCCACTTCACCCAACCTCCCCACTCCACCCAACCTCCCCACTTCGCGCAACCTCCGCACTCCATCCACCCTCCGCACTCCACCCAACTTCCCCACTTCACCCAACCTCCCCACTCCACCCAACCTCCCCTCTCCACCCAACCCCCCTACTTCGCCCAACCTACCCTCTCCACTATGCCTGCCTACTTCACCCAACCTCCCCACTCCACTATGACTCCCCACATCACCCAACCTCCCCACTTCACCCAACCTCCCAATTCCACTATGCCTCCCCACGTCACCCGACCTCCCCACTTCACCAGACCTCCCCACTTCACCCAACCTCACCACTTCACCCAACCTCCGCACTCCACCCAAATTCCGCACTCCACTCAACTTCCCCACTCCACCCAACCTCCCCACTTCACCCAACTTCAGCACTACACCCAACTTCAGCACTCCAGCCAACCTCTGCACTCCACCCAACCTCCGCACTCCAATCAACTTCCCCACTCCACCCAACCTCCCTACTCCACCCAACCTCCCCACTTCACGCAACCTCCGCACTCCATTCAATCTCCGCACTCCACTATGCCTACCCACTTCACCCAACCTCCCCACTCCACTATGCCTCCCCACATCACCCAACCTCCCCACTTCACCCAACCTCCCAATTCAACTATGCCTCCCCATTTCACCCAACCTCTGAACTCCACCCAACTTCCGCACTCCACCCAACCTCCGGACTTCACCCAAACTCCCCACTCCATCCAACCTCCCCTCTTCACCCAACCTTCCGACTCCACCCAACCTCCCCACTTAACCCAACCTCCCCACTTCACCCAACCGTCCCACTTCACCCAACCTCCCAATTCCACTATACCTCCACACTTCACCCAACATCCCCACTTCACCCAACCTCCCCACTTCACCCAACCTCCGCACTCCATCCAACCTCCGCACTTCACCCAACCTCCCGATTCCACTATGCCTCCCCACTTCACCCAACCTCCCCACTCCTCCCAACCTCCCCACTCCACCCAACTTCCCCACTTCACCCAACCTCCCCACCCCACCCAACCTCCCCTCTCCACCCAACCTCCCTACTTCACCCAACCTACCTTCTCCAATATGCCTGCCCACTTCACCCAACCTACCCACTCCACTATGCTTCCCCACATCACCCAACCTCCCCACTTCACCCAACCTCCCAATTCCACTATGCCTCCCCACTTCACCCGACCTCCCCACTTCACCCAACCTCCCCACTTTACACAACCTCCCCACTCAACCCAACCTCCCCACTTCACCCAACCTCCCCAATTCACACAATCTCCCCACTTCACCTCATCGTGCTGTCGGTCGCGAAGCGACAAAGACTGCTTCCATCACTTGACTCTTGCTCTCCATTTGTCTCTCTGCTGTGAGAGTGATGTCCATGAGTCGATCTTTATGTCTCTCATCTTTAGGTTTCTCTTGATGGTATCTTTGAACCGGAGACGAGGGCGCCCTCTCTTTCTCTGACCAGAAGACAGTTGAGAGTAGAGAACCTGCTTCGGTAGCCTGTCTGGTGACATCCTCATGAGGTGTCCAGTCCACCGGAGATTCTTTCTGATCAGAAGATCTTCCATAGATGGCAGCCCTGTTCGTTCTAGTATTTCCTTGTTTGTCACTTTGTCCATCCAGGTTATCCTCATGATCGAACGCAGATGTCGCATCATGAAGGCATGTAGCTTTTTAACCTGTCGTCTGTACACTGTCCAGGCCTCAGCTCCGTATAGGAGGGTGGACAGCACGATTGCACGGTATATCTTGCCTTTAACCCGCATGGACACATGGTGGTTGTTCCAGAGTCTCTGGCGTAGTCGGCCGAAAGATACACTAGCCTTGGCCATCCTCCTCTGTATTTCGTCGTCAATGCATCCATCACTTGATATAGTGCTTCCGAGGTAGGTGAATTCTAGAACAGAGTTCAGCTTGTTTCCATCAACCATGATATCCTCCTCTCGGGTTCTTGTAGAGTTGGATTGGTACAGCACCTCGGTCTTCTTGATGTTAATCTTCAGGCCGAACTTCTTTGACGCATCGGAGAAAGCATCCACTATTTTCTGCATCTCTTCAGCAGAGTGTGCAACCAGTGCACTGTCATCTGCGAATAGCAGCTCTCTCATCAGTATCCGAGTAGTCTTGGTCTTTGCTCTGAAGTGTGCGACGTTGAATAGGTCAGCGTTCTGTCTGGACTGTATGTAGATGCCATCCCCCATGTCTCGGAAAGCCTCGTCGAGCATTGCTGATAGGAAGATGGAGAAGAGCGTGGGGGCCAGTACACAACCTTGCTTGACCCCATTTGTGACACTGAACGATTCCGAGACTTCTCCTTCAACACTAACT
Source organism: Oasisia sp. SBJ-2009 (assembly GCA_964017155.1). NCBI lineage: Eukaryota > Metazoa > Annelida > Polychaeta > Sabellida > Siboglinidae > Oasisia > Oasisia sp. SBJ-2009. The sequence goes on from OZ024856.1 coordinate 35,666,387, forward strand.
TTTGCCATCATTCCAGTATGTAGTGCCTCGATCATTGTTGTGAACTTCTCTGGGCAGCCATACTTCCTCAGTAGCTGCCATAGCCCGGTCCTCCCAACTGTATCAAACGCCTTGCTGAAGTCGACAAATACCATGTACAGTGGTCGGTCCTGCTCAATGCACTTTTCTTGTAGTTGTCGGAGACAAAATATCATATCCACGGTGCTCCGGTTACCTCTGAAGCCACATTGTGTCTCCGGAACTACCTCTGGTGTTATGTGAGTAGATAGTCTGTTGAGGAGGATCCTCGCGAAGATCTTGCCCGCTATGGAAAGAAGAGAGATTCCTCTATAGTTCCCACAGTCTGTTCGATCACCTTTCTTGTAGATGGTTACAATGCTGGCATCCTTCCATGCTTGTGGTACAGAACCCACCTCCCAGGCATTGGTGATTAGTTGGTGCAGTCTGCTGAACAGATTTTCTCCTCCGTGCTTCCATACTTCTGCAGGAATTCCATCTCCTCCAGGTGCTTTGCCATCTTTCAGGCCGGCGATTGCTCTAGCCATCTCATCCATAGTTGGAATCTCATCGAGGCTTGTCTTGATAATGCGCTGCGGGATGTTGTCCAGAGCTTCGTGATCTATGTCGCCAGGGACGTTGAGTAGCTTCTGGAAGTGTTCACTCCATCTTGCCACAACTCTCTTGCTGTCAGAGAAGGTCTCCATTCCATCTGATGATTTCAGTTGAACAGATCCCTTCTTTTTGGGACCCCACACTTCCTTCAGCCCATTGTAGAAGCCCTTCATGTTGTTACTGTCAGCAGCTCTCTGCAGCTCCACTGCCTTCCTTTCCCACCAGTCTGACTTCAGTGCACGCGTGTGTTTTTGTAGCAATCTGCAGGCATCTTTGTATGCTGCAGTGGTGGACCTGGACCTAACCTCCCCAATACACCCAACTTCCGCACTCCACCCAACCTCCGCACTTAACCTAACCTGCCCACTTCACCCAACCTCCCCACTCCACCCAACCTCCCCACTTCACGCAACCTCCGCACTCCATCCACCCTCCGCACTCCACCACACCTACGCACTGGAACCAACTTCCGCACTCCACCCAAACTCCCCACTCCACCCAACCTCTACACTCAACCCAACCTCCCCACTTCACCCAACCTCCCTACTCCACCCAACCGCCCCACTTCACGCAACCTCCGCACTCCATCCAACCTCCGCACTCCACCCAACCTCCGGACTCTACCCAACCTCCGCACTCCACCCAACTTCCGCACTCCACCCAACCTCCCCACTTCACCCAACCTCCCCACTTCACCCAACCTCCGCACTCCATCCAACCTCGGCACTTCACCCAACCTCCCGATTCCACTATACCTCCCCACTTCACCCAACCTCCCCACTTCACCCAACCTCCCCACTTCTCCCTACCTCCCCACTCCACCCAACCTCCCCACTTCACCCAACCTCCGCACTCCATCCAACCTTCGCACTTCACCCAACCTCCCGATTCCACTATGCCTCCCCACTTCACCCAACCTCCCCACTCCACCCAACCTCCCCACTCCACCCAACTTCCCCACTTCACCCAACCTCCCCACTCCACCCAACCTCCCCTGTCCACCCAACCTCCCTACTTCGCCCAACCTACCCTCTCCACTATGCCTCCCTACTTCACCCAACCTCCCCACTCCACTATGACTCCCCACATCACCCAACCTCCCCACTTCACCCAACCTCCCAATTCCACTATGTCTCCCCACGTCACCCGACCCCCCACTTCACCCAACCTCCCCACTTCACCCAACATCACCACTTCACCCAACCTCCGCACTCCACCCAAATTCCGCACTCCACTCAACTTCCCCACTCCACCCAACCTCCCCACTTCACCCAACTTCAGCACTACACCCAACTTCAGCACTCCAGCCAACCTCTGCACTCCACCCAACTTCCGCACTCCACCCAACCTCCCCACTTCACCCAACCTCCCCACTTCACCCAACCTCCGCACTCCATCCAACCTCCGCACTTCACCCAACCTCCCGATTCCACTATACCTCCCCACTTCACCCAACCTCCCCACTTCACCCAACCTCCCCACTTCTCCCTACCTCCCCACTCCACCCAACCTCCCCACTTCACCCAACCTCCGCACTCCATCCAACCTCCGCACTTCACCCAACCTCCCGATTCCACTATGCCTCCCCACTTCACCCAACCTCCCCACTCCACCCAACCTCCCCACTCCACCCAACTTCCCCACTTCACCCAACCTCCCCCCTCCCAATTCAACTATGCCTCCCCATTTCACCCAACCTCCGAACTCCACCCAACTTCCGCACTCCACCCAACCTCCGGACTTCACCCAAACTCCCCACTCCATCCAACCTCCCTACTTCGCCCAACCTTCCCTCTCCACTATGCCTCCCTACTTCACCCAACCTCCCCACTCCACTATGACTCCCCACATCACCCAACCTCCCCACTTCACCCAACCTCCCCACTTCTCCCTACCTCCCCACTCCACCCAACCTCCCCATTTCACCCAACCTCCGCACTCCATCCAACCTTCGCACTTCACCCAACCTCCCGATTCCACTATGCCTCCCCACTTCACCCAACCTCCCCACTCCACCCAACCTCCCCACTCCACCCAACTTCCCCACTTCACCCAACCTCCCCACTCCACCCAACCTCCCCTGTCCACCCAACCTCCCTACTTCGCCCAACCTACCCTCTCCACTATGCCTCCCTACTTCACCCAACCTCCCCACTCCACTATGACTCCCCACATCACCCAACCTCCCCACTTCACCCAACCTCCCAATTCCACTATGTCTCCCCACGTCACCCGACCCCCCACTTCACCCAACCTCCCCACTTCACCCAACATCACCACTTCACCCAACCTCCGCACTCCACCCAAATTCCGCACTCCACTCAACTTCCCCACTCCACCCAACCTCCCCACTTCACCCAACTTCAGCACTACACCCAACTTCAGCACTCCAGCCAACCTCTGCACTCCACCCAACTTCCGCACTCCACCCAACCTCCCCACTTCACCCAACCTCCCCACTTCACCCAACCTCCGCACTCCATCCAACCTCCGCACTTCACCCAACCTCCCGATTCCACTATACCTCCCCACTTCACCCAACCTCCCCACTTCACCCAACCTCCCCACTTCTCCCTACCTCCCCACTCCACCCAACCTCCCCACTTCACCCAACCTCCGCACTCCATCCAACCTCCGCACTTCACCCAACCTCCCGATTCCACTATGCCTCCCCACTTCACCCAACCTCCCCACTCCACCCAACCTCCCCACTCCACCCAACTTCCCCACTTCACCCAACCTCCCCCCTCCCAATTCAACTATGCCTCCCCATTTCACCCAACCTCCGAACTCCACCCAACTTCCGCACTCCACCCAACCTCCGGACTTCACCCAAACTCCCCACTCCATCCAACCTCCCTACTTCGCCCAACCTTCCCTCTCCACTATGCCTCCCTACTTCACCCAACCTCCCCACTCCACTATGACTCCCCACATCACCCAACCTCCCCACTTCACCCAACCTCCCAATTCCACTATGCCTCCCCACGTCACCCGACCTCCCCACTTCACCCAACCTCCCCACTTCACCCAACCTCACCACTTCACCCAACCTCCGCACTCCACCCAAATTCCGCACTCCACTCAACTTCCCCACTCCACCCAACCTCACCACTTCACCCAACTTCAGCACTACACCCAACTTCAGCACTCCAGCCAACCTCTGCCCTCCACCCAACCTCCGCACTCCAATCAACTTCCCCACTCCACCCAACCTCCCTACTCCACCCAACCTCCCCACTTCACGCAACCTCCGCACTCCATTCAATCTCCGCACTCCACTATGCCTACCCACTTCACCCAACCTCCCCACTCCACTATGCCTCCCCACATCACCCAACCTCCCCACTTCACCCAACCTCCCAATTCAACTATGCCTCCCCATTTCACCCAACCTCCGAACTCCACCGAACTTCCGCACTCCACCCAACCTCCGGACTTCACCCAAACTCCCCACTCCATCCAACCTCCCCTCTTCACCCAATCTCCCGACTCCACCCAACCTCCCCACTTAACCCAACCTCCCCACTTCACCCAACCGTCCCACTTCACCCAACCTCCCAATTCCACTATACCTCCACACTTCACCCAACCTCCCCACTTCACCCAACCTCCCTACTTCTCCCTACCTCCCCATTCCACCCAACCTCCCCACTTCACCCAACCTCCGCACTCCATCCAACCTCCGCACTTCACCCAACCTCCCGATTCCAATTTGCCTCCCCACTTCACCCAACCTCCCCACTCCACCCAACCTCCCCACTCCACCCAACTTCCCCACTTCACCCAACCTCCCCACTCCACCCAACCTCCCCTCTCCACCCAACCTCCCTACTTCACCCAACCTACCCTCTCCACTATGCCTCCCCACTTCACCCAACCTACCCACTCCAATATGCATCCCCACATCACCCAACCTCCCCACTTCACCCAACCTCCCAATTCCACTATGCCTCCCCACTTCACCCGACCTCCCCACTTCACCCAACCTCCCCACTTTACACAACCTCCCCACTCAACCCAACCTCCCCACTTCACCCAACCTCCCCAATTCACACAATCTCCCCACTTCACCTAACCTCCCCAATACACCCAACTTCCGCACTCCACCCAACCTCCGCACTCAACCTAGCCTGCCCACTTCACCCAACCTCCCCACTCCACCCAACCTCCCCACTTCACGCAACCTCCGCACTCCATCCATCCTCCGCACTCCACCACACCTACGCACTGGAACCAACTTCCGCACTCCACCCAAACTCCCCACTCCACCCAACCTCTACACTCAACCCAACCTCCCCACTTCACCCAACCTCACTACTCCACCCAACCGCCCCACTTCACGCAACCTCCGCACTCCATCCAACCTCCGAACTCCACCCAACCTCCGGACTCTACCCAACCTCCCCACTTCACCCAACCTCTGCACTCCATCCAACCTCCGCACTTCACCCAACCTCCCGATTCCACTATACCTCCCCACTTCACCCAACCTCCCCACTTCACCCAACCTCCCCACTTCTGCCTACCTCCCCACTCCACCCAACCTCCCCACTTCACCAAACCTCCGCACTCCATCCAACCTCCGCACTTCACCCAACCTCCCGATTCCACTATGCCTCCCCACTTCACCCAACCTCCCCACTCCACCCAACCTCCCCACTCCACCCAACTTCCCCACTTCACCCAACCTCCCCACTCCACCCAACCTCCCCACTCCACCCAACCTCCCCACTTCACCCAACCTCCGCACTCCATCCAACCTCCGCACTTCACCCAACCTCCCGATTCCACTATGCCTCCCCACTTCACCCAACCTCCCTACTCCACCCAACCGCCCCACTTCACGCAACCTCCGCACTCCATCCAACCTCCGCACTCCACCCAACCTCCGGACTCTACCCAACCTCCGCACTCCACCCAACTTCCGCACTCCACCCAACCTCCCCACTTCACCCAACCTCCCCACTTCACCCAACCTCCGCACTCCATCCAACCTCGGCACTTCACCCAACCTCCCGATTCCACTATACCTCCCCACTTCACCCAACCTCCCCACTTCACCCAATCTCCCCACTTCTCCCTACCTCCCCACTCCACCCAACCTCCCCACTTCACCCAACCTCCGCACTCCACCCAACCTCCCCACTTCACCCAACCTCCCCACTTCACCCAACCTCCGCACTCCATCCAACCTCGGCACTTCACCCAACCTCCCGATTCCACTATACCTCCCCACTTCACCCAACCTCCCCACTTCACCCAACCTCCCCACTTCTCCCTACCTCCCCACTCCACCCAACCTCCCCACTTCACCCAACCTCCGCACTCCATCCAACCTTCGCACTTCACCCAACCTCCCGATTCCACTATGCCTCCCCACTTCACCCAACCTCCCCACTCCACCCAACCTCCCCACTCCACCCAACTTCCCCACTTCACCCAACCTCCCCACTCCACCCAACCTCCCCTGTCCACCCAACCTCCCTACTTCGCCCAACCTACCCTCTCCACTATGCCTCCCTACTTCACCCAACCTCCCCACTCCACTATGACTCCCCACATCACCCAACCTCCCCACTTCACCCAACCTCCCAATTCCACTATGTCTCCCCACGTCACCCGACCCCCCACTTCACCCAACCTCCCCACTTCACCCAACATCACCACTTCACCCAACCTCCGCACTCCACCCAAATTCCGCACTCCACTCAACTTCCCCACTCCACCCAACCTCCCCACTTCACCCAACTTCAGCACTACACCCAACTTCAGCACTCCAGCCAACCTCTGCACTCCACCCAACTTCCGCACTCCACCCAACCTCCCCACTTCACCCAACCTCCCCACTTCACCCAACCTCCGCACTCCATCCAACCTCCGCACTTCACCCAACCTCCCGATTCCACTATACCTCCCCACTTCACCCAACCTCCCCACTTCACCCAACCTCCCCACTTCTCCCTACCTCCCCACTCCACCCAACCTCCCCACTTCACCCAACCTCCGCACTCCATCCAACCTCCGCACTTCACCCAACCTCCCGATTCCACTATGCCTCCCCACTTCACCCAACCTCCCCACTCCACCCAACCTCCCCACTCCACCCAACTTCCCCACTTCACCCAACCTCCCCCCTCCCAATTCAACTATGCCTCCCCATTTCACCCAACCTCCGAACTCCACCCAACTTCCGCACTCCACCCAACCTCCGGACTTCACCCAAACTCCCCACTCCATCCAACCTCCCTACTTCGCCCAACCTTCCCTCTCCACTATGCCTCCCTACTTCACCCAACCTCCCCACTCCACTATGACTCCCCACATCACCCAACCTCCCCACTTCACCCAACCTCCCCACTTCTCCCTACCTCCCCACTCCACCCAACCTCCCCATTTCACCCAACCTCCGCACTCCATCCAACCTTCGCACTTCACCCAACCTCCCGATTCCACTATGCCTCCCCACTTCACCCAACCTCCCCACTCCACCCAACCTCCCCACTCCACCCAACTTCCCCACTTCACCCAACCTCCCCACTCCACCCAACCTCCCCTGTCCACCCAACCTCCCTACTTCGCCCAACCTACCCTCTCCACTATGCCTCCCTACTTCACCCAACCTCCCCACTCCACTATGACTCCCCACATCACCCAACCTCCCCACTTCACCCAACCTCCCAATTCCACTATGTCTCCCCACGTCACCCGACCCCCCACTTCACCCAACCTCCCCACTTCACCCAACATCACCACTTCACCCAACCTCCGCACTCCACCCAAATTCCGCACTCCACTCAACTTCCCCACTCCACCCAACCTCCCCACTTCACCCAACTTCAGCACTACACCCAACTTCAGCACTCCAGCCAACCTCTGCACTCCACCCAACTTCCGCACTCCACCCAACCTCCCCACTTCACCCAACCTCCCCACTTCACCCAACCTCCGCACTCCATCCAACCTCCGCACTTCACCCAACCTCCCGATTCCACTATACCTCCCCACTTCACCCAACCTCCCCACTTCACCCAACCTCCCCACTTCTCCCTACCTCCCCACTCCACCCAACCTCCCCACTTCACCCAACCTCCGCACTCCATCCAACCTCCGCACTTCACCCAACCTCCCGATTCCACTATGCCTCCCCACTTCACCCAACCTCCCCACTCCACCCAACCTCCCCACTCCACCCAACTTCCCCACTTCACCCAACCTCCCCCCTCCCAATTCAACTATGCCTCCCCATTTCACCCAACCTCCGAACTCCACCCAACTTCCGCACTCCACCCAACCTCCGGACTTCACCCAAACTCCCCACTCCATCCAACCTCCCTACTTCGCCCAACCTTCCCTCTCCACTATGCCTCCCTACTTCACCCAACCTCCCCACTCCACTATGACTCCCCACATCACCCAACCTCCCCACTTCACCCAACCTCCCAATTCCACTATGCCTCCCCACGTCACCCGACCTCCCCACTTCACCCAACCTCCCCACTTCACCCAACCTCACCACTTCACCCAACCTCCGCACTCCACCCAAATTCCGCACTCCACTCAACTTCCCCACTCCACCCAACCTCACCACTTCACCCAACTTCAGCACTACACCCAACTTCAGCACTCCAGCCAACCTCTGCCCTCCACCCAACCTCCGCACTCCAATCAACTTCCCCACTCCACCCAACCTCCCTACTCCACCCAACCTCCCCACTTCACGCAACCTCCGCACTCCATTCAATCTCCGCACTCCACTATGCCTACCCACTTCACCCAACCTCCCCACTCCACTATGCCTCCCCACATCACCCAACCTCCCCACTTCACCCAACCTCCCAATTCAACTATGCCTCCCCATTTCACCCAACCTCCGAACTCCACCGAACTTCCGCACTCCACCCAACCTCCGGACTTCACCCAAACTCCCCACTCCATCCAACCTCCCCTCTTCACCCAATCTCCCGACTCCACCCAACCTCCCCACTTAACCCAACCTCCCCACTTCACCCAACCGTCCCACTTCACCCAACCTCCCAATTCCACTATACCTCCACACTTCACCCAACCTCCCCACTTCACCCAACCTCCCTACTTCTCCCTACCTCCCCATTCCACCCAACCTCCCCACTTCACCCAACCTCCGCACTCCATCCAACCTCCGCACTTCACCCAACCTCCCGATTCCAATTTGCCTCCCCACTTCACCCAACCTCCCCACTCCACCCAACCTCCCCACTCCACCCAACTTCCCCACTTCACCCAACCTCCCCACTCCACCCAACCTCCCCTCTCCACCCAACCTCCCTACTTCACCCAACCTACCCTCTCCACTATGCCTCCCCACTTCACCCAACCTACCCACTCCAATATGCATCCCCACATCACCCAACCTCCCCACTTCACCCAACCTCCCAATTCCACTATGCCTCCCCACTTCACCCGACCTCCCCACTTCACCCAACCTCCCCACTTTACACAACCTCCCCACTCAACCCAACCTCCCCACTTCACCCAACCTCCCCAATTCACACAATCTCCCCACTTCACCTAACCTCCCCAATACACCCAACTTCCGCACTCCACCCAACCTCCGCACTCAACCTAGCCTGCCCACTTCACCCAACCTCCCCACTCCACCCAACCTCCCCACTTCACGCAACCTCCGCACTCCATCCATCCTCCGCACTCCACCACACCTACGCACTGGAACCAACTTCCGCACTCCACCCAAACTCCCCACTCCACCCAACCTCTACACTCAACCCAACCTCCCCACTTCACCCAACCTCACTACTCCACCCAACCGCCCCACTTCACGCAACCTCCGCACTCCATCCAACCTCCGAACTCCACCCAACCTCCGGACTCTACCCAACCTCCCCACTTCACCCAACCTCTGCACTCCATCCAACCTCCGCACTTCACCCAACCTCCCGATTCCACTATACCTCCCCACTTCACCCAACCTCCCCACTTCACCCAACCTCCCCACTTCTGCCTACCTCCCCACTCCACCCAACCTCCCCACTTCACCCAACCTCCGCACTCCATCCAACCTCCGCACTTCACCCAACCTCCCGATTCCACTATGCCTCCCCACTTCACCCAACCTCCCCACTCCACCCAACCTCCCCACTCCACCCAACTTCCCCACTTCACCCAACCTCCCCACTCCACCCAACCTCCCCACTCCACCCAACCTCCCCACTTCACCCAACCTCCGCACTCCATCCAACCTCCGCACTTCACCCAACCTCCCGATTCCACTATGCCTCCCCACTTCACCCAACCTCCCTACTCCACCCAACCGCCCCACTTCACGCAACCTCCGCACTCCATCCAACCTCCGCACTCCACCCAACCTCCGGACTCTACCCAACCTCCGCACTCCACCCAACTTCCGCACTCCACCCAACCTCCCCACTTCACCCAACCTCCCCACTTCACCCAACCTCCGCACTCCATCCAACCTCGGCACTTCACCCAACCTCCCGATTCCACTATACCTCCCCACTTCACCCAACCTCCCCACTTCACCCAATCTCCCCACTTCTCCCTACCTCCCCACTCCACCCAACCTCCCCACTTCACCCAACCTCCGCACTCCATCCAACCTTCGCACTTCACCCAACCTCCCGATTCCACTATGCCTCCCCACTTCACCCAACCTCCCCACTCCACCCAACCTCCCCACTCCACCCAACTTCCCCACTTCACCCAACCTCCCCACTCCACCCAACCTCCCCTGTCCACCCAACCTCCCTACTTCGCCCAACCTACCCTCTCCACTATGCCTCCCTACTTCACCCAACCTCCCCACTCCACTATGACTCCCCACATCACCCAACCTCCCCACTTCACCCAACCTCCCAATTCCACTATGCCTCCCCACGTCACCCGACCCCCCACTTCACCCAACCTCCCCACTTCACCCAACATCACCACTTCACCCAACCTCCGCACTCCACCCAAATTCCGCACTCCACTCAACTTCCCCACTCCACCCAACCTCCCCACTTCACCCAACTTCAGCACTACACCCAACTTCAGCACTCCAGCCAACCTCTGCACTCCACCCAACTTCCGCACTCCACCCAACCTCCCCACTTCACCCAACCTCCCCACTTCACCCAACCTCCGCACTCCATCCAACCTCCGCACTTCACCCAACCTCCCGATTCCACTATACCTCCCCACTTCACCCAACCTCCCCACTTCACCCAACCTCCCCACTTCTCCCTACCTCCCCACTCCACCCAACCTCCCCACTTCACCCAACCTCCGCACTCCATCCAACCTCCGCACTTCACCCAACCTCCCGATTCCACTATGCCTCCCCACTTCACCCAACCTCCCCACTCCACCCAACCTCCCCACTCCACCCAACTTCCCCACTTCACCCAACCTCCCCCCTCCCAATTCAACTATGCCTCCCCATTTCACCCAACCTCCGAACTCCACCCAACTTCCGCACTCCACCCAACCTCCGGACTTCACCCAAACTCCCCACTCCATCCAACCTCCCTACTTCGCCCAACCTTCCCTCTCCACTATGCCTCCCTACTTCACCCAACCTCCCCACTCCACTATGACTCCCCACATCACCCAACCTCCCCACTTCACCCAACCTCCCAATTCCACTATGCCTCCCCACGTCACCCGACCTCCCCACTTCACCCAACCTCCCCACTTCACCCAACCTCACCACTTCACCCAACCTCCGCACTCCACCCAAATTCCGCACTCCACTCAACTTCCCCACTCCACCCAACCTCCCCACTTCACCCAACTTCAGCACTACACCCAACTTCAGCACTCCAGCCAACCTCTGCACTCCACCCAACCTCCGCACTCCAATCAACTTCCCCACTCCACCCAACCTCCCTACTCCACCCAACCTCCCCACTTCACGCAACCTCCGCACTCCATTCAATCTCCGCACTCCACTATGCCTACCCACTTCACCCAACCTCCCCACTCCACTATGTCTCCCCACATCACCCAACCTCCCCACTTCACCCAACCTCCCAATTCAACTATGCCTCCCCATTTCACCCAACCTCCGAACTCCACCGAACTTCCGCACTCCACCCAACCTCCGGACTTCACCCAAACTCCCCACTCCATCCAACCTCCCCTCTTCACCCAATCTCCCGACTCCACCCAACCTCCCCAATTAACCCAACCTCCCCACTTCACCCAACCGTCCCACTTCACCCAACCTCCCAATTCCACTATACCTCCACACTTCACCCAACCTCCCCACTTCACCCAACCTCCCTACTTCTCCCTACCTCCCCACTCCACCCAACCTCCCCACTTCACCCAACCTCCGCACTCCATCCAACCTCCGCACTTCACCCAACCTCCCGATTCCACTTTGCCTCCCCACTTCACCCAACCTCCCCACTCCACCCAACCTCCCCACTCCACCCAACTTCCCCACTTCACCCAACCTCCCCACTCCACCCAACCTCCCCTCTCCACCCAACCTCCCTACTTCACCCAACCTACCCTCTCCACTATGCCTCCCCACTTCACCCAACCTACCCACTCCAATATGCATCCCCACATCACCCAACCTCCCCACTTCACCCAACCTCCCAATTCCACTATGCCTCCCCACTTCACCCGACCTCCCCACTTCACCCAACCTCCCCACTTTACACAACCTCCCCACTCAACCCAACCTCCCCACTTCACCCAACCTCCCCAATTCACACAATCTCCCCACTTCACCTAACCTCCCCAATACACCCAACTTCCGCACTCCACCCAACCTCCGCACTCAACCTAGCCTGCCCACTTCACCCAACCTCCCCACTCCACCCAACCTCCCCACTTCACGCAACCTCCGCACTCCATCCACCCTCCGCACTCCACCACACCTACGCACTGGAACCAACTTCCGCACTCCACCCAAACTCCCCACTCCACCCAACCTCTACACTCAACCCAACCTCCCCACTTCACCCAACCTCACTACTCCACCCAACCGCCCCACTTCACGCAACCTCCGCACTCCATCCAACCTCCGAACTCCACCCAACCTCCGGACTCTACCCAACCTCCCCACTTCACCCAACCTCTGCACTCCATCCAACCTCCGCACTTCACCCAACCTCCCGATTCCACTATACCTCCCCACTTCACCCAACCTCCCCACTTCACCCAACCTCCCCACTTCTGCCTACCTCCCCACTCCACCCAACCTCCCCACTTCACCCAACCTCCGCACTCCATCCAACCTCCGCACTTCACCCAACCTCCCGATTCCACTATGCCTCCCCACTTCACCCAACCTCCCCACTCCACCCAACCTCCCCACTCCACCCAACTTCCCCACTTCACCCAACCTCCCCACTCCACCCAACCTCCCCACTCCACCCAACCTCCCCACTTCACCCAACCTCCGCACTCCATCCAACCTCCGCACTTCACCCAACCTCCCGATTCCACTATGCCTCCCCACTTCACCCAACCTCCCCACTCCACCCAACCTCCCCACTCCACCCAACTTCCCCACTTCACCCAACCTCCCCACTCCACCCAACCTCCCCACTCCACCCAACTTCCCCACTTCACCCAACCTCCCCACTCCACCCAACCTCCCCTCTCCACCCAACCTCCCTACTTCGCCCAACCTACCCTCTCCACTATGCCTCCCTACTTCACCCAACCTCCCCACTCCACTATGACTCCCCACATCACCCAACCTCCCCACTTCACCCAACCTCCCAATTCCACTATGCCTCCCCACGGCACCCGACCTCCCCACTTCACCCAACCTCCCCACTTCACCCAACCTCACCACTTCACCCAACCTCCGCACTCCACCCAAATTCCGCACTCCACTCAACTTCCCCACTCCACCCAACCTCCCCACTTCACCCAACTTCAGCACTACACCCAACTTCAGCACTCCAGCCAACCTCTGCACTCCACCCAACCTCCGCACTCCAATCAACTTCCCCACTCCACCCAACCTCCCTACTCCACCCAACCTCCCCACTTCACGCAACCTCCGCACTCCATTCAATCTCCCCATTCCACTATGCCTCCCCACATCACCCAACCTCCCCACTTCACCCAACCTCCCAATTCAACTATGCCTCCCCATTTCACCCAACCTCCGAACTCCACCCAACTTCCGCACTCCACCCAACCTCCGGACTTCACCCAAACTCCCCACTCCATCCAACCTCCCCTCTTCACCCAACCTCCCGACTCCACCAACCTCCCCACTTAACCCAACCTCCCCACTTCACCCAACCGTCCCACTTCACCCAACCTCCCAATTCCACTATACCTCCACACTTCACCCAACCTACCCACTTCACCCAACCTCCCTACTTCTCCCTACCTCCCCACTCCACCCAACCTCCCCACTTCACCCAACCTCCGCACTCCATCCAACCTCCGCACTTCACCCAAACTCCCGATTCCACTATGCCTCCCCACTTCACCCAACCTCCACACTCCACCCAACCTCCCCACCCCACCCAACCTCCCCTCTCCACCCAACCTCCCTACTTCACCCAACCTACCTTCTCCACTATGCCTGCCCACTTCACCCAACCTACCCACTCCACTATGCTTCCCCACATCACCCAACCTCCCCACTTCACCCAACCTCCCAATTCCACTATGCCTCCCCACTTCACCCGACCTCCCCACTTCACCCAACCTCCCCACTTTACACAACCTCCCCACTCAACCCAACCTCCCCACTTCACCCAACCTCCCCAATTCACACAATCTCCCCACTTCACCTAACCTCCCCAATACACCCAACTTCCGCACTCCACCCAACCTCCGCACTCAACCTAACCTGCCCACTTCACCCAACCTCCCCACTCCACCCAACCTCCCCACTTCACGCAACCTCCGCACTCCATCCACCCTCCGCACTCCACCACACCTACGCACTGGAACCAACTTCCGCACTCCACCCAAACTCCCCACTCCACCCAACCTCTACACTCAACCCAACCTCCCCACTTCACCCAACCTCCCTACTCCACCCAACCGCCCCACTTCACGCAACCTCCGCACTCCATCCAACCTCCGCACTCCACCCAACCTCCGGACTCTACCCAACCTCCGCACTCCACCCAACTTCCGCACTTCACCCAACCTCCCCACTTCACCCAACCTCCCCACTTCACCCAAACTCCCCACTCCACCCAACCTCTACACTCAACCCAACCTCCCCACTTCACCCAACCTCACTACTCCACCCAACCGCCCCACTTCACGCAACCTCCGCACTCCATCCAACCTCCGAACTCCACCCAACCTCCGGACTCTACCCAACCTCCCCACTTCACCCAACCTCTGCACTCCATCCAACCTCCGCACTTCACCCAACCTCCCGATTCCACTATACCTCCCCACTTCACCCAACCTCCCCACTTCACCCAACCTCCCCACTTCTGCCTACCTCCCCACTCCACCCAACCTCCCCACTTCACCCAACCTCCGCACTCCATCCAACCTCCGCACTTCACCCAACCTCCCGATTCCACTATGCCTCCCCACTTCACCCAACCTCCCCACTCCACCCAACCTCCCCACTCCACCCAACTTCCCCACTTCACCCAACCTCCCCACTCCACCCAACCTCCCCACTCCACCCAACCTCCCCACTTCACCCAACCTCCGCACTCCATCCAACCTCCGCACTTAACCCAACCTCCCGATTCCACTATGCCTCCCCACTTCACCCAACCTCCCTACTCCACCCAACCGCCCCACTTCACGCAACCTCCGCACTCCATCCAACCTCCGCACTCCACCCAACCTCCGGACTCTACCCAACCTCCGCACTCCACCCAACTTCCGCACTCCACCCAACCTCCCCACTTCACCCAACCTCCCCACTTCACCCAACCTCCGCACTCCATCCAACCTCGGCACTTCACCCAACCTCCCGATTCCACTATACCTCCCCACTTCACCCAACCTCCCCACTTCACCCAATCTCCCCACTTCTCCCTACCTCCCCACTCCACCCAACCTCCCCACTTCACCCAACCTCCGCACTCCATCCAACCTTCGCACTTCACCCAACCTCCCGATTCCACTATGCCTCCCCACTTCACCCAACCTCCCCACTCCACCCAACCTCCCCACTCCACCCAACTTCCCCACTTCACCCAACCTCCCCACTCCACCCAACCTCCCCTGTCCACCCAACCTCCCTACTTCGCCCAACCTACCCTCTCCACTATGCCTCCCTACTTCACCCAACCTCCCCACTCCACTATGACTCCCCACATCACCCAACCTCCCCACTTCACCCAACCTCCCAATTCCACTATGCCTCCCCACGTCACCCGACCCCCCACTTCACCCAACCTCCCCACTTCACCCAACATCACCACTTCACCCAACCTCCGCACTCCACCCAAATTCCGCACTCCACTCAACTTCCCCACTCCACCCAACCTCCCCACTTCACCCAACTTCAGCACTACACCCAACTTCAGCACTCCAGCCAACCTCTGCACTCCACCCAACTTCCGCACTCCACCCAACCTCCCCACTTCACCCAACCTCCCCACTTCACCCAACCTCCGCACTCCATCCAACCTCCGCACTTCACCCAACCTCCCGATTCCACTATACCTCCCCACTTCACCCAACCTCCCCACTTCACCCAACTTCCCCACTTCTCCCTACCTCCCCACTCCACCCAACCTCCCCACTTCACCCAACCTCCGCACTCCATCCAACCTCCGCACTTCACCCAACCTCCCGATTCCACTATGCCTCCCCACTTCACCCAACCTCCCCACTCCACCCAACCTCCCCACTCCACCCAACTTCCCCACTTCACCCAACCTCCCCCCTCCCAATTCAACTATGCCTCCCCATTTCACCCAACCTCCGAACTCCACCCAACTTCCGCACTCCACCCAACCTCCGGACTTCACCCAAACTCCCCACTCCATCCAACCTCCCTACTTCGCCCAACCTTCCCTCTCCACTATGCCTCCCTACTTCACCCAACCTCCCCACTCCACTATGACTCCCCACATCACCCAACCTCCCCACTTCACCCAACCTCCCAATTCCACTATGCCTCCCCACGTCACCCGACCTCCCCACTTCACCCAACCTCCCCACTTCACCCAACCTCACCACTTCACCCAACCTCCGCACTCCACCCAAATTCCGCACTCCACTCAACTTCCCCACTCCACCCAACCTCCCCACTTCACCCAACTTCAGCACTACACCCAACTTCAGCACTCCAGCCAACCTCTGCACTCCACCCAACCTCCGCACTCCAATCAACTTCCCCACTCCACCCAACCTCCCTACTCCACCCAACCTCCCCACTTCACGCAACCTCCGCACTCCATTCAATCTCCGCACTCCACTATGCCTACCCACTTCACCCAACCTCCCCACTCCACTATGCCTCCCCACATCACCCAACCTCCCCACTTCACCCAACCTCCCAATTCAACTATGCCTCCCCATTTCACCCAACCTCCGAACTCCACCGAACTTCCGCACTCCACCCAACCTCCGGACTTCACCCAAACTCCCCACTCCATCCAACCTCCCCTCTTCACCCAATCTCCCGACTCCACCCAACCTCCCCACTTAACCCAACCTCCCCACTTCACCCAACCGTCCCACTTCACCCAACCTCCCAATTCCACTATACCTCCACACTTCACCCAACCTCCCCACTTCACCCAACCTCCCTACTTCTCCCTACCTCCCCACTCCACCCAACCTCCCCACTTCACCCAACCTCCGCACTCCATCCAACCTCCGCACTTCACCCAACCTCCCGATTCCACTTTGCCTCCCCACTTCACCCAACCTCCCCACTCCACCCAACCTCCCCACTCCACCCAACTTCCCCACTTCACCCAACCTCCCCACTCCACCCAACCTCCCCTCTCCACCCAACCTCCCTACTTCACCCAACCTACCCTCTCCACTATGCCTCCCCACTTCACCCAACCTACCCACTCCAATATGCATCCCCACATCACCCAACCTCCCCACTTCACCCAACCTCCCAATTCCACTATGCCTCCCCACTTCACCCGACCTCCCCACTTCACCCAACCTCCCCACTTTACACAACCTCCCCACTCAACCCAACCTCCCCACTTCACCCAACCTCCCCAATTCACACAATCTCCCCACTTCACCTAACCTCCCCAATACACTCAACTTCCGCACTCCACCCAACCTCCGCACTCAACCTAGCCTGCCCACTTCACCCAACCTCCCCACTCCACCCAACCTCCCCACTTCACGCAACCTCCGCACTCCATCCACCCTCCGCACTCCACCACACCTACGCACTGGAACCAACTTCCGCACTCCACCCAAACTCCCCACTCCACCCAACCTCTACACTCAACCCAACCTCCCCACTTCACCCAACCTCACTACTCCACCCAACCGCCCCACTTCACGCAACCTCCGCACTCCATCCAACCTCCGAACTCCACCCAACCTCCGGACTCTACCCAACCTCCCCACTTCACCCAACCTCTGCACTCCATCCAACCTCCGCACTTCACCCAACCTCCCGATTCCACTATACCTCCCCACTTCACCCAACCTCCCCACTTCACCCAACCTCCCCACTTCTGCCTACCTCCCCACTCCACCCAACCTCCCCACTTCACCCAACCTCCGCACTCCATCCAACCTCCGCACTTCACCCAACCTCCCGATTCCACTATGCCTCCCCACTTCACCCAACCTCCCCACTCCACCCAACCTCCCCACTCCACCCAACTTCCCCACTTCACCCAACCTCCCCACTCCACCCAACCTCCCCACTCCACCCAACCTCCCCACTTCACCCAACCTCCGCACTCCATCCAACCTCCGCACTTCACCCAACCTCCCGATTCCACTATGCCTCCCCACTTCACCCAACCTCCCCACTCCACCCAACCTCCCCACTCCACCCAACTTCCCCACTTCACTCAACCTCCCCACTCCACCCAACCTCCCCTCTCCACCCAACCTCCCTACTTCGCCCAACCTACCCTCTCCACTATGCCTCCCTACTTCACCCAACCTCCCCACTCCACTATGACTCCCCACATCACCCAACCTCCCCACTTCACCCAACCTCCCAATTCCACTATGCCTCCCCACGGCACCCGACCTCCCCACTTCACCCAACCTCCCCACTTCACCCAACCTCACCACTTCACCCAACCTCCGCACTCCACCCAAATTCCGCACTCCACTCAACTTCCCCACTCCACCCAACCTCCCCACTTCACCCAACTTCAGCACTACACCCAACTTCAGCACTCCAGCCAACCTCTGCACTCCACCCAACCTCCGCACTCCAATCAACTTCCACACTCCACCCAACCTCCCTACTCCACCCAACCTCCCCACTTCACGCAACCTCCGCACTCCATTCAATCTCCCCATTCCACTATGCCTCCCCACATCACCCAACCTCCCCACTTCACCCAACCTCCCAATTCAACTATGCCTCCCCATTTCACCCAACCTCCGAACTCCACCCAACTTCCGCACTCCACCCAACCTCCGGACTTCACCCAAACTCCCCACTCCATCCAACCTCCCCTCTTCACCCAACCTCCCGACTCCACCAACCTCCCCACTTAACCCAACCTCCCCACTTCACCCAACCGTCCCACTTCACCCAACCTCCCAATTCCACTATACCTCCACACTTCACCCAACCTACCCACTTCACCCAACCTCCCTACTTCTCCCTACCTCCCCACTCCACCCAACCTCCCCACTTCACCCAACCTCCGTACTCCATCCAACCTCCGCACTTCACCCAAACTCCCGATTCCACTATGCCTCCCCACTTCACCCAACCTCCACACTCCACCCAACCTCCCCACCCCACCCAACCTCCCCTCTCCACCCAACCTCCCTACTTCACCCAACCTACCTTCTCCACTATGCCTGCCCACTTCACCCAACCTACCCACTCCACTATGCTTCCCCACATCACCCAACCTCCCCACTTCACCCAACCTCCCAATTCCACTATGCCTCCCCACTTCACCCGACCTCCCCACTTCACCCAACCTCCCCACTTTACACAACCTCCCCACTCAACCCAACCTCCCCACTTCACCCAACCTCCCCAATTCACACAATCTCCCCACTTCACCTAACCTCCCCAATACACCCAACTTCCGCACTCCACCCAACCTCCGCACTCAACCTAACCTGCCCACTTCACCCAACCTCCCCACTCCACCCAACCTCCCCACTTCACGCAACCTCCGCACTCCATCCACCCTCCGCACTCCACCACACCTACGCACTGGAACCAACTTCCGCACTCCACCCAAACTCCCCACTCCACCCAACCTCTACACTCAACCCAACCTCCCCACTTCACCCAACCTCCCTACTCCACCCAACCGCCCCACTTCACGCAACCTCCGCACTCCATCCAACCTCCGCACTCCACCCAACCTCCGGACTCTACCCAACCTCCGCACTCCACCCAACTTCCGCACTTCACCCAACCTCCCCACTTCACCCAACCTCCCCACTTCACCCAACCTCCCCACTTCACCCAACCTCCGCACTCCATCCAACCTCCGCACTTCACCCAACCTCCCGATTCCACTATACCTCCCCACTTCACCCAACCTCCCCACTTCACCCAACCTCCCCACTTCTCCCTACCTCCCCACTCCACCCAACCTCCCCACTTCACCCAACCTCCGCACTCCATCCAACCTCCGCACTTCACCCAACCTCCCGATTCCACTATGCCTCCCCACTTCACCCAACCTCCCCACTCCACCCAACCTCCCCACTCCACCCAACTTCCCCACTTCACCCAACCTCCCCCCTCCCAATTCAACTATGCCTCCCCATTTCACCCAACCTCCGAACTCCACCCAACTTCCGCACTCCACCCAACCTCCGGACTTCACCCAAACTCCCCACTCCATCCAACCTCCCTACTTCGCCCAACCTACCCTCTCCACTATGCCTCCCTACTTCACCCAACCTCCCCACTCCACTATGACTCCCCACATCACCCAACCTCCCCACTTCACCCAACCTCCCAATTCCACTATGCCTCCCCACGTCACCCGACCTCCCCACTTCACCCAACCTCCCCACTTCACCCAACCTCACCACTTCACCCAACCTCCGCACTCCACCCAAATTCCGCACTCCACTCAACTTCCCCACTCCACCCAACCTCCCCACTTCACCCAACTTCAGCACTACACCCAACTTCAGCACTCCAGCAAACCTCTGCACTCCACCCAACCTCCGCACTCCAATCAACTTCCCCACTCCACCCAACCTCCCTACTCCACCCAACCTCCCCACTTCACGCAACCTCCGCACTCCATTCAATCTCCGCACTCCACTATGCCTACCCACTTCACCCAACCTCCCCACTCCACTATGCCTCCCCACATCACCCAACCTCCCCACTTCACCCAACCTCCCAATTCAACTATGCCTCCCCATTTCACCCAACCTCCGAACTCCACCCAACTTCCGCACTCCACCCAACCTCCGGACTTCACCCAAACTCCCCACTCCATCCAACCTCCCCTCTTCACCCAATCTCCCGACTCCACCCAACCTCCCCACTCCACCCAACTTCCCCACTTCACCCAACCTCCCCCCTCCCAATTCAACTATGCCTCCCCATTTCACCCAACCTCCGAACTCCACCCAACTTCCGCACTCCACCCAACCTCCGGACTTCACCCAAACTCCCCACTCCATCCAACCTCCCTACTTCGCCCAACCTACCCTCTCCACTATGCCTCCCTACTTCACCCAACCTCCCCACTCCACTATGACTCCCCACATCACCCAACCTCCCCACTTCACCCAACCTCCCAATTCCACTATGCCTCCCCACGTCACCCGACCTCCCCACTTCACCCAACCTCCCCACTTCACCCAACCTCACCACTTCACCCAACCTCCGCACTCCACCCAAATTCCGCACTCCACTCAACTTCCCCACTCCACCCAACCTCCCCACTTCACCCAACTTCAGCACTACACCCAACTTCAGCACTCCAGCCAACCTCTGCACTCCACCCAACCTCCGCACTCCAATCAACTTCCCCACTCCACCCAACCTCCCTACTCCACCCAACCTCCCCACTTCACGCAACCTCCGCACTCCATTCAATCTCCGCACTCCACTATGCCTACCCACTTCACCCAACCTTCCCACTCCACTATGCCTCCCCACATCACCCAACCTCCCCACTTCACCCAACCTCCCAATTCAACTATGCCTCCCCATTTCACCCAACCTCCGAACTCCACCCAACTTCCGCACTCCACCCAACCTCCGGACTTCACCCAAACTCCCCACTCCATCCAACCTCCCCTCTTCACCCAATCTCCCGACTCCACCCAACCTCCCCACTTAACCCAACCTCCCCACTTCACCCAACCGTCCCACTTCACCCAACCTCCCAATTCCACTATACCTCCACACTTCACCCAACCTCCCCACTTCACCCAACCTCCCTACTTCTCCCTACCTCCCCACTCCACCCAACCTCCCCACTTCACCCAACCTCCGCACTCCATCCAACCTCCGCACTTCACCCAACCTCCCGATTCCACTTTGCCTCCCCACTTCACCCAACCTCCCCACTCCACCCAACCTCCCCACTCCACCCAACTTCCCCACTTCACCCAACCTCCCCACTCCACCCAACCTCCCCTCTCCACCCAACCTCCCTACTTCACCCAACCTACCCTCTCCACTATGCCTCCCCACTTCACCCAACCTACCCACTCCAATATGCTTCCCCACATCACACAACCTCCCCACTTCACCCAACCTCCCAATTCCACTATGCCTCCCCACTTCACCCGACCTCCCCACTTCACCCAACCTCCCCACTTTACACAACCTCCCCACTCAACCCAACCTCCCCACTTCACCCAACCTCCCCAATTCACACAATCTCCCCACTTCACCTAACCTCCCCAATACACCCAACTTCCGCACTCCACCCAACCTCCGCACTCAACCTAGCCTGCCCACTTCACCCAACCTCCCCACTCCACCCAACCTCCCCACTTCACGCAACCTCCGCACTCCATCCACCCTCCGCACTCCACCACACCTACGCACTGGAACCAACTTCCGCACTCCACCCAAACTCCCCACTCCACCCAACCTCTACACTCAACCCAACCTCCCCACTTCACCCAACCTCACTACCCCACCCAACCGCCCCACTTCACGCAACCTCCGCCCTCCATCCAACCTCCGCACTCCACCCAACCTCCGGACTCTACCCAACCTCCCCACTTCACCCAACCTCTGCACTCCATCCAACCTCCGCACTTCACCCAACCTCCCGATTCCACTATACCTCCCCACTTCACCCAACCTCCCCACTTCACCCAACCTCCCCACTTCTCCCTACCTCCCCACTCCACCCAACCTCCCCACTTCACCCAACCTCCGCACTCCATCCAACCTCCGCACTTCACCCAACCTCCCGATTCCACTATGCCTCCCCACTTCACCCAACCTCCCCACTCCACCCAACCTCCCCACTCCACCCAACTTCCCCACTTCACCCAACCTCCCCACTCCACCCAACCTCCCCTCTCCACCCAACCTCCCTACTTCGCCCAACCTACCCTCTCCACTATGCCTCCCTACTTCACCCAACCTCCCCACTCCACTATGACTCCCCACATCACCCAACCTCCCCACTTCACCCAACCTCCCAATTCCACTATGCCTCCCCACGGCACCCGACCTCCCCACTTCACCCAACCTCCCCACTTCACCCAACCTCACCACTTCACCCAACCTCCGCACTCCACCCAAATTCCGCACTCCACTCAACTTCCCCACTCCACCCAACCTCCCCACTTCACCCAACTTCAGCACTACACCCAACTTCAGCACTCCAGCCAACCTCTGCACTCCACCCAACCTCCGCACTCCAATCAACTTCCACACTCCACCCAACCTCCCTACTCCACCCAACCTCCCCACTTCACGCAACCTCCGCACTCCATTCAATCTCCCCATTCCACTATGCCTCCCCACATCACCCAACCTCCCCACTTCACCCAACCTCCCAATTCAACTATGCCTCCCCATTTCACCCAACCTCCGAACTCCACCCAACTTCCGCACTCCACCCAACCTCCGGACTTCACCCAAACTCCCCACTCCATCCAACCTCCCCTCTTCACCCAACCTCCCGACTCCACCAACCTCCCCACTTAACCCAACCTCCCCACTTCACCCAACCGTCCCACTTCACCCAACCTCCCAATTCCACTATACCTCCACACTTCACCCAACCTACCCACTTCACCCAACCTCCCTACTTCTCCCTACCTCCCCACTCCACCCAACCTCCCCACTTCACCCAACCTCCGCACTCCATCCAACCTCCGCACTTCACCCAAACTCCCGATTCCACTATGCCTCCCCACTTCACCCAACCTCCACAGTCCACCCAACCTCCCCACCCCACCCAACCTCCCCTCTCCACCCAACCTCCCTACTTCACCCAACCTACCTTCTCCACTATGCCTGCCCACTTCACCCAACCTACCCACTCCACTATGCTTCCCCACATCACCCAACCTCCCCACTTCACCCAACCTCCCAATTCCACTATGCCTCCCCACTTCACCCGAACTCCCCACTTCACCCAACCTCCCCACTTTACACAACCTCCCCACTCAACCCAACCTCCCCACTTCACCCAACCTCCCCAATTCACACAATCTCCCCACTTCACCTAACCTCCCCAATACACCCAACTTCCGCACTCCACCCAACCTCCGCACTCAACCTAACCTGCCCACTTCACCCAACCTCCCCACTCCACCCAACCTCCCCACTTCACGCAACCTCCGCACTCCATCCACCCTCCGCACTCCACCACACCTACGCACTGGAACCAACTTCCGCACTCCACCCAAACTCCCCACTCCACCCAACCTCTACACTCCACCCAACCGCCCCACTTCACGCAACCTCCGCACTCCATCCAACCTCCGCACTCCACCCAACCTCCGGACTCTACCCAACCTCCGCACTCCACCCAACTTCCGCACTTCACCCAACCTCCCCACTTCACCCAACCTCCCCACTTCACCCAACCTCCCCACTTCACCCAACCTCCGCACTCCATCCAACCTCCGCACTTCACCCAACCTCCCGATTCCACTATACCTCCCCACTTCACCCAACCTCCCCACTTCACCCAACCTCCCCACTTCTCCCTACCTCCCCACTCCACCCAACCTCCCCACTTCACCCAACCTCCGCACTCCATCCAACCTCCGCACTTCACCCAACCTCCCGATTCCACTATGCCTCCCCACTTCACCCAACCTCCCCACTCCACCCAACCTCCCCACTCCACCCAACTTCCCCACTTCACCCAACCTCCCCCCTCCCAATTCAACTATGCCTCCCCATTTCACCCAACCTCCGAACTCCACCCAACTTCCGCACTCCACCCAACCTCCGGACTTCACCCAAACTCCCCACTCCATCCAACCTCCCTACTTCGCCCAACCTACCCTCTCCACTATGCCTCCCTACTTCACCCAACCTCCCCACTCCACTATGACTCCCCACATCACCCAACCTCCCCACTTCACCCAACCTCCCAATTCCACTATGCCTCCCCACGTCACCCGACCTCCCCACTTCACCCAACCTCCCCACTTCACCCAACCTCACCACTTCACCCAACCTCCGCACTCCACCCAAATTCCGCACTCCACTCAACTTCCCCACTCCACCCAACCTCCCCACTTCACCCAACTTCAGCACTACACCCAACTTCAGCACTCCAGCCAACCTCTGCACTCCACCCAACCTCCGCACTCCAATCAACTTCCCCACTCCACCCAACCTCCCTACTCCACCCAACCTCCCCACTTCACGCAACCTCCGCACTCCATTCAATCTCCGCACTCCACTATGCCTACCCACTTCACCCAACCTCCCCACTCCACTATGCCTCCCCACATCACCCAACCTCCCCACTTCACCCAACCTCCCAATTCAACTATGCCTCCCCATTTCACCCAACCTCCGAACTCCACCCAACTTCCGCACTCCACCCAACCTCCGGACTTCACCCAAACTCCCCACTCCATCCAACCTCCCCTCTTCACCCAATCTCCCGACTCCACCCAACCTCCCCACTCCACCCAACTTCCCCACTTCACCCAACCTCCCCCCTCCCAATTCAACTATGCCTCCCCATTTCACCCAACCTCCGAACTCCACCCAACTTCCGCACTCCACCCAACCTCCGGACTTCACCCAAACTCCCCACTCCATCCAACCTCCCTACTTCGCCCAACCTACCCTCTCCACTATGCCTCCCTACTTCACCCAACCTCCCCACTCCACTATGACTCCCCACATCACCCAACCTCCCCACTTCACCCAACCTCCCAATTCCACTATGCCTCCCCACGTCACCCGACCTCCCCACTTCACCCAACCTCCCCACTTCACCCAACCTCACCACTTCACCCAACCTCCGCACTCCACCCAAATTCCGCACTCCACTCAACTTCCCCACTCCACCCAACCTCCCCACTTCACCCAACTTCAGCACTACACCCAACTTCAGCACTCCAGCCAACCTCTGCACTCCACCCAACCTCCGCACTCCAATCAACTTCCCCACTCCACCCAACCTCCCTACTCCACCCAACCTCCCCACTTCACGCAACCTCCGCACTCCATTCAATCTCCGCACTCCACTATGCCTACCCACTTCACCCAACCTCCCCACTCCACTATGCCTCCCCACATCACCCAACCTCCCCACTTCACCCAACCTCCCAATTCAACTATGCCTCCCCATTTCACCCAACCTCCGAACTCCACCCAACTTCCGCACTCCACCCAACCTCCGGACTTCACCCAAACTCCCCACTCCATCCAACCTCCCCTCTTCACCCAATCTCCCGACTCCACCCAACCTCCCCACTTAACCCAACCTCCCCACTTCACCCAACCGTCCCACTTCACCCAACCTCCCAATTCCACTATACCTCCACACTTCACCCAACCTCCCCACTTCACCCAACCTCCCTACTTCTCCCTACCTCCCCACTCCACCCAACCTCCCCACTTCACCCAACCTCCGCACTCCATCCAACCTCCGCACTTCACCCAACCTCCCGATTCCACTTTGCCTCCCCACTTCACCCAACCTCCCCACTCCACCCAACCTCCCCACTCCACCCAACTTCCCCACTTCACCCAACCTCCCCACTCCACCCAACCTCCCCTCTCCACCCAACCTCCCTACTTCACCCAACCTACCCTCTCCACTATGCCTCCCCACTTCACCCAACCTACCCACTCCAATATGCTTCCCCACATCACACAACCTCCCCACTTCACCCAACCTCCCAATTCCACTATGCCTCCCCACTTCACCCGACCTCCCCACTTCACCCAACCTCCCCACTTTACACAACCTCCCCACTCAACCCAACCTCCCCACTTCACCCAACCTCCCCAATTCACACAATCTCCCCACTTCACCTAACCTCCCCAATACACCCAACTTCCGCACTCCACCCAACCTCCGCACTCAACCTAGCCTGCCCACTTCACCCAACCTCCCCACTCCACCCAACCTCCCCACTTCACGCAACCTCCGCACTCCATCCACCCTCCGCACTCCACCACACCTACGCACTGGAACCAACTTCCGCACTCCACCCAAACTCCCCACTCCACCCAACCTCTACACTCAACCCAACCTCCCCACTTCACCCAACCTCACTACCCCACCCAACCGCCCCACTTCACGCAACCTCCGCCCTCCATCCAACCTCCGCACTCCACCCAACCTCCGGACTCTACCCAACCTCCCCACTTCACCCAACCTCTGCACTCCATCCAACCTCCGCACTTCACCCAACCTCCCGATTCCACTATACCTCCCCACTTCACCCAACCTCCCCACTTCACCCAACCTCCCCACTTCTCCCTACCTCCCCACTCCACCCAACCTCCCCACTTCACCCAACCTCCGCACTCCATCCAACCTCCGCACTTCACCCAACCTCCCGATTCCACTATGCCTCCCCACTTCACCCAACCTCCCCACTCCACCCAACCTCCCCACTCCACCCAACTTCCCCACTTCACCCAACCTCCCCACTCCACCCAACCTCCCCTCTCCACCCAACCTCCCTACTTCGCCCAACCTACCCTCTCCACTATGCCTCCCTACTTCACCCAACCTCCCCACTCCACTATGACTCCCCACATCACCCAACCTCCCCACTTCACCCAACCTCCCAATTCCACTATGCCTCCCCATTTCACCCAACCTCCGAACTCCACCCAACTTCCGCACTCCACCCAACCTCCGGACTTCACCCAAACTCCCCACTCCATCCAACCTCCCCTCTTCACCCAATCTCCCGACTCCACCCAACCTCCCCACTTAACCCAACCTCCCCACTTCACCCAACCGTCCCACTTCACCCAACCTCCCAATTCCACTATACCTCCACACTTCACCCAACCTCCCCACTTCACCCAACCTCCCTACTTCTCCCTACCTCCCCACTCCACCCAACCTCCCCACTTCACCCAACCTCCGCACTCCATCCAACCTCCGCACTTCACCCAACCTCCCGATTCCACTTTGCCTCCCCACTTCACCCAACCTCCCCACTCCACCCAACCTCCCCACTCCACCCAACTTCCCCACTTCACCCAACCTCCCCACTCCACCCAACCTCCCCTCTCCACCCAACCTCCCTACTTCACCCAACCTACCCTCTCCACTATGCCTCCCCACTTCACCCAACCTACCCACTCCAATATGCTTCCCCACATCACACAACCTCCCCACTTCACCCAACCTCCCAATTCCACTATGCCTCCCCACTTCACCCGACCTCCCCACTTCACCCAACCTCCCCACTTTACACAACCTCCCCACTCAACCCAACCTCCCCACTTCACCCAACCTCCCCAATTCACACAATCTCCCCACTTCACCTAACCTCCCCAATACACCCAACTTCCGCACTCCACCCAACCTCCGCACTCAACCTAGCCTGCCCACTTCACCCAACCTCCCCACTCCACCCAACCTCCCCACTTCACGCAACCTCCGCACTCCATCCACCCTCCGCACTCCACCACACCTACGCACTGGAACCAACTTCCGCACTCCACCCAAACTCCCCACTCCACCCAACCTCTACACTCAACCCAACCTCCCCACTTCACCCAACCTCACTACCCCACCCAACCGCCCCACTTCACGCAACCTCCGCCCTCCATCCAACCTCCGCACTCCACCCAACCTCCGGACTCTACCCAACCTCCCCACTTCACCCAACCTCTGCACTCCATCCAACCTCCGCACTTCACCCAACCTCCCGATTCCACTATACCTCCCCACTTCACCCAACCTCCCCACTTCACCCAACCTCCCCACTTCTCCCTACCTCCCCACTCCACCCAACCTCCCCACTTCACCCAACCTCCGCACTCCATCCAACCTCCGCACTTCACCCAACCTCCCGATTCCACTATGCCTCCCCACTTCACCCAACCTCCCCACTCCACCCAACCTCCCCACTCCACCCAACTTCCCCACTTCACCCAACCTCCCCACTCCACCCAACCTCCCCTCTCCACCCAACCTCCCTACTTCGCCCAACCTACCCTCTCCACTATGCCTCCCTACTTCACCCAACCTCCCCACTCCACTATGACTCCCCACATCACCCAACCTCCCCACTTCACCCAACCTCCCAATTCCACTATGCCTCCCCACGGCACCCGACCTCCCCACTTCACCCAACCTCCCCACTTCACCCAACCTCACCACTTCACCCAACCTCCGCACTCCACCCAAATTCCGCACTCCACTCAACTTCCCCACTCCACCCAACCTCCCCACTTCACCCAACTTCAGCACTACACCCAACTTCAGCACTCCAGCCAACCTCTGCACTCCACCCAACCTCCGCACTCCAATCAACTTCCCCACTCCACCCAACCTCCCTACTCCACCCAACCTCCCCACTTCACGCAACCTCCGCACTCCATTCAATCTCCCCACTCCACTATGCCTCCCCACATCACCCAACCTCCCCACTTCACCCAACCTCCCAATTCAACTATGCCTCCCCATTTCACCCAACCTCCGAACTCCACCCAACTTCCGCACTCCACCCAACCTCCGGACTTCACCCAAACTCCCCACTCCATCCAACCTCCCCTCTTCACCCAACCTCCCAATTCCACTATACCTCCACACTTCACCCAACCTCCCCACTTCACCCAACCTCCCTACTTCTCCCTACCTCCCCACTCCACCCAACCTCCCCACTTCACCCAACCTCCGCACTCCATCCAACCTCCGCACTTCACCCAAACTCCCGATTCCACTATGCCTCCCCACTTCACCCAACCTCCACACTCCACCCAACCTCCCCACTCCACCCAACTTCCCCACGTCACCCAACCTCCCCACCCCACCCAACCTCCCCTCTCCACCCAACCTCCCTACTTCACCCAACCTACCTTATCCACTATGCCTGCCCACTTCACCCAACCTACCCACTCCACTATGCTTCCCCACATCACCCAACCTCCCCACTTCACCCAACCTCCCAATTCCACTATGCCTCCCCACTTCACCCGACCTCCCCACTTCACCCAACCTCCCCACTTTACACAACCTCCCCACTCAACCCAACCTCCCCACTTCACCCAACCTTCCCAATTCACACAATCTCCCCACTTCACCTAACCTCCCCAATACACCCAACTTCCGCACTCCACCCAACCTCCGCACTCAACCTAACCTGCCCACTTCACCCAACCTCCCCACTCCACCCAACCTCCCCACTTCACGCAACCTCCGCACTCCATCCACCCTCCGCACTCCACCACACCTACGCACTGGAACCAACTTCCGCACTCCACCCAAACTCCCCACTCCACCCAACCTCTACACTCAACCCAACCTCCCCACTTCACCCAACCTCCCTACTCCACCCAACCGCCCCACTTCACGCAACCTCCGCACTCCATCCAACCTCCGCACTCCACCCAACCTCCGGACTCTACCCAACCTCCGCACTCCACCCAACTTCCGCACTCCACCCAACCTCCCCACTTCACCCAACCTCCCCACTTCACCCAACCTCCGCACTCCATTCAACCTCGGCACTTCACCCAACCTCCCGATTCCACTATACCTCCCCACTTCACCCAACCTCCCCACTTCACCCAACCTCCCCACTTCTCCCTACCTCCCCACTCCACCCAACCTCCCCACTTCACCCAACCTCCGCACTCCATCCAACCTTCGCACTTCACCCAACCTCCCGATTCCACTATGCCTCCCCACTTCACCCAACCTCCCCACTCCACCCAACCTCCCCACTCCACCCAACTTCCCCACTTCACCCAACCTCCCCACTCCACCCAACCTCCCCTCTCCACCCAACCTCCCTACTTCGCCCAACCTACCCTCTCCACTATGCCTCCCTACTTCACCCAACCTCCCCACTCCACTATGACTCCCCACATCACCCAACCTCCCCACTTCACCCAACCTCCCAATTCCACTATGCCTCCCCACGTCACCCGACCTCCCCACTTCACCCAACCTCCCCACTTCACCCAACCTCACCACTTCACCCAACCTCCGCACTCCACCCAAATTCCGCACTCCACTCAACTTCCCCACTCCACCCAACCTCCCCACTTCACCCAACTTCAGCACTACACCCAACTTCAGCACTCCAGCCAACCTCTGCACTCCACCCAACCTTCGCACTCCAATCAACTTCCCCACTCCACCCAACCTCCCTACTCCACCCAACCTCCCCACTTCACGCAACCTCCGCACTCCATTCAATCTCCGCACTCCACTATGCCTACCCACTTCACCCAACCTCCCCACTCCACTATGCCTCCCCACATCACCCAACCTCCCCACTTCACCCAACCTCCCAATTCAACTATGCCTCCCCATTTCACACAACCTCCGAACTCCACCCAACTTCCCCACTCCACCCAACCTCCGGACTTCACCCAAACTCCCCACTCCATCCAACCTCCCCTCTTCACCCAACCTCCCGACTCCACCCAACCTCCCCACTTAACCCAACCTCCCCACTTCACCCAACCGTCCCACTTCACCCAACCTCCCAATTCCACTATACCTCCACACTTCACCCAACCTCCCTACTTCTCCCTACCTCCCCACTCCACCCAACCTCCCCACTTCACCCAACCTCCGCACTCCATCCAACCTCCGCACTTCACCCAACCTCCCGATTCCACTATGCCTCCCCACTTCACCCAACCTCCCCACTCCACCCAACCTCCCCACTCCACCCAACTTCCCCCCCTTCACCCAACCTCCCCACTCCACCCAACCTCCCCTCTCCACCCAACCTCCCTACTTCACCCAACCTACCCTCTCCACTATGCCTCCCCACTTCACCCAACCTACCCACTCCACTATGCTTCTCCACATCACCCAACCTCCCCACTTCACCCAACCTCCCAATTCCACTATGCCTCCCCACTTCACCCGACCTCCCCACTTCACCCAACCTCCCCACTTTACACAACCTCCCCACTCAACCCAACCTCCCCACTTCACCCAACCTCCCCAATTCACACAATCTCCCCACTTCACCTAACCTCCCCAATACACCCAACTTCCGCACTCCACCCAACCTCCCAACTTCACGCAACCTCCCCACTCCACCCAACCTCTACACTCAACCCAACCTCCCCACTTCACCCAACCTCACTACTCCACCCTACCGCCCCACTTCACGCAACCTCCGCACTCCATCCAACCTCCGCACTCCACCCAACCTCCGGACTCTACCCAACCTCCCCACTTCACCCAACCTCTGCACTCCATCCAACCTCCGCACTTCACCCAACCTCCCGATTCCACTATACCTCCCCACTTCACCCAACCTCCCCACTCCACCCAACCTCCCCACTCCACCCAACTTCCCCACTTCACCCAACCTCCCCACTCCACCCAACCTCCCCACTCCACCCAACCTCCCCACTTCACCCAACCTCCGCACTCCATCCAACCTCCGCACTTCACCCAACCTCCCGATTCCACTATGCCTCCCCACTTCACCCAACCTCCCCACTCCACCCAACCTCCCCACTCCACCCAACTTCCCCACTTCACCCAACCTCCCCACTCCACCCAACCTCCCCTCTCCACCCAACCTCCCTACTTCGCCCAACCTACCCTCTCCACTATGCCTCCCTACTTCACCCAACCTCCCCACTCCACTATGACTCCCCACATCACCCAACCTCCCCACTTCACCCAACCTCCCAATTCCACTATGCCTCCCCACGGCACCCGACCTCCCCACTTCACCCAACCTCCCCACTTCACCCAACCTCACCACTTCACCCAACCTCCGCACTCCACCCAAATTCCGCACTCCACTCAACTTCCCCACTCCACCCAACCTCCCCACTTCACCCAACTTCAGCACTACACCCAACTTCAGCACTCCAGCCAACCTCTGCACTCCACCCAACCTCCGCACTCCAATCAACTTCCCCACTCCACCCAACCTCCCTACTCCACCCAACCTCCCCACTTCACGCAACCTCCGCACTCCATTCAATCTCCCCACTACACTATGCCTCCCCACATCACCCAACCTCCCCACTTCACCCAACCTCCCAATTCAACTATGCCTCCCCATTTCACCCAACCTCCGAACTCCACCCAACTTCCGCACTCCACCCAACCTCCGGACTTCACCCAAACTCCCCACTCCATCCAACCTCCCCTCTTCACCCAACCTCCCGACTCCACCCAACCTCCCCACTTAACCCAACCTCCCCACTTCACCCAACCGTCCCACTTCACCCAACCTCCCAATTCCACTATACCTCCACACTTCACCCAACCTCCCCACTTCACCCAACCTCCCTACTTCTCCCTACCTCCCCACTCCACCCAACCTCCCCACTTCACCCAACCTCCGCACTCCATCCAACCTCCGCACTTCACCCAACCTCCCGATTCCACTATGCCTCCCCACTTCACCCAACCTCCCCACTTCACCCAACCTCCCTACTTCTCCCTACCTCCCCACTCCACCCAACCTCCCCACTTCACCCAACCTCCGCACTCCATCCAACCTCCGCACTTCACCCAACCTCCCGATTCCACTATGCCTCCCCACTTCACCCAACCTCCCCACTCCACCCAACCTCCCCACTCCACCCAACTTCCCCACTTCACCCAACCTCCCCACTCCACCCAACCTCCCCTCTCCACCCAACCTCCCTACTTCACCCAACCTACCCTCTCCACTATGCCTCCCCACTTCACCCAACCTACCCACTCCACTATGCTTCCCCACATCACCCAACCTCCCCACTTCACCCAACCTCCCAATTCCACTATGCCTCCCCACTTCACCCGAACTCCCCACTTCACCCAACCTCCCCACTTTACACAACCTCCCCACTCAACCCAACCTCCCCACTTCACCCAACCTCCCCAATTCACACAATTTCCCCACTTCACCTAACCTCCCCAATACACCCAACTTCCGCACTCCACCCAACCTCCGCACTCAACCTAACCTGCCCACTTCACCCAACCTCCCCACTCCACCCAACCTCCCCACTTCACGCAACCTGCGCACTCCATCCACCCTCTGCACTCCACCACACCTACGCACTGGAACCAACTTCCGCACTCCACCCAAACTCCCCACTCCACCCAACCTCTACACTCAACCCAACCTCCCCACTTCACCCAACCTCCCCACTTCACCCAACCTCCCCACTTCACCCAACCTCCGCACTCCATCCAACCTCCGCACTCCACCCAACCTCCGGACTCTACCCAACCTCCGCACTCCACCCAACTTCCCCACTTCACCCAACCTCCCCACTTCTCCCTACCTCCCCACTCCACCCAACCTCCCCACTTCACCCAACCTCCGCACTCCATCCAACCTTCGCACTTCACCCAACCTCCCGATTCCACTATGCCTCCCCACTTCACCCAACCTCCCCACTCCACCCAACCTCCCCACTCCACCCAACTTCCCCACTTCACCCAACCTCCCCACTCCACCCAACCTCCCCTCTCCACCCAACCTCCCTACTTCGCCCAACCTACCCTCTCCACTATGCCTCCCTACTTCACCCAACCTCCCCACTCCACTATGACTCCCCACATCACCCAACCTCCCCACTTCACCCAACCTCCCAATTCCACTATGCCTCCCCACGTCACCCGACCTCCCCACTTCACCCAACCTCCCCACTTCACCCAACCTCACCACTTCACCCAACCTCCGCACTCCACCCAAATTCCGCACTCCACTCAACTTCCCCACTCCACCCAACCTCCCCACTTCACCCAACTTCAGCACTACACCCAACTTCAGCACTCCAGCCAACCTCTGCACTCCACCCAACCTTCGCACTCCAATCAACTTCCCCACTCCACCCAACCTCCCTACTCCACCCAACCTCCCCACTTCACGCAACCTCCGCACTCCATTCAATCTCCGCACTCCACTATGCCTACCCACTTCACCCAACCTCCCCACTCCACTATGCCTCCCCACATCACCCAACCTCCCCACTTCACCCAACCTCCCAATTCAACTATGCCTCCCCATTTCACCCAACCTCCGAACTCCACCCAACTTCCCCACTCCACCCAACCTCCGGACTTCACCCAAACTCCCCACTCCATCCAACCTCCCCTCTTCACCCAACCTCCCGACTCCACCCAACCTCCCCACTTAACCCAACCTCCCCACTTCACCCAACCGTCCCACTTCACCCAACCTCCCAATTCCACTATACCTCCACACTTCACCCAACCTCCCCACTTCACCCAACCTCCCTACTTCTCCCTACCTCCCCACTCCACCCAACCTCCCCACTTCACCCAACCTCCGCACTCCATCCAACCTCCGCACTTCACCCAACCTCCCGATTCCACTATGCCTCCCCACTTCACCCAACCTCCCCACTCCACCCAACCTCCCCACTCCACCCAACTTCCCCACTTCACCCAACCTCCCCACTCCACCCAACCTCCCCTCTCCACCCAACCTCCCTACTTCACCCAACCTACCCTCTCCACTATGCCTCCCCACTTCACCCAACCTACCCACTCCACTATGTTTCCCCACATCACCCAACCTCCCCACTTCACCCAAACTCCCCACTTCACCCAACCTCCCTACTTCTCCCTACCTCCCCACTCCACCCAACCTCCCCACTTCACCCAACCTCCGCACTCCATCCAACCTCCGCACTTCACCCAACCTCCCGATTCCACTATGCCTCGCCACTTCACCCAACCTCCCCACTCCACCCAACCTCCCCACTCCACCCAACTTCCCCACTTCACCCAACCTCCCCACTCCACCCAACCTCCCCTCTCCACCCAACCTCCCTACTTCACCCAACCTACCCTCTCCACTATGCCTCCCCACTTCACCCAACCTACCCACTCCACTATGCTTCCCCACATCACCCAACCTCCCCACTTCACCCAACCTCCCAATTCCACTATGCCTCCCCACTTCACCCGAACTCCCCACTTCACGCAACCTCCCCAATTTACACAACCTCCCCACTCAACCCAACCTCCCCACTTCACCCAACCTCCCCAATTCACACAATCTCCCCACTTCACCTAACCTCCCCAATACACCCAACTTCCGCACTCCACCCAACCTCCGCACTCAACCTAACCTGCCCACTTCACCCAACCTCCCCACTCCACCCAACCTCCCCACTTCACGCAACCTCCGCACTCCATCCACCCTCTGCACTCCACCACACCTACGCACTGGAACCAACTTCCGCACTCCACCCAAACTCCCCACTCCACCCAACCTCTACACTCAACCCAACCTCCCCACTTCACCCAACCTCCCTACTCCACCCAACCGCCCCACTTCACGCAACCTCCGCACTCCATCCAACCTCCGCACTCCACCCAACCTCCGGACTCTACCCAACCTCCGCACTCCACCCAACTTCCGCACTCCACCCAACCTCCCCACTTCACCCAACCTCCCCACTTCACCCAACCTCCGCACTCCATCCAACCTCGGCACTTCACCCAAACTCCCGATTCCACTATACCTCCCCACTTCACCCAACCTCCCCACTTCACCCAACCTCCCCACTTCTCCCTACCTCCCCACTCCACCCAACCTCCCCACTTCACCCAACCTCCGCACTCCATCCAACCTTCGCACTTCACCCAACCTCCCGATTCCACTATGCCTCCCCACTTCACCCAACCTCCCCACTCCACCCAACCTCCCCACTCCACCCAACTTCCCCACTTCACCCAACCTCCCCACTCCACCCAACCTCCCCTCTCCACCCAACCTCCCTACTTCGCCCAACCTACCCTCTCCACTATGCCTCCCTACTTCACCCAACCTCCCCACTCCACTATGACTCCCCACATCACCCAACCTCCCCACTTCACCCAACCTCCCAATTCCACTATGCCTCCCCACGTCACCCGACCTCCCCACTTCACCCAACCTCCCCACTTCACCCAACCTCACCACTTCACCCAACCTCCGCACTCCACCCAAATTCCGCACTCCACTCAACTTCCCCACTCCACCCAACCTCCCCACTTCACCCAACTTCAGCACTACACCCAACTTCAGCACTCCAGCCAACCTCTGCACTCCACCCAACCTTCGCACTCCAATCAACTTCCCCACTCCACCCAACCTCCCTACTCCACCCAACCTCCCCACTTCACGCAACCTCCGCACTCCATTCAATCTCCGCACTCCACTATGCCTACCCACTTCACCCAACCTCCCCACTCCACTATGCCTCCCCACATCACCCAACCTCCCCACTTCACCCAACCTCCCAATTCAACTATGCCTCCCTATTTCACCCAACCTCCGAACTCCACCCAACTTCCCCACTCCACCCAACCTCCGGACTTCACCCAAACTCCCCACTCCATCCAACCTCCCCTCTTCACCCAACCTCCCGACTCCACCCAACCTCCCCACTTAACCCAACCTCCCCACTTCACCCAACCGTCCCACTTCACCCAACCTCCCAATTCCACTATACCTCCACACTTCACCCAACCTCCCCACTTCACCCAACCTCCCTACTTCTCCCTACCTCCCCACTCCACCCAACCTCCCCACTTCACCCAACCTCCGCACTCCATCCAACCTCCGCACTTCACCCAACCTCCCGATTCCACTATGCCTCCCCACTTCACCCAACCTCCCCACTCCACCCAACCTCCCCACTCCACCCAACTTCCCCACTTCACCCAACCTCCCCACTCCACCCAACCTCCCCTCTCCACCCAACCTCCCTACTTCACCCAACCTACCCTCTCCACTATGCCTCCCCACTTCACCCAACCTACCCACTCCACTATGCTTCCCCACATCACCCAACCTCCCCACTTCACCCAACCTCCCAATTCCACTATGCCTCCCCACTTCACCCGAACTCCCCACTTCACCCAACCTCCCCACTTTACACAACCTCCCCACTCAACCCAACCTCCCCACTTCACCCAAACTCCCCAATTCACACAATCTCCCCACTTCACCTAACCTCCCCAATACACCCAACTTCCGCACTCCACCCAACCTCCGCACTCAACCTAACCTGCCCACTTCACCCAACCTCCCCACTCCACCCAACCTCCCCACTTCACGCAACCTCCGCACTCCATCCACCCTCTGCACTCCACCACACCTACGCACTGGAACCAACTTCCGCACTCCACCCAAACTCCCCACTCCACCCAACCTCTACACTCAACCCAACCTCCCCACTTCACCCAACCTCACTACTCCACCCAACCGCCCCACTTCTCCCTACCTCCCCACTCCACCCAACCTCCCCACTTCACCCAACCTCCGCACTCCATCCAACCTCCGCACTTCACCCAACCTCCCGATTCCGCTATGCCTCCCCACTTCACCCAACCTCCCCACTCCACCCAACCTCCCCACTCCACCCAACTTCCCCACTTCACCCAACCTCCCCACTCCACCCAACCTCCCCACTCCACCCAACCTCCCCACTTCACCCAACCTCAGCACTCCATCCAACCTCCGCACTTCACCCAACCTCCCGATTCCACTATGCCTCCCCACTTCACCCAACCTCCCCACTCCACCCAACCTCCCCACTCCACCCAACTTCCCCACTTCACCCAACCTCCCCACTCCACCCAACCTCCCCTCTCCACCCAACCTCCCTACTTCGCCCAACCTACCCTCTCCACTATGCCTCCCTACTTCACCCAACCTCCCCACTCCACTATGACTCCCCACATCACCCAACCTCCCCACTTCACCCAACCTCCCAATTCCACTATGCCTCCCCACGGCACCCGACCTCCCCACTTCACCCAACCTCCCCACTTCACCCAACCTCACCACTTCACCCAACCTCCGCA
The DNA here is from genome assembly GCA_964017155.1 of Oasisia sp. SBJ-2009. Taxonomy (NCBI): domain Eukaryota; kingdom Metazoa; phylum Annelida; class Polychaeta; order Sabellida; family Siboglinidae; genus Oasisia; species Oasisia sp. SBJ-2009. The sequence continues at coordinate 35,705,533 of OZ024856.1, forward strand.
CTCCACCCAAATTCCGCACTCCACTCAACTTCTCCACTCCACCCAACCTCCCCACTTCACCCAACTTCAGCACTACACCCAACTTCAGCACTCCAGCCAACCTCTGCACTCCACCCAACCTCCGCACTCCAATCAACTTCCCCACTCCACCCAACCTCCCTACTCCACCCAACCTCCCCACTTCACGCAACCTCCGCACTCCATTCAATCTCCCCACTCCACTATGCCTCCCCACATCACCCAACCTCCCCACTTCACCCAACCTCCCAATTCAACTATGCCTCCCCATTTCACCCAACCTCCGAACTCCACCCAACCTCCGGACTTCACCCAAACTCCCCACTCCATCCAACCTCCCCTCTTCACCCAACATCCCGACTCCACCTAACCTCCCCACTTAACCCAACCTCCCCACTTCACCCAACCTCCCCACTTCACCCAACCTCCCTACTCCTCCCTACCTCCCCACTCCACCCAACCTCCCCACTTCACCCAACCTCCGCACTCCATCCAACCTCCGCACTTCACCCAACCTCCCGATTCCACTATGCCTCCCCACTTCACCCAACCTACCCACTCCACTATGCTTACCCACATCACCCAACCTCCCCACTTCACCCAACCTCCGAATTCCACTATGCCTCCCCACTTCACCCGACCTCCCCACTTCACCCAACCTCCACACTTTACACAACCTCCCCACTCAACCCAACCTCCCCACTTCACCCAACCTCCCCAATTCACACAATCTCCCCACTTCACCTAACCTCCCCAATACACCCAACTTCCGCACTCCACCCAACCTCCGCACTCAACCTAACCTGCCCACTTCACCCAACCTCCACACTCCACCCAACCTCCCCACTTCACGCAACCTCCGCACTCCATCCACCCTCCGCACTCCACCACACCTACGCACTGGAACCAACTTCCGCACTCCACCCAAACTCCCCACTCCACCCAACCTCTACACTCAACCCAACCTCCCCACTTCACCCAACCTCACTACTCCACCCAACCGCCCCACTTCACGCAACCTCCGCACTCCATCCAACCTCCGCACTCCACCCAACCTCCGGACTCTACCCAACCTCCCCACTTCACCCAACCTCCGCACTCCATCCAACCTCCGCACTTCACCCAACCTCCCGATTCCACTATACCTCCCCACTTCACCCATCCTCCCCACTTCACCCAACCTCCCCACTTCTCCCTACCTCCCCACTCCACCCAACCTCCCCACTTCACCCAACCTCCGCACTCCATCCAACCTCCGCACTTCACCCAACCTCCCGATTCCACTATGCCTCCCCACTTCACCCAACCTCCCCACTCCACCCAACCTCCCCACTCCACCCAACTTCCCCACTTCACCCAACCTCCCCACTCCACCCAACCTCCCCACTCCACCCAACCTCCCCACTTCACCCAACCTCCGCACTCCATCCAACCTCCGCACTTCACCCAACCTCCCGATTCGACTATGCCTCCCCACTTCACCCAACCTCCCCACTCCACCCAACCTCCCCACTCCACCCAACTTCCCCACTTCACCCAACCTCCCCACTCCACCCAACCTCCCCTCTCCACCCAACCTCCCTACTTCGCCCAACCTACCCTCTCCACTATGCCTCCCTACTTCACCCAACCTTCCCACTCCACTATGACTCCCCACATCACCCAACCTCCCCACTTCACCCAACCTCCCAATTCCACTATGCCTCCCCACGTCACCCGACCTCCCCACTCCACCCAACCTCCCCACTCCACCCAACTTCCCCACTTCACCCAACCTCCCCACTCCACCCAACCTCCCCTCTCCACCCAACCTCCCTACTTCGCCCAACCTACCCTCTCCACTATGCCTCCCTACTTCACCCAACCTCCCCACTCCACTATGACTCCCCACATCACCCAACCTCCCCACTTCACCCAACCTCCCAATTCCACTATGCCTCCCCAAGGCACCCGACCTCCCCACTTCACCCAACCTCCCCACTTCACCCAACCTCACCACTTCACCCAACCTCCGCACTCCACCCAAATTCCGCACTCCGCTCAACTTCCCCACTCCACCCAACCTCCCCACTTCACCCAACTTCAGCACTACACCCAACTTCAGCACTCCAGCCAACCTCTGCACTCCACCCAACCTCCGCACTCCAATCAACTTCCCCACTCCACCCAACCTCCCTACTCCACCCAACCTCCCCACTTCACGCAACCTCCGCACTCCATTCAATCTCCCCACTACACTATGCCTCCCCACATCACCCAACCTCCCCACTTCACCCAACCTCCCAATTCAACTATGCCTCCCCATTTCACCCAACCTCCGAACTCCACCCAACTTCCGCACTCCACCCAACCTCCGGACTTCACCCAAACTCCCCACTCCATCCAACCTCCCCTCTTCACCCAACCTCCCGACTCCACCCAACCTCCCCACTTAACCCAACCTCCCCACTTCACCCAACCGTCCCACTTCACCCAACCTCCCAATTCCACTATACCTCCACACTTCACCCAACCTCCCCACTTCACCCAACCTCCCTACTTCTCCCTACCTCCCCACTCCACCCAACCTCCCCACTTCACCCAACCTCCGCACTCCATCCAACCTCCGCACTTCACCCAACCTCCCGATTCCACTATGCCTCCCCACTTCACCCAACCTCCCCACTCCACCCAACCTCCCCACTCCACCCAACTTCCCCACTTCACCCAACCTCCCCACCCCACCCAACCTCCCCTCTCCACCCAACCTCCCTACTTCACCCAACCTACCTTCTCCACTATGCCTGCCCACTTCACCCAACCTACCCACTCCACTATGCTTCCCCACATCACCCAACCTCCCCACTTCACCCAACCTCCCAATTCCACTATGCCTCCCCACTTCACCCGACCTCCCCACTTCACCCAACCTCCCCACTTTACACAACCTCCCCACTCAACCCAACCTCCCCACTTCACCCAACCTCCCCAATTCACACAATCTCCCCACTTCACCTAACCTCCCCAATACACCCAACTTCCGCACTCCACCCAACCTCCGCACTCAACATAACCTGCCCACTTCACCCAACCTCCCCACTCCACCCAACCTCCCCACTTCACGCAACCTCCGCACTCCATCCACACTCCGCACTCCACCACACCTACGCACTGGAACCAACTTCCGCACTCCACCCAAACTCCCCACTCCACCCAACCTCTACACTCAACCCAACCTCCCCACTTCACCCAACCTCCCTACTCCACCCAACCGCCCCACTTCACGCAACCTCCGCACTCCATCCAACCTCCGCACTCCACCCAACCTCCGGACTCTACCCAACCTCCGCACTCCACCCAACTTCCGCACTCCACCCAACCTCCCCACTTCACCCAACCTCCCCACTTCACCCAACCTCCGCACTCCATCCAACCTCGGCACTTCACCCAAACTCCCGATTCCACTATACCTCCCCACTTCACCCAACCTCCCCACTTCACCCAACCTCCCCACTTCTCCCTACCTCCCCACTCCACCCAACCTCCCCACTTCACCCAACCTCCGCACTCCATCCAACCTTCGCACTTCTCCCAACCTCCCGATTCCACTATGCCTCCCCACTTCACCCAACCTCCCCACTCCACCCAACCTCCCCACTCCACCCAACTTCCCCACTTCACCCAACCTCCCCACTCCACCCAACCTCCCCTCTCCACCCAACCTCCCTACTTCGCCCAACCTACCCTCTCCACTATGCCTCCCTACTTCACCCAACCTCCCCACTCCACTATGACTCCCCACATCACCCAACCTCCCCACTTCACCCAACCTCCCAATTCCACTATGCCTCCCCACGTCACCCGACCTCCCCACTTCACCCAACCTCCCCACTTCACCCAACCTCACCACTTCACCCAACCTCCGCACTCCACCCAAATTCCGCACTCCACTCAACTTCCCCACTCCACCCAACCTCCCCACTTCACCCAACTTCAGCACTACACCCAACTTCAGCACTCCAGCCAACCTCTGCACTCCACCCAACCTTCGCACTCCAATCAACTTCCCCACTCCACCCAACCTCCCTACTCCACCCAACCTCCCCGCTTCACGCAACCTCCGCACTCCATTCAATCTCCGCACTCCACTATGCCTACCCACTTCACCCAACCTCCCCACTCCACTATGCCTCCCCACATCACCCAACCTCCCCACTTCACCCAACCTCCCAATTCAACTATGCCTCCCCATTTCACCCAACCTCCGAACTCCACCCAACTTCCCCACTCCACCCAACCTCCGGACTTCACCCAAACTCCCCACTCCATCCAACCTCCCCTCTTCACCCAACCTCCCGACTCCACCCAACCTCCCCACTTAACCCAACCTCCCCACTTCACCCAACCGTCCCACTTCACCCAACCTCCCAATTCCACTATACCTCCACACTTCACCCAACCTCCCCACTTCACCCAACCTCCCTACTTCTCCCTACCTCCCCACTCCACCCAACCTCCCCACTTCACCCAACCTCCGCACTCCATCCAACCTCCGCACTTCACCCAACCTCCCGATTCCACTATGCCTCCCCACTTCACCCAACCTCCCCACTCCACCCAACCTCCCCACTCCACCCAACTTCCCCACTTCACCCAACCTCCCCACTCCACCCAACCTCCCCTCTCCACCCAACCTCCCTACTTCACCCAACCTACCCTCTCCACTATGCCTCCCCACTTCACCCAACCTACCCACTCCACTATGCTTCCCCACATCACCCAACCTCCCCACTTCACCCAACCTCCCAATTCCACTATGCCTCCCCACTTCACCCGAACTCCCCACTTCACCCAACCTCCCCACTTTACACAACCTCCCCACTCAACCCAACCTCCCCACTTCACCCAACCTCCCCAATTCACACAATCTCCCCACTTCACCTAACCTCCCCAATACACCCAACTTCCGCACTCCACCCAACCTCCGCACTCAACCTAACCTGTCCACTTCACCCAACCTCCCCACTCCACCCAACCTCCCCACTTCACGCAACCTCCGCACTCCATCCACCCTCTGCACTCCACCACACCTACGCACTGGAACCAACTTCCGCACTCCACCCAAACTCCCCACTCCACCCAACCTCTAAACTCAACCCAACCTCCCCACTTCACCCAACCTCACTACTCCACCCAACCGCCCCACTTCACGCAACCTCCGCACTCCATCCAACCTCCGCACTCCACCCAACCTCCGGACTCTACCCAACCTCCCCACTTCACCCAACCTCTGCACTCCATCCAACCTCCGCACTTCACCCAACCTCCCGATTCCACTATACCTCCCCACTTCACCCAACCTCCCCACTTCACCCAACCTCCCCACTTCTCCCTACCTCCCCACTCCACCCAACCTCACCACTTCACCCAACCTCCGCACTCCATCCAACCTCCGCACTTCACCCAACCTCCCGATTCCGCTATGCCTCCCCACTTCACCCAACCTCCCCACTCCACCCAACCTCCCCACTCCACCCAACTTCCCCACTTCACCCAACCTCCCCACTCCACCCAACCTCCCCACTCCACCCAACCTCCCCACTTCACCCAACCTCAGCACTCCATCCAACCTCCGCACTTCACCCAACCTCCCGATTCCACTATGCCTCCCCACTTCACCCAACCTCCCCACTCCACCCAACCTCCCCACTCCACCCAACTTCCCCACTTCACCCAACCTCCCCACTCCACCCAACCTCCCCTCTCCACCCAACCTCCCTACTTCGCCCAACCTACCCTCTCCACTATGCCTCCCTACTTCACCCAACCTCCCCACTCCACTATGACTCCCCACATCACCCAACCTCCCCACTTCACCCAACCTCCCAATTCCACTATGCCTCCCCACGGCACCCGACCTCCCCACTTCACCCAACCTCCCCACTTCACCCAACCTCACCACTTCACCCAACCTCCGCACTCCACCCAAATTCCGCACTCCACTCAACTTCCCCACTCCACCCAACCTCCCCACTTCACCCAACTTCAGCACTACACCCAACTTCAGCACTCCAGCCAACCTCTGCACTCCACCCAACCTCCGCACTCCAATCAACTTCCCCACTCCACCCAACCTCCCTACTCCACCCAACCTCCCCACTTCACGCAACCTCCGCACTCCATTCAATCTCCCCACTCCACTATGCCTCCCCACATCACCCAACCTCCCCACTTCACCCAACCTCCCAATTCAACTATGCCTCCCCATTTCACCCAACCTCCGAACTCCACCCAACTTCCGCACTCCACCCAACCTCCGGACTTCACCCAAACTCCCCACTCCATCCAACCTCCCCTCTTCACCCAACATCCCGACTCCACCTAACCTCCCCACTTAACCCAACCTCCCCACTTCACCCAACCGTCCCACTTCACCCAACCTCCCAATTCCACTATACCTCCACACTTCACCCAACCTCCCCACTTCACCCAACCTCCCTACTTCTCCCTACCTCCCCACTCCACCCAACCTCCCCACTTCACCCAACCTCCGCACTCCATCCAACCTCCGCACTTCACCCAACCTCCCGATTCCACTATGCCTCCCCACTTCACCCAACCTACCCACTCCACTATGCTTCCCCACATCACCCAACCTCCCCTCTTCACCCAACCTCCGAATTCCACTATGCCTCCCCACTTCACCCGACCTCCCCACTTCACCCAACCTCCACACTTTACACAACCTCCCCACTCAACCCAACCTCCCCACTTCACCCAACCTCCCCAATTCACACAATCTCCCCACTTCACATAACCTCCCCAATACACCCAACTTCCGCACTCCACCCAACCTCCGCACTCAACCTAACCTGCCCACTTCACCCAACCTCCCCACTCCACCCAACCTCCCCACTTCACGCAACCTCCGCACTCCATCCACCCTCCGCACTCCACCACACCTACGCACTGGAACCAACTTCCGCACTCCACCCAAACTCCCCACTCCACCCAACCTCTACACTCAACCCAACCTCCCCACTTCACCCAACCTCACTACTCCACCCAACCGCCCCACTTCACGCAACCTCCGCACTCCATCCAACCTCCGCACTCCACCCAACCTCCGGACTCTACCCAACCTCCCCACTTCTCCCAACCTCCGCACTCCATCCAACCTCCGCACTTCACCCAACCTCCCGATTCCACTATACCTCCCCACTTCACCCATCCTCCCCACTTCACCCAACCTCCCCACTTCTCCCTACCTCCCCACTCCACCCAACCTCCCCACTTCACCCAACCTCCGCACTCCATCCAACCTCCGCACTTCACCCAACCTCCCGATTCCACTATGCCTCCCCACTTCACCCAACCTCCCCACTCCACCCAACCTCCCCACTCCACCCAACTTCCCCACTTCACCCAACCTCCCCACTCCACCCAACCTCCCCACTCCACCCAACCTCCCCACTTCACCCAACCTCCGCACTCCATCCAACCTCCGCACTTCACCCAACCTCCCGATTCGACTATGCCTCCCCACTTCACCCAACCTCCCCACTCCACCCAACCTCCCCACTCCACCCAACTTCCCCACTTCACCCAACCTCCCCACTCCACCCAACCTCCCCTCTCCACCCAACCTCCCTACTTCGCCCAACCTACCCTCTCCACTATGCCTCCCTACTTCACCCAACCTTCCCACTCCACTATGACTCCCCACATCACCCAACCTCCCCACTTCACCCAACCTCCCAATTCCACTATGCCTCCCCACGTCACCCGACCTCCCCACTCCACCCAACCTCCCCACTCCACCCAACTTCCCCACTTCACCCAACCTCCCCACTCCACCCAACCTCCCCTCTCCACCCAACCTCCCTACTTCGCCCAACCTACCCTCTCCACTATGCCTCCCTACTTCACCCAACCTCCCCACTCCACTATGACTCCCCACATCACCCAACCTCCCCACTTCACCCAACCTCCCAATTCCACTATGCCTCCCCACGGCACCCGACCTCCCCACTTCACCCAACCTCCCCACTTCACCCAACCTCACCACTTCACCCAACCTCCGCACTCCACCCAAATTCCGCACTCCACTCAACTTCCCCACTCCACCCAACCTCCCCACTTCACCCAACTTCAGCACTACACCCAACTTCAGCACTCCAGCCAACCTCTGCACTCCACCCAACCTCCGCACTCCAATCAACTTCCCCACTCCACCCAACCTCCCTACTCCACCCAACCTCCCCACTTCACGCAACCTCCGCACTCCATTCAATCTCCCCACTACACTATGCCTCCCCACATCACCCAACCTCCCCACTTCACCCAACCTCCCAATTCAACTATGCCTCCCCATTTCACCCAACCTCCGAACTCCACCCAACTTCCGCACTCCACCCAACCTCCGGACTTCACCCAAACTCCCCACTCCATCCAACCTCCCCTCTTCACCCAACCTCCCGACTCCACCCAACCTCCCCACTTAACCCAACCTCCCCACTTCACCCAACCGTCCCACTTCACCCAACCTCCCAATTCCACTATACCTCCACACTTCACCCAACCTCCCCACTTCACCCAACCTCCCTACTTCTCCCTACCTCCCCACTCCACCCAACCTCCCCACTTCACCCAACCTCCGCACTCCATCCAACCTCCGCACTTCACCCAACCTCCCGATTCCACTATGCCTCCCCACTTCACCCAACCTCCCCACTCCACCCAACCTCCCCACTCCACCCAACTTCCCCACTTCACCCAACCTCCCCACCCCACCCAACCTCCCCTCTCCACCCAACCTCCCTACTTCACCCAACCTACCTTCTCCACTATGCCTGCCCACTTCACCCAACCTACCCACTCCACTATGCTTCCCCACATCACCCAACCTCCCCACTTCACCCAACCTCCCAATTCCACTATGCCTCCCCACTTCACCCGACCTCCCCACTTCACCCAACCTCCCCACTTTACACAACCTCCCCACTCAACCCAACCTCCCCACTTCACCCAACCTCCCCAATTCACACAATCTCCCCACTTCACCTAACCTCCCCAATACACCCAACTTCCGCACTCCACCCAACCTCCGCACTCAACATAACCTGCCCACTTCACCCAACCTCCCCACTCCACCCAACCTCCCCACTTCACGCAACCTCCGCACTCCATCCACACTCCGCACTCCACCACACCTACGCACTGGAACCAACTTCCGCACTCCACCCAAACTCCCCACTCCACCCAACCTCTACACTCAACCCAACCTCCCCACTTCACCCAACCTCCCTACTCCACCCAACCGCCCCACTTCACGCAACCTCCGCACTCCATCCAACCTCCGCACTCCACCCAACCTCCGGACTCTACCCAACCTCCGCACTCCACCCAACTTCCGCACTCCACCCAACCTCCCCACTTCACCCAACCTCCCCACTTCACCCAACCTCCGCACTCCATCCAACCTCGGCACTTCACCCAAACTCCCGATTCCACTATACCTCCCCACTTCACCCAACCTCCCCACTTCACCCAACCTCCCCACTTCTCCCTACCTCCCCACTCCACCCAACCTCCCCACTTCACCCAACCTCCGCACTCCATCCAACCTTCGCACTTCACCCAACCTCCCGATTCCACTATGCCTCCCCACTTCACCCAACCTCCCCACTCCACCGAACCTCCCCACTCCACCCAACTTCCCCACTTCACCCAACCTCCCCACTCCACCCAACCTCCCCTCTCCACCCAACCTCCCTACTTCGCCCAACCTACCCTCTCCACTATGCCTCCCTACTTCACCCAACCTCCCCACTCCACTATGACTCCCCACATCACCCAACCTCCCCACTTCACCCAACCTCCCAATTCCACTATGCCTCCCCACGTCACCCGACCTCCCCACTTCACCCAACCTCCCCACTTCACCCAACCTCACCACTTCACCCAACCTCCGCACTCCACCCAAATTCCGCACTCCACTCAACTTCCCCACTCCACCCAACCTCCCCACTTCACCCAACTTCAGCACTACACCCAACTTCAGCACTCCAGCCAACCTCTGCACTCCACCCAACCTTCGCACTCCAATCAACTTCCCCACTCCACCCAACCTCCCTACTCCACCCAACCTCCCCACTTCACGCAACCTCCGCACTCCATTCAATCTCCGCACTCCACTATGCCTACCCACTTCACCGAACCTCCCCACTCCACTATGCCTCCCCACATCACCCAACCTACCCACTTCACCCAACCTCCCAATTCAACTATGCCTCCCCATTTCACCCAACCTCCGAACTCCACCCAACTTCCCCACTCCACCCAACCTCCGGACTTCACCCAAACTCCCCACTCCATCCAACCTCCCCTCTTCACCCAACCTCCCGACTCCACCCAACCTCCCCACTTAACCCAACCTCCCCACTTCACCCAACCGTCCCACTTCACCCAACCTCCCAATTCCACTATACCTCCACACTTCACCCAACCTCCCCACTTCACCCAACCTCCCTACTTCTCCCTACCTCCCCACTCCACCCAACCTCCCCACTTCACCCAACCTCCGCACTCCATCCAACCTCCGCACTTCACCCAACCTCCCGATTCCACTATGCCTCCCCACTTCACCCAACCTCCCCACTCCACCCAACCTCCCCACTCCACCCAACTTCCCCACTTCACCCAACCTCCCCACTCCACCCAACCTCCCCTCTCCACCCAACCTCCCTACTTCACCCAACCTACCCTCTCCACTATGCCTCCCCACTTCACCCAACCTACCCACTCCACTATGCTTCCCCACATCACCCAACCTCCCCACTTCACCCAACCTCCCAATTCCACTATGCCTCCCCACTTCACCCGAACTCCCCACTTCACCCAACCTCCCCACTTTACACAACCTCCCCACTCAACCCAACCTCCCCACTTCACCCAACCTCCCCAATTCACACAATCTCCCCACTTCACCTAACCTCCCCAATACACCCAACTTCCGCACTCCACCCAACCTCCGCACTCAACCTAACCTGCCCACTTCACCCAACCTCCCCACTCCACCCAACCTCCCCACTTCACGCAACCTCCGCACTCCATCCACCCTCTGCACTCCACCACACCTACGCACTGGAACCAAGTTCCGCACTCCACCCAAACTCCCCACTCCACCCAACCTCTACACTCAACCCAACCTCCCCACTTCACCCAACCTCACTACTCCACCCAACCGCCCCACTTCACGCAACCTCCGCACTCCATCCAACCTCCGCACTCCACCCAACCTCCGGACTCTACCCAACCTCCCCACTTCACCCAACCTCTGCACTCCATCCAACCTCCGCACTTCACCCAACCTCCCGATTCCACTATACCTCCCCACTTCACCCAACCTCCCCACTTCACCCAACCTCCCCACTTCTCCCTACCTCCCCACTCCACCCAACCTCCCCACTTCACCCAACCTCCGCACTCCATCCAACCTCCGCACTTCACCCAACATCCCGATTCCGCTATGCCTCCCCACTTCACCCAACCTCCCCACTCCACCCAACCTCCCCACTCCACCCAACTTCCCCACTTCACCCAACCTCCCCACTCCACCCAACCTCCCCACTCCACCCAACCTCCCCACTTCACCCAACCTCAGCACTCCATCCAACCTCCGCACTTCACCCAACCTCCCGATTCCACTATGCCTCCCCACTTCACCCAACCTCCCCACTCCACCCAACCTCCCCACTCCACCCAACTTCCCCACTTCACCCAACCTCCCCACTCCACCCAACCTCCCCTCTCCACCCAACCTCCCTACTTCGCCCAACCTACCCTCTCCACTATGCCTCCCTACTTCACCCAACCTCCCCACTCCACTATGACTCCCCACATCACCCAACCTCCCCACTTCACCCAACCTCCCAATTCCACTATGCCTCCCCACGGCACCCGACCTCCCCACTTCACCCAACCTCCCCACTTCACCCAACCTCACCACTTCACCCAACCTCCGCACTCCACCCAAATTCCGCACTCCACTCAACTTCCCCACTCCACCCAACCTCCCCACTTCACCCAACTTCAGCACTACACCCAACTTCAGCACTCCAGCCAACCTCTGCACTCCACCCAACCTCCGCACTCCAATCAACTTCCCCACTCCACCCAACCTCCCTACTCCACCCAACCTCCCCACTTCACGCAACCTCCGCACTCCATTCAATCTCCCCACTCCACTATGCCTCCCCACATCACCCAACCTCCCCACTTCACCCAACCTCCCAATTCAACTATGCCTCCCCATTTCACCCAACCTCCGAACTCCACCCAACTTCCGCACTCCACCCAACCTCCGGACTTCACCAAACTCCCCACTCCATCCAACCTCCCCTCTTCACCCAACATCCCGACTCCACCTAACCTCCCCACTTAACCCAACCTCCCCACTTCACCCAACCGTCCCACTTCACCCAACCTCCCAATTCCACTATACCTCCACACTTCACCCAACCTCCCCACTTCACCCAACCTCCCTACTTCTCCCTACCTCCCCACTCCACCCAACCTCCCCACTTCACCCAACCTCCGCACTCCATCCAACCTCCGCACTTCACCCAACCTCCCGATTCCACTATGCCTCCCCACTTCACCCAACCTACCCACTCCACTATGCTTCCCCACATCACCCAACCTCCCCACTTCACCCAACCTCCGAATTCCACTATGCCTCCCCACTTCACCCGACCTCCCCACTTCACCCAACCTCCACACTTTACACAACCTCCCCACTCAACCCAACCTCCCCACTTCACCCAACCTCCCCAATTCACACAATCTCCCCACTTCACCTAACCTCCCCAATACACCCAACTTCCGCACTCCACCCAACCTCCGCACTCAACCTAACCTGCCCACTTCACCCAACCTCCCCACTCCACCCAACCTCCCCACTTCACGCAACCTCCGCACTCCATCCACCCTCCGCACTCCACCACACCTACGCACTGGAACCAACTTCCGCACTCCACCCAAACTCCCCACTCCACCCAACCTCTACACTCAACCCAACCTCCCCACTTCACCCAACCTCACTACTCCACCCAACCGCCCCACTTCACGCAACCTCCGCACTCCATCCAACCTCCGCACTCCACCCAACCTCCGGACTCTACCCAACCTCCCCACTTCACCCAACCTCCGCACTCCATCCAACCTCCGCACTTCACCCAACCTCCCGATTCCACTATACCTCCCCACTTCACCCATCCTCCCCACTTCACCCAACCTCCCCACTTCTCCCTACCTCCCCACTCCACCCAACCTCCCCACTTCACCCAACCTCCGCACTCCATCCAACCTCCGCACTTCACCCAACCTCCCGATTCCACTATGCCTCCCCACTTCACCCAACCTCCCCACTCCACCCAACCTCCCCACTCCACCCAACTTCCCCACTTCACCCAACCTCCCCACTCCACCCAACCTCCCCACTCCACCCAACCTCCCCACTTCACCCAACCTCCGCACTCCATCCAACCTCCGCACTTCACCCAACCTCCCGATTCGACTATGCCTCCCCACTTCACCCAACCTCCCCACTCCACCCAACCTCCCCACTCCACCCAACTTCCCCACTTCACCCAACCTCCCCACTCCACCCAACCTCCCCTCTCCACCCAACCTCCCTACTTCGCCCAACCTACCCTCTCCACTATGCCTCCCTACTTCACCCAACCTTCCCACTCCACTATGACTCCCCACATCACCCAACCTCCCCACTTCACCCAACCTCCCAATTCCACTATGCCTCCCCACGTCACCCGACCTCCCCACTTCACCCAACCTCCCCACTTCACCCAACCTCACCACTTCACCCAACCTCCGCACTCCACCCAAATTCCGCACTCCACTCAACTTCCCCACTCCACCCAACCTCCCCACTTCACCCAACTTCAGCACTACACCCAACTTCAGCACTCCAGCCAACCTCTGCACTCCACCCAACCTCGTCACTCCAATCAACTTCCCCACTCCACCCAACCTCCCTACTCCACCCAACCTCCCCACTTCACCCAACCTCCGCACTCCATTCAATCTCCGCACTCCACTATGCCTACCCACTTCACCCAACCTCCCAACACCACTATGCCTCCCCACATCACCCAACCTCCCCACTTCACCCAACCTCCCAACTCAACTATGCCTCCCCATTTCACCCAACCTCCGAACTCCACCCAACTTCCGCACTCCACCCAACCTCCGGACTTCACCCAAACTCCCCACTCCATCCAACCTCCCCTCTTCACCCAACCTCCCGACTCCACCCAACCTCCCCACTTAACCCAACCTCCCCACTTCACCCAACCGTCCCACTTCACCCAACCTCCCAATTCCACTATACCTCCACACTTCACCCAACCTCCCCACTTCACCCAACCTCCCTACTTCTCCCTACCTCCCCACTCCACCCAACCTCCCCACTTCACCCAACCTCCGCACTCCATCCAACCTCCGCACTTCACCCAACCTCCCGATTCCACTATGCCTCCCCACTTCACCCAACCTCCCCACTCCACCCAACCTCCCCACTCCACCCAACTTCCCCACTTCACCCAACCTCCCCACTCCACCCAACCTCCCCTCTCCACCCAACCTCCCTACTTCACCCAACCTACCCTCTCCACTATGCCTCCCCACTTCACCCAACCTACCCACTCCACTATGCTTCCCCACATCACCCAACCTCCCCACTTCACCCAACCTCCCAATTCCACTATGCCTCCCCACTTCACCCGACCTCCCAACTTCACCCAACGTCCCCACATTACACAACCTCCCCACTCAACCCAACCTCCCCACTTCACCCAACCTCCCCAATTCACACAATCTCCCCACTTCACCTAACCTCCCCAATACACCCAACTTCCGCACTCCACCCAACCTCCGCACTCAACCTAACCTGCCCACTTCACCCAACCTCCCCACTCCACCCAACCTCCCCACTTCACGCAACCTCCGCACTCCACCCAACTTCCCCACTTCACCCAACCTCCCCACTCCACCCAACCTCCCCTCTCCACCCAACCTCCCTACTTCACCCAACCTACCCTCTCCACTATGCCTCCCCACTTCACCCAACCTACCCACTCCACTATGCTTCCCCACATCACCCAACCTCCCCACTTCACCCAACCTCCCAATTCCACTATGCCTCCCCACTTCACCCGACCTCCCCACTTCACCCAACGTCCCCACATTACACAACCTCCCCACTCAACCCAACCTCCCCACTTCACCCAACCTCCCCAATTCACACAATCTCCCCACTTCACCTAACCTCCCCAATACACCCAACTTCCGCACTCCACCCAACCTCCGCACTCAACCTAACCTGCCCACTTCACCCAACCTCCCCACTCCACCCAACCTCCCCACTTCACGCAACCTCCGCACTCCATCCACCCTCCGCACTCCACCACACCTACGTACTGGAACCAACTTCCGCACTCCACCCAAACTCCCCACTCCACCCAACCTCTACACTCAACCCAACCTCCCCACTTCACCCAACCTCCCTACTCCACCCAACCGCCCCACTTCACGCAACCTCCGCACTCCATCCAACCTCCGCACTCCACCCAACCTCCGGACTCTACCCAACCTCCGCACTCCACCCAACTTCCGCACTCCACCCAACCTCCCCACTTCACCCAACCTCCCCACTTCACCCAACCTCCGCACTCCATCCAACCTCCGCACTTCACCCAACCTCCCGATTCCACTATACCTCCCCACTTCACCCAACCTCCCCACTTCACCCAACCTCCCCACTTCTCCCTACCTCCCCACTCCACCCAACCTCCCCACTTCACCCAACCTCCGCACTCCATCCAACCTCCGCACTTCACCCAACCTCCCAATTCCACTATGCCTCCACACTTCACCCGACCTCCCCACTTCACCCAACGTCCCCACATTACACAACCTCCCCACTCAACCCAACCTCCCCACTTCACCCAACCTCCCCAATTCACACAATCTCCCCACTTCACCTAACCTCCCCAATACACCCAACTTCCGCACTCCACCCAACCTCCGCACTCAACCTAACCTGCCCACTTCACCCAACCTCCCCACTCCACCCAACCTCCCCACTTCACGCAACCTCCGCACTCCACCCAACTTCCCCACTTCACCCAACCTCCACACTCCACCCAACCTCCCCTCTCCACCCAACCTCCCTACTTCACCCAACCTACCCTCTCCACTATGCCTCCCCACTTCACCCAACCTACCCACTCCACTATGCTTCCCCACATCACCCAACCTCCCCACTTCACCCAACCTCCCAATTCCACTATGCCTCCCCACTTCCCCCGACCTCCCCACTTCACCCAACGTCCCCACATTACACAACCTCACCACTCAACCCAACCTCCCCACTTCACCCAACCTCCCCAATTCACACAATCTCCTCACTTCACCTAACCTCCCCAATACACCCAACTTCCGCACTCCACCCAACCTCCGCATTCAACCTAACCTGCCCACTTCACCCAACCTCCCCACTCCACCCAACCTCCCCACTTCACGCAACCTCCGCACTCCATCCACCCTCCGCACTCCACCACACCTACGCACTGGAACCAACTTCCGCACTCCACCCAAACTCCCCACTCCACCCAACCTCTACACTCAACCCAACCTCCCCACTTCACCCAACCTCCCTACTCCACCCAACCGCCCCACTTCACGCAACCTCCGCACTCCATCCAACCTCCGCACTCCACCCAACCTCCGGACTCTACCCAACCTCCGCACTCCACCCAACTTCCGCACTCCACCCAACCTCCCCACTTCACCCAACCTCCCCACTTCACCCAACCTCCGCACTCCATCCAACCTCCGCACTTCACCCAACCTCCCGATTCCACTATACCTCCCCACTTCACCCAACCTCCCCACTTCACCCAACCTCCCCACTTCTCCCTACCTCCCCACTCCACCCAACCTCCCCACTTCACCCAACCTCCGCACTCCATCCAACCTCCGCACTTCACCCAACCTCCCGATTCCACTATGCCTCCCCACTTCACCCAACTTCCCCACTCCACCCAACCTCCCCACTCCACCCAACTTCCCCACTTCACCCAACCTCCCCACTCCACCCAACCTCCCCTCTCCACCCAACCTCCCTACTTCGCCCAACCTACCCTCTCCACTATGCCTCCCTACTTCACCCAACCTCCCCACTCCACTATGACTCCCCACATCACCCAACCTCCCCACTTCACCCAACCTCCCAATTCCACTATGCCTCCCCACGTCACCCGACCTCCCTACTTCACCCAACCTCCCCACTCCACCCAACCTCCCCACTTCACGCAACCTCCGCACTCCATCCACCCTCCGCACTCCACCACACCTACGTACTGGAACCAACTTCCGCACTCCACCCAAACTCCCCACTCCACCCAACCTCTACACTCAACCCAACCTCCCCACTTCACCCAACCTCCCTACTCCACCCAACCGCCCCACTTCACGCAACCTCCGCACTCCATCCAACCTCCGCACTCCACCCAACCTCCGGACTCTACCCAACCTCCGCACTCCACCCAACTTCCGCACTCCACCCAACCTCCCCACTTCACCCAACCTCCCCACTTCACCCAACCTCCGCACTCCATCCAACCTCCGCACTTCACCCAACCTCCCGATTCCACTATACCTCCCCACTTCACCCAACCTCCCCACTTCACCCAACCTCCCCACTTCTCCCTACCTCCCCACTCCACCCAACCTCCCCACTTCACCCAACCTCCGCACTCCATCCAACCTCCGCACTTCACCCAACCTCCCAATTCCACTATGCCTCCACACTTCACCCGACCTCCCCACTTCACCCAACGTCCCCACATTACACAACCTCCCCACTCAACCCAACCTCCCCACTTCACCCAACCTCCCCAATTCACACAATCTCCCCACTTCACCTAACCTCCCCAATACACCCAACTTCCGCACTCCACCCAACCTCCGCACTCAACCTAACCTGCCCACTTCACCCAACCTCCCCACTCCACCCAACCTCCCCACTTCACGCAACCTCCGCACTCCACCCAACTTCCCCACTTCACCCAACCTCCACACTCCACCCAACCTCCCCTCTCCACCCAACCTCCCTACTTCACCCAACCTACCCTCTCCACTATGCCTCCCCACTTCACCCAACCTACCCACTCCACTATGCTTCCCCACATCACCCAACCTCCCCACTTCACCCAACCTCCCAATTCCACTATGCCTCCCCACTTCCCCCGACCTCCCCACTTCACCCAACGTCCCCACATTACACAACCTCACCACTCAACCCAACCTCCCCACTTCACCCAACCTCCCCAATTCACACAATCTCCTCACTTCACCTAACCTCCCCAATACACCCAACTTCCGCACTCCACCCAACCTCCGCATTCAACCTAACCTGCCCACTTCACCCAACCTCCCCACTCCACCCAACCTCCCCACTTCACGCAACCTCCGCACTCCATCCACCCTCCGCACTCCACCACACCTACGCACTGGAACCAACTTCCGCACTCCACCCAAACTCCCCACTCCACCCAACCTCTACACTCAACCCAACCTCCCCACTTCACCCAACCTCCCTACTCCACCCAACCGCCCCACTTCACGCAACCTCCGCACTCCATCCAACCTCCGCACTCCACCCAACCTCCGGACTCTACCCAACCTCCGCACTCCACCCAACTTCCGCACTCCACCCAACCTCCCCACTTCACCCAACCTCCCCACTTCACCCAACCTCCGCACTCCATCCAACCTCCGCACTTCACCCAACCTCCCGATTCCACTATACCTCCCCACTTCACCCAACCTCCCCACTTCACCCAACCTCCCCACTTCTCCCTACCTCCCCACTCCACCCAACCTCCCCACTTCACCCAACCTCCGCACTCCATCCAACCTCCGCACTTCACCCAACCTCCCGATTCCACTATGCCTCCCCACTTCACCCAACTTCCCCACTCCACCCAACCTCCCCACTCCACCCAACTTCCCCACTTCACCCAACCTCCCCACTCCACCCAACCTCCCCTCTCCACCCAACCTCCCTACTTCGCCCAACCTACCCTCTCCACTATGCCTCCCTACTTCACCCAACCTCCCCACTCCACTATGACTCCCCACATCACCCAACCTCCCCACTTCACCCAACCTCCCAATTCCACTATGCCTCCCCACGTCACCCGACCTCCCTACTTCACCCAACCTCCCCACTTCACCCAACCTCACCACTTCACCCAACCTCCGCACTCCACCCAAATTCCGCACTCCACTCAACTTCCCCACTCCACCCAACCTCCCCACTTCACCCAACTTCAGCACTACACCCAACTTCAGCACTCCAGCCAACCTCTGCACTCCACCCAACCTCCGCACTCCAATCAACTTCCCCACTCCACCCAACCTCCCTACTCCACCCAACCTCCCCACTTCACGCAACCTCCGCACTCCATTCAATCTCCCCACTCCACTATGCCTCCCCACATCACCCAACCTCCCCACTTCACCCAACCTCCCAATTCAACTATGCCTCCCCATTTCACCCAACCTCCGAACTCCACCCAACTTCCGCACTCCACCCAACCTCCGGACTTCACCCAAACTCCCCACTCCATCCAACCTCCCCTCTTCACCCAACCTCCCGACTCCACCCAACCTCCCCACTTAACCCAACCTCCCCACTTCACCCAACCGTCCCACTTCACCCAACCTCCCAATTCCACTATACCTCCACACTTCACCCAACCTCGCTACTTCTCCCTACCTCCCCACTCCACCCAACCTCCCCACTTCACCCAACCTCCGCACTCCATCCAACCTCCGCACTTCACCCAACCTCCCGATTCCACTATGCCTCCCCACTTCACCCAACCTCCCCACTCCACCCAAACTCCCCACTCCACCCAACTTCCCCACTTCACCCAACCTCCCCACCCCACCCAACCTCCCCTCTCCACCCAACCTCCCTACTTCACCCAACCTACCTTCTCCACTATGCCTGCCCACTTCACCCAACCTACCCACTCCACTATGCTTCCCCACATCACCCAACCTCCCCACTTCACCCAACCTCCCAATTCCACCCAACCTCCCCACTTAACCCAACCTCCCCACTTCACCCAACCGTCCCACTTCACCCAACCTCCCAATTCCACTATACCTCCACACTTCACCCAACCTCCCCACTCCACTATGCTTCCCCACTCCATCCAACCTCCCCTCTTCACCCAACCTCCCGACTCCACCCAACCTCCCCACTTAACCCAACCTCCCACTTCACCCAACCGTCCCACTTCACCCAACCTCCCAATTCCACTATACCTCCACACTTCACCCAACCTCCCCACTTCACCCAACCTCCCTACTTCTCCCTACCTCCCCATTCCACCCAACCTCCCCACTTCACCCAACCTCCGCATTCCATCCAACCTCCGCACTTCACCCAACCTCCCGATTCCACTATGCCTCCCCACTTCACCCAACCTCCCCACTCCACCCAACCTCCCCACTCCACCCAACTTCCCCACTTCACCCAACCTCCCCACCCCACCCAACCTCCCCTCTCCACCCAACCTCCCTACTTCACCCAACCTACCTTCTCCACTATGCCTGCCCACTTCACCCAACCTACCCACTCCACTATGCTTCCCCACATCACCCAACCTCCCCACTTCACCCAACCTCCCAATTCCACTATGCCTCCCCACTTCACCCGACCTCCCCACTTCACCCAACGTCCCCACATTACACAACCTCCCCACTCAACCCAACCTCCCCACTTCACCCAACCTCCCCAATTCACACAATCTCCCCACTTCACCTAACCTCCCCAATACACCCAACTTCCGCACTCCACCCAACCTCCGCACTCAACCTAACCTGCCCACTTCACCCAACCTCCCCACTCCACCCAACCTCCCCACTTCACGCAACCTCCGCACTCCACCCAACTTCCCCACTTCACCCAACCTCCCCACTCCACCCAACCTCCCCTCTCCACCCAACCTCCCTACTTCACCCAACCTACCCTCTCCACTATGCCTCCCCACTTCACCCAACCTACCCACTCCACTATGCTTCCCCACATCACCCAACCTCCCCACTTCACCCAACCTCCCAATTCCACTATGCCTCCCCACTTCACCCGACCTCCCCACTTCACCCAACGTCCCCACATTACACAACCTCCCCACTCAACCCAACCTCCCCACTTCACCCAACCTCCCCAATTCACACAATCTCCCCACTTCACCTAACCTCCCCAATACACCCAACTTCCGCACTCCACCCAACCTCCGCACTCAACCTAACCTGCCCACTTCACCCAACCTCCCCACTCCACCCAACCTCCCCACTTCACGCAACCTCCGCACTCCATCCACCCTCCGCACTCCACCACACCTACGTACTGGAACCAACTTCCGCACTCCACCCAAACTCCCCACTCCACCCAACCTCTACACTCAACCCAACCTCCCCACTTCACCCAACCTCCCTACTCCACCCAACCGCCCCACTTCACGCAACCTCCGCACTCCATCCAACCTCCGCACTCCACCCAACCTCCGGACTCTACCCAACCTCCGCACTCCACCCAACTTCCGCACTCCACCCAACCTCCCCACTTCACCCAACCTCCCCACTTCACCCAACCTCCGCACTCCATCCAACCTCCGCACTTCACCCAACCTCCCGATTCCACTATACCTCCCCACTTCACCCAACCTCCCCACTTCACCCAACCTCCCCACTTCTCCCTACCTCCCCACTCCACCCAACCTCCCCACTTCACCCAACCTCCGCACTCCATCCAACCTCCGCACTTCACCCAACCTCCCAATTCCACTATGCCTCCCCACTTCACCCGACCTCCCCACTTCACCCAACGTCCCCACATTACACAACCTCCCCACTCAACCCAACCTCCCCACTTCACCCAACCTCCCCAATTCACACAATCTCCCCACTTCACCTAACCTCCCCAATACACCCAACTTCCGCACTACACCCAACCTCCGCACTCAACCTAACCTGCCCACTTCACCCAACCTCCCCACTCCACCCAACCTCCCCACTTCACGCAACCTCCGCACTCCACCCAACTTCCCCACTTCACCCAACCTCCACACTCCACCCAACCTCCCCTCTCCACCCAACCTCCCTACTTCACCCAACCTACCCTCTCCACTATGCCTCCCCACTTCACCCAACCTACCCACTCCACTATGCTTCCCCACATCACCCAACCTCCCCACTTCACCCAAACTCCCAATTCCACTATGCCTCCCCACTTCCCCCGACCTCCCCACTTCACCCAACGTCTCCACATTACACAACCTCACCACTCAACCCAACCTCCCCACTTCACCCAACCTCCCCAATTCACACAATCTCCTCACTTCACCTAACCTCCCCAATACACCCAACTTCCGCACTCCACCCAACCTCCGCACTCAACCTAACCTGCCCACTTCACCCAACCTCCCCACTCCACCCAACCTCCCCACTTCACGCAACCTCCGCACTCCATCCACCCTCCGCACTCCACCACACCTACGCACTGGAACCAACTTCCGCACTCCACCCAAACTCCCCACTCCACCCAACCTCTACACTCAACCCAACCTCCCCACTTCACCCAACCTCCCTACTCCACCCAACCGCCCCACTTCACGCAACCTCCGCACTCCATCCAACCTCCGCACTCCACCCAACCTCCGGACTCTACCCAACCTCCGCACTCCACCCAACTTCCGCACTCCACCCAACCTCCCCACTTCACCCAACCTCCCCACTTCACCCAACCTCCGCACTCCATCCAACCTCCGCACTTCACCCAACCTCCCGATTCCACTATACCTCCCCACTTCACCCAACTTCCCCACTCCACCCAACCTCCCCACTCCACCCAACTTCCCCACTTCACCCAACCTCCCCACTCCACCCAACCTCCCCTCTCCACCCAACCTCCCTACTTCGCCCAACCTACCCTCTCCACTATGCCTCCCTACTTCACCCAACCTCCCCACTCCACTATGACTCCCCACATCACCCAACCTCCCCACTTCACCCAACCTCCCAATTCCACTATGCCTCCCCACGTCACCCGACCTCCCTACTTCACCCAACCTCCCCACTTCACCCAACCTCACCACTTCACCCAACCTCCGCACTCCACCCAAATTCCGCACTCCACTCAACTTCCCCACTCCACCCAACCTCCCCACTTCACCCAACTTCAGCACTACACCCAACTTCAGCACTCCAGCCAACCTCTGCACTCCACCCAACCTCCGCACTCCAATCAACTTCCCCACTCCACCCAACCTCCCTACTCCACCCAACCTCCCCACTTCACGCAACCTCCGCACTCCATTCAATCTCCCCACTCCACTATGCCTCCCCACATCACCCAACCTCCCCACTTCACCCAACCTCCCAATTCAACTATGCCTCCCCATTTCACCCAACCTCCGAACTCCACCCAACTTCCGCACTCCACCCAACCTCCGGACTTCACCCAAACTCCCCACTCCATCCAACCTCCCCTCTTCACCCAACCTCCCGACTCCACCCAACCTCCCCACTTAACCCAACCTCCCCACTTCACCCAACCGTCCCACTTCACCCAACCTCCCAATTCCACTATACCTCCACACTTCACCCAACCTCGCTACTTCTCCCTACCTCCCCACTCCACCCAACCTCCCCACTTCACCCAACCTCCGCACTCCATCCAACCTCCGCACTTCACCCAACCTCCCGATTCCACTATGCCTCCCCACTTCACCCAACCTCCCCACTCCACCCAAACTCCCCACTCCACCCAACTTCCCCACTTCACCCAACCTCCCCACCCCACCCAACCTCCCCTCTCCACCCAACCTCCCTACTTCACCCAAACTACCTTCTCCACTATGCTTGCCCACTTCACCCAACCTACCCACTCCACTATGCTTCCCCACATCACCCAACCTCCCCACTTCACCCAACCTCCCAATTCCACCCAACCTCCCCACTTAACCCAACCTCCCCACTTCACCCAACCGTCCCACTTCACCCAACCTCCCAATTCCACTATACCTCCACACTTCACCCAACCTCCCCACTCCACTATGCTTCCCCACTCCATCCAACCTCCCCTCTTCACCCAACCTCCCGACTCCACCCAACCTCCCCACTTAACCCAACCTCCCCACTTCACCCAACCGTCCCACTTCACCCAACCTCCCAATTCCACTATACCTCCACACTTCACCCAACCTCCCCACTTCACCCAACCTCCCTACTTCTCCCTACCTCCCCATTCCACCCAACCTCCCCACTTCACCCAACCTCCGCACTCCATCCAACCTCCGCACTTCACCCAACCTCCCGATTCCACTATGCCTCCCCACTTCACCCAACCTCCCCACTCCACCCAACCTCCCCACTCCACCCAACTTCCCCACTTCACCCAACCTCCCCACCCCACCCAACCTCCCCTCTCCACCCAACCTCCCTACTTCACCCAACCTACCTTCTCCACTATGCCTGCCCACTTCACCCAACCTACCCACTCCACTATGCTTCCCCACATCACCCAACCTCCCCACTTCACCCAACCTCCCAATTCCACTATGCCTCCCCACTTCACCCGACCTCCCCACTTCACCCAACCTCCCTACTTCACACAACCTCCCCACTCAACCCAACCTCCCCACTTCACCCAACCTCCCCAATTCACACAATCTCCCCACTTCACCTAACCTCCCCAATACACCCAACTTCCGCACTCCACCCAACCTCCGCACTCAACCTAACCTGCCCACTTCACCCAACCTCCCCACTCCACCCAACCTCCCCATTTCACGCAACCTCCGCACTCCATCCACCCTCCGCACTCCACCACACCTACGCACTGGAACCAACTTCCGCACTCCACCCAAACTCCCCACTCCACCCAACCTCTACACTCAACCCAACCTCCCCACTTCACCCAACTTCAGCACTACACCCAACTTCAGCACTCCAGCCAACCTCTGCACTCCACCCAACCTCCGCACTCCAATCAACTTCCCCGCTCCACCCAACCTCCCTACTCCACCCAACCTCCCCACTTCACGCAACCTCCGCACTCCATTCAATCTCCCCACTCCACTATGCCTCCCCACATCACCCAACCTCCCCACTTCACCCAACCTCCCAATTCAACTATGCCTCCCCATTTCACCCAACCTCCGAACTCCACCCAACTTCCGCACTCCACCCAACCTCCGGACTTCACCCAAACTCCCCACTCCATCCAACCTCCCCTCTTCACCCAACCTCCCGACTCCACCCAACCTCCCCACTTAACCCAACCTCCCCACTTCACCCAACCGTCCCACTTCACCCAACCTCCCAATTCCACTATACCTCCACACTTCACCCAACCTCGCTACTTCTCCCTACCTCCCCACTCCACCCAACCTCCCCACTTCACCCAACCTCCGCACTCCATCCAACCTCCGCACTTCACCCAACCTCCCGATTCCACTATGCCTCCCCACTTCACCCAACCTCCCCACTCCACCCAAACTCCCCACTCTACCCAACTTCCCCACTTCACCCAACCTCCCCACCCCACCCAACCTCCCCTCTCCACCCAACCTCCCTACTTCACCCAACCTACCTTCTCCACTATGCCTGCCCACTTCACCCAACCTACCCACTCCACTATGCTTCCCCACATCACCCAACCTCCCCACTTCACCCAACCTCCCAATTCCACCCAACCTCCCCACTTAACCCAACTTCCCCACTTCACCCAACCGTCCCACTTCACCCAACCTCCCAATTCCACTATACCTCCACACTTCACCCAACCTCCCCACTCCACTATGCTTCCCCACTCCATCCAACCTCCCCTCTTCACCCAACCTCCCGACTCCACCCAACCTCCCCACTTAACCCAACCTCCCCACTTCACCCAACCGTCCCACTTCACCCAACCTCCCAATTCCACTATACCTCCACACTTCACCCAACCTCCCCACTTCACCCAACCTCCCTACTTCTCCCTACCTCCCCATTCCACCCAACCTCC
Organism: Oasisia sp. SBJ-2009; assembly: GCA_964017155.1. NCBI lineage: Eukaryota > Metazoa > Annelida > Polychaeta > Sabellida > Siboglinidae > Oasisia > Oasisia sp. SBJ-2009. Next base: position 35,731,700 of record OZ024856.1, read on the forward strand.
CCACTTCACCCAACCTCCGCACTCCATCCAACCTCCGCACTTCACCCAACCTCCCGATTCCACTATGCCTCCCCACTTCACCCAACCTCCCCACTCCACCCAACCTCCCCACTCCACCCAACTTCCCCACTTCACCCAACCTCCCCACCCCACCCAACCTCCCCTCTCCACCCAACCTCCCTACTTCACCCAACCTACCTTCTCCACTATGCCTGCCCACTTCACCCAACCTACCCACTCCACTATGCTTCCCCACATCACCCAACCTCCCCACTTCACCCAACCTCCCAATTCCACTATGCCTCCCCACTTCACCCGACCTCCCCACTTCACCCAACCTCCCCACTTCACACAACCTCCCCACTCAACCCAACCTCCCCACTTCACCCAACCTCCCCAATTCACACAATCTCCCCACTTCACCTAACCTCCCCAATACACCCAACTTCCGCACTCCACCCAACCTCCGCACTCAACCTAACCTGCCCACTTCACCCAACCTCCCCACTCCACCCAACCTCCCCATTTCACGCAACCTCCGCACTCCATCCACCCTCCGCACTCCACCACACCTACGCACTGGAACCAACTTCCGCACTCCACCCAAACTCCCCACTCCACCCAACCTCTACACTCAACCCAACCTCCCCACTTCACCCAACTTCAGCACTACACCCAACTTCAGCACTCCAGCCAACCTCTGCACTCCACCCAACCTCCGCACTCCAATCAACTTCCCCACTCCACCCAACCTCCCTACTCCACCCAACCTCCCCACTTCACGCAACCTCCGCACTCCATTCAATCTCCCCACTCCACTATGCCTCCCCACATCACCCAACCTCCCCACTTCACCCAACCTCCCAAATCAACTATGCCTCCCCATTTCACCCAACCTCCGAACTCCACCCAACTTCCGCACTCCACCCAACCTCCGGACTTCACCCAAACTCCCCACTCCATCCAACCTCCCCTCTTCACCCAACCTCCCGACTCCACCCAACCTCCCCACTTAACCCAACCTCCCCACTTCACCCAACCGTCCCACTTCACCCAACCTCCCAATTCCACTATACCTCCACACTTCACACAACCTCCCCACTTCACCCAACCTCCCTACTTCTCCCTACCTCCCCATTCCACCCAACCTCCCCACTTCACCCAACCTCCGCACTCCATCCAACCTCCGCACTTCACCCAACCTCCCGATTCCACTATGCCTCCCCACTTCACCCAACCTCCCCACTCCACCCAACCTCCCCACTCCACCCAACTTCCCCACTTCACCCAACCTCCCCACCCCACCCAACCTCCCCTCTCCACCCAACCTCCCTACTTCACCCAACCTACCTTCTCCACTATGCCTGCCCACTTCACCCAACCTACCCACTCCACTATGCTTCCCCACATCACCCAACCTCCCCACTTCACCCAACCTCCCAATTCCACTATGCCTCCCCACTTCACCCGACCTCCCCACTTCACCCAACCTCCCTACTTCACACAACCTCCCCACTCAACCCAACCTCCCCACTTCACCCAACCTCCCCAATTCACCCAATCTCCCCACTTCACCTAACCTCCCCAATACACCCAACTTCCGCACTCCACCCAACCTCCGCACTCAACCTAACCTGCCCACTTCACCCAACCTCCCCACTCCACCCAACCTCCCCATTTCACGCAACCTCCGCACTCCATCCACCCTCCGCACTCCACCACACCTACGCACTGGAACCAACTTCCGCACTCCACCCAAACTCCCCACTCCACCCAACCTCTACACTCAACCCAACCTCCCCACTTCACCCAACTTCAGCACTACACCCAACTTCAGCACTCCAGCCAACCTCTGCACTCCACCCAACCTCCGCACTCCAATCAACTTCCCCGCTCCACCCAACCTCCCTACTCCACCCAACCTCCCCACTTCACGCAACCTCCGCACTCCATTCAATCTCCCCACTCCACTATGCCTCCCCACATCACCCAACCTCCCCACTTCACCCAACCTCCCAATTCAACTATGCCTCCCCATTTCACCCAACCTCCGAACTCCACCCAACTTCCGCACTCCACCCAACCTCCGGACTTCACCCAAACTCCCCACTCCATCCAACCTCCCCTCTTCACCCAACCTCCCGACTCCACCCAACCTCCCCACTTAACCCAACCTCCCCACTTCACCCAACCGTCCCACTTCACCCAACCTCCCAATTCCACTATACCTCCACACTTCACCCAACCTCGCTACTTCTCCCTACCTCCCCACTCCACCCAACCTCCCCACTTCACCCAACCTCCGCACTCCATCCAACCTCCGCACTTCACCCAACCTCCCGATTCCACTATGCCTCCCCACTTCACCCAACCTCCCCACTCCACCCAAACTCCCCACTCTACCCAACTTCCCCACTTCACCCAACCTCCCCACCCCACCCAACCTCCCCTCTCCACCCAACCTCCCTACTTCACCCAACCTACCTTCTCCACTATGCCTGCCCACTTCACCCAACCTACCCACTCCACTATGCTTCCCCACATCACCCAACCTCCCCACTTCACCCAACCTCCCAATTCCACCCAACCTCCCCACTTAACCCAACTTCCCCACTTCACCCAACCGTCCCACTTCACCCAACCTCCCAATTCCACTATACCTCCACACTTCACCCAACCTCCCCACTCCACTATGCTTCCCCACTCCATCCAACCTCCCCTCTTCACCCAACCTCCCGACTCCACCCAACCTCCCCACTTAACCCAACCTCCCCACTTCACCCAACCGTCCCACTTCACCCAACCTCCCAATTCCACTATACCTCCACACTTCACCCAACCTCCCCACTTCACCCAACCTCCCTACTTCTCCCTACCTCCCCATTCCACCCAACCTCCCCACTTCACCCAACCTCCGCACTCCATCCAACCTCCGCACTTCACCCAACCTCCCGATTCCACTATGCCTCCCCACTTCACCCAACCTCCCCACTCCACCCAACCTCCCCACTCCACCCAACTTCCCCACTTCACCCAACCTCCCCACCCCACCCAACCTCCCCTCTCCACCCAACCTCCCTACTTCACCCAACCTACCTTCTCCACTATGCCTGCCCACTTCACCCAACCTACCCACTCCACTATGCTTCCCCACATCACCCAACCTCCCCACTTCACCCAACCTCCCAATTCCACTATGCCTCCCCACTTCACCCGACCTCCCCACTTCACCCAACCTCCCCACTTCACACAACCTCCCCACTCAACCCAACCTCCCCACTTCACCCAACCTCCCCAATTCACACAATCTCCCCACTTCACCTAACCTCCCCAATACACCCAACTTCCGCACTCCACCCAACCTCCGCACTCAACCTAACCTGCCCACTTCACCCAACCTCCCCACTCCACCCAACCTCCCCATTTCACGCAACCTCCGCACTCCATCCACCCTCCGCACTCCACCACACCTACGCACTGGAACCAACTTCCGCACTCCACCCAAACTCCCCACTCCACCCAACCTCTACACTCAACCCAACCTCCCCACTTCACCCAACTTCAGCACTACACCCAACTTCAGCACTCCAGCCAACCTCTGCACTCCACCCAACCTCCGCACTCCAATCAACTTCCCCACTCCACCCAACCTCCCTACTCCACCCAACCTCCCCACTTCACGCAACCTCCGCACTCCATTCAATCTCCCCACTCCACTATGCCTCCCCACATCACCCAACCTCCCCACTTCACCCAACCTCCCAAATCAACTATGCCTCCCCATTTCACCCAACCTCCGAACTCCACCCAACTTCCGCACTCCACCCAACCTCCGGACTTCACCCAAACTCCCCACTCCATCCAACCTCCCCTCTTCACCCAACCTCCCGACTCCACCCAACCTCCCCACTTAACCCAACCTCCCCACTTCACCCAACCGTCCCACTTCACCCAACCTCCCAATTCCACTATACCTCCACACTTCACACAACCTCCCCACTTCACCCAACCTCCCTACTTCTCCCTACCTCCCCATTCCACCCAACCTCCCCACTTCACCCAACCTCCGCACTCCATCCAACCTCCGCACTTCACCCAACCTCCCGATTCCACTATGCCTCCCCACTTCACCCAACCTCCCCACTCCACCCAACCTCCCCACTCCACCCAACTTCCCCACTTCACCCAACCTCCCCACCCCACCCAACCTCCCCTCTCCACCCAACCTCCCTACTTCACCCAACCTACCTTCTCCACTATGCCTGCCCACTTCACCCAACCTACCCACTCCACTATGCTTCCCCACATCACCCAACCTCCCCACTTCACCCAACCTCCCAATTCCACTATGCCTCCCCACTTCACCCGACCTCCCCACTTCACCCAACCTCCCTACTTCACACAACCTCCCCACTCAACCCAACCTCCCCACTTCACCCAACCTCCCCAATTCACCCAATCTCCCCACTTCACCTAACCTCCCCAATACACCCAACTTCCGCACTCCACCCAACCTCCGCACTCAACCTAACCTGCCCACTTCACCCAACCTCCCCACTCCACCCAACCTCCCCATTTCACGCAACCTCCGCACTCCATCCACCCTCCGCACTCCACCACACCTACGCACTGGAACCAACTTCCGCACTCCACCCAAACTCCCCACTCCACCCAACCTCTACACTCAACCCAACCTCCCCACTTCACCCAACTTCAGCACTACACCCAACTTCAGCACTCCAGCCAACCTCTGCACTCCACCCAACCTCCGCACTCCAATCAACTTCCCCGCTCCACCCAACCTCCCTACTCCACCCAACCTCCCCACTTCACGCAACCTCCGCACTCCATTCAATCTCCCCACTCCACTATGCCTCCCCACATCACCCAACCTCCCCACTTCACCCAACCTCCCAATTCAACTATGCCTCCCCATTTCACCCAACCTCCGAACTCCACCCAACTTCCGCACTCCACCCAACCTCCGGACTTCACCCAAACTCCCCACTCCATCCAACCTCCCCTCTTCACCCAACCTCCCGACTCCACCCAACCTCCCCACTTAACCCAACCTCCCCACTTCACCCAACCGTCCCACTTCACCCAACCTCCCAATTCCACTATACCTCCACACTTCACCCAACCTCGCTACTTCTCCCTACCTCCCCACTCCACCCAACCTCCCCACTTCACCCAACCTCCGCACTCCATCCAACCTCCGCACTTCACCCAACCTCCCGATTCCACTATGCCTCCCCACTTCACCCAACCTCCCCACTCCACCCAAACTCCCCACTCCACCCAACTTCCCCACTTCACCCAACCTCCCCACCCCACCCAACCTCCCCTCTCCACCCAACCTCCCTACTTCACCCAACCTACCTTCTCCACTATGCCTGCCCACTTCACCCAACCTACCCACTCCACTATGCTTCCCCACATCACCCAACCTCCCCACTTCACCCAACCTCCCAATTCCACCCAACCTCCCCACTTAACCCAACTTCCCCACTTCACCCAACCGTCCCACTTCACCCAACCTCCCAATTCCACTATACCTCCACACTTCACCCAACCTCCCCACTCCACTATGCTTCCCCACTCCATCCAACCTCCCCTCTTCACCCAACCTCCCGACTCCACCCAACCTCCCCACTTAACCCAACCTCCCCACTTCACCCAACCGTCCCACTTCACCCAACCTCCCAATTCCACTATACCTCCACACTTCACCCAACCTCCCCACTTCACCCAACCTCCCTACTTCTCCCTACCTCCCCATTCCACCCAACCTCCCCACTTCACCCAACCTCCGCACTCCATCCAACCTCCGCACTTCACCCAACCTCCCGATTCCACTATGCCTCCCCACTTCACCCAACCTCCCCACTCCACCCAACCTCCCCACTCCACCCAACTTCCCCACTTCACCCAACCTCCCCACCCCACCCAACCTCCCCTCTCCACCCAACCTCCCTACTTCACCCAACCTACCTTCTCCACTATGCCTGCCCACTTCACCCAACCTACCCACTCCACTATGCTTCCCCACATCACCCAACCTCCCCACTTCACCCAACCTCCCAATTCCACTATGCCTCCCCACTTCACCCGACCTCCCCACTTCACCCAACCTCCCCACTTCACACAACCTCCCCACTCAACCCAACCTCCCCACTTCACCCAACCTCCCCAATTCACACAATCTCCCCACTTCACCTAACCTCCCCAATACACCTAACTTCCGCACTCCACCCAACCTCCGCACTCAACCTAACCTGCCCACTTCACCCAACCTCCCCACTCCACCCAACCTCCCCATTTCACGCAACCTCCGCACTCCATCCACCCTCCGCACTCCACCACACCTACGCACTGGAACCAACTTCCGCACTCCACCCAAACTCCCCACTCCACCCAACCTCTACACTCAACCCAACCTCCCCACTTCACCCAACTTCAGCACTACACCCAACTTCAGCACTCCAGCCAACCTCTGCACTCCACCCAACCTCCGCACTCCAATCAACTTCCCCACTCCACCCAACCTCCCTACTCCACCCAACCTCCCCACTTCACGCAACCTCCGCACTCCATTCAATCTCCCTACTCCACTATGCCTCCCCACATCACCCAACCTCCCCACTTCACCCAACCTCCCAAATCAACTATGCCTCCCCATTTCACCCAACCTCCGAACTCCACCCAACTTCCGCACTCCACCCAACCTCCGGACTTCACCCAAACTCCCCACTCCATCCAACCTCCCCTCTTCACCCAACCTCCCGACTCCACCCAACCTCCCCACTTAACCCAACCTCCCCACTTCACCCAACCGTCCCACTTCACCCAACCTCCCAATTCCACTATACCTCCACACTTCACCCAACCTCCCCACTTCACCCAACCTCCCTACTTCTCCCTACCTCCCCATTCCACCCAACCTCCCCACTTCACCCAACCTCCGCACTCCATCCAACCTCCGCACTTCACCCAACCTCCCGATTCCACTATGCCTCCCCACTTCACCCAACCTCCCCACTCCACCCAACCTCCCCACTCCACCCAACTTCCCCACTTCACCCAACCTCCCCACCCCACCCAACCTCCCCTCTCCACCCAACCTCCCTACTTCACCCAACCTACCTTCTCCACTATGCCTGCCCACTTCACCCAACCTACCCACTCCACTATGCTTCCCCACATCACCCAACCTCCCCACTTCACCCAACCTCCCAATTCCACTATGCCTCCCCACTTCACCCGACCTCCCCACTTCACCCAACCTCCCCACTTCACACAACCTCCCCACTCAACCCAACCTCCCCACTTCACCCAACCTCCCCAATTCACACAATCTCCCCACTTCACCTAACCTCCCCAATACACCCAACTTCCGCACTCCACCCAACCTCCGCACTCAACCTAACCTGCCCACTTCACCCAACCTCCCCACTCCACCCAACCTCCCCATTTCACGCAACCTCCGCACTCCATCCACCCTCCGCACTCCACCACACCTACGCACTGGAAACAACTTCCGCACTCCACCCAAACTCCCCACTCCACCCAACCTCTACACTCAACCCAACCTCCCCACTTCACCCAACTTCAGCACTACACCCAACTTCAGCACTCCAGCCAACCTCTGCACTCCACCCAACCTCCGCACTCCAATCAACTTCCCCACTCCACCCAACCTCCCTACTCCACCCAACCTCCCCACTTCACGCAACCTCCGCACTCCATTCAATCTCCCCACTCCACTATGCCTCCCCACATCACCCAACCTCCCCACTTCACCCAACCTCCCAAATCAACTATGCCTCCCCATTTCACCCAACCTCCGAACTCCACCCAACTTCCGCACTCCACCCAACCTCCGGACTTCACCCAAACTCCCCACTCCATCCAACCTCCCCTCTTCACCCAACCTCCCGACTCCACCCAACCTCTCCACTTAACCCAACCTCCCCACTTCACCCAACCGTCCCACTTCACCCAACCTCCCAATTCCACTATACCTCCACACTTCACCCAACCTCCCCACTTCACCCAACCTCCCTACTTCTCCCTACCTCCCCATTCCACCCAACCTCCCCACTTCACCCAACCTCCGCACTCCATCCAACCTCCGCACTTCACCCAACCTCCCGATTCCACTATGCCTCCCCACTTCACCCAACCTCCCCACTCCACCCAACCTCCCCACTCCACCCAACTTCCCCACTTCACCCAACCTCCCCACCCCACCCAACCTCCCCTCTCCACCCAACCTCCCTACTTCACCCAACCTACCTTCTCCACTATGCCTGCCCACTTCACCCAACCTACCCACTCCACTATGCTTCCCCACATCACCCAACCTCCCCACTTCACCCAACCTCCCAATTCCACTATGCCTCCCCACTTCACCCGACCTCCCCACTTCACCCAACCTCCCCACTTCACACAACCTCCCCACTCAACCCAACCTCCCCACTTCACCCAACCTCCCCAATTCACACAATCTCCCCACTTCACCTAACCTCCCCAATACACCCAACTTCCGCACTCCACCCAACGTCCGCACTCAACCTAACCTGCCCACTTCACCCAACCTCCCCACTCCACCCAACCTCCCCATTTCACGCAACCTCCGCACTCCATCCACCCTCCGCACTCCACCATACCTACGCACTGGAACCAACTTCCGCACTCCACCCAAACTCCCCACTCCACCCAACCTCTACACTCAACCCAACCTCCCCACTTCACCCAACCTCCCTACTCCACCCAACCGCCCCACTTCACGCAACCTCCGCACTCCATCCAACCTCCGCACTCCACCCAACCTCCGGACTCTACCCAACCTCCGCACCCCACCCAACTTCAGCACTCCACCCAACCTCCCCACTTCACCCAACCTCCCCACTTCACCCAACCTCCGCACTCCATCCAACCTCGGCACTTCACCCAACCTCCCGATTCCACTATACCTCCCCACTTCACCCAACCTCCCCACTTCACCCAACCTCCCCACTTCTCCCTACCTCCCCACTCCACCCAACCTCCCCACTTCACCCAACCTCCGCACTCCATCCAACCTTCGCACTTCACCCAACCTCCCGATTCCACTATGCCTCCCCACTTCACCCAACCTCCCCACTCCACCCAACTTCCCAACTTCACCCAACCTCCCCACTCCACCCAACCTCCCCTCTCCACCCAACCTCCCTACTTCGCCCAACCTACCCTCTCCACTATGCCTCCCTACTTCACCCAACCTCCCCACTCCACTATGACTCCCCACATCACCCAACCTCCCCACTTCACCCAACCTCCCAATTCCACTATGCCTCCCCACGTCACCCGACCTCCCCACTTCACCCAACCTCCCCACTTCACCCAACCTCACCACTTCACCCAACCTCCGCACTCCACCCAAATTCCGCACTCCACTCAACTTCCCCACTCCACCCAACCTCCCCACTTCACCCAACTTCAGCACTACACCCAACTTCAGCACTCCAGCCAACCTCTGCACTCCACCCAACCTTCGCACTCCAATCAACTTCCCCACTCCACCCAACCTCCCTACTCCACCCAACCTCCCCACTTCACGCAACCTCCGCACTCCATTCAATCTCCGCACTCCACTATGCCTACCCACTTCACCCAACCTCCCCACTCCACTATGCCTCCCCACATCACCCAACCTCCCCACTTCACCCAACCTCCCAATTCAACTATGCCTCCCCATTTCACCCAACCTCCGAACTCCACCCAACTTCCCCACTCCACCCAACCTCCGGACTTCACCCAAACTCCCCACTCCATCCAACCTCCCCTCTTCACCCAACCTCCCGACTCCACCCAACCTCCCCACTTAACCCAACCTCCCCACTTCACCCAACCGTCCCACTTCACCCAACCTCCCAATTCCACTATACCTCCACACTCCACCCAACCTCCCCACTTCACCCAACCTCCGCACTCCATCCAACCTCCGCACTTCACCCAACCTCCCGATTCCACTATGCCTCCCCACTTCACCCAACCTCCCCACTCCACCCAACCTCCCCACTCCACCCAACTTCCCCACTTCACCCAACCTCCCCACTCCACCCAACCTCCCCTCTCCACCCAACCTCCCTACTTCACCCAACCTACCCTCTCCACTATGCCTCCCCACTTCACCCAACCTACCCACTCCACTATGCTTCCCCACATCACCCAACCTCCCCACTTCACCCAACCTCCCAATTCCACTATGCCTCCCCACTTCACCCGACCTCCCCACTTCACCCAACCTCCCCACTTTACACAACCTCCCCACTCAACCCAACCTCCCCACTTCACCCAACCTCCCCAATTCACACAATCTCCCCACTTCACCTAACCTCCCCAATACACCCAACTTCCGCACTCCACCTAACCTCCGCACTCAACCTAACCTGCCCACTTCACCCAACCTCCCCACTCCACCCAACCTCCCCACTTCACGCAACCTCCGCACTCCATCCACCCTCCGCACTCCACCACACCTACGCACTGGAACCAACTTCCGCACTCCACCCAAACTCCCCACTCCACCCAACCTCTACACTCAACCCAACCTCCCCACTTCACCCAACCTCACTACTCCACCCAACCGCCCCACTTCACCCAACCTCCCGATTCCACTATACCTCCCCACTTCACCCAACCTCCCCACTTCACCCAACCTCCCCACTTCTCCCTACCTCCCCACTCCACCCAACCTCCCCACTTCACCCAACCTCCGCACTCCATCCAACCTCCGCACTTCACCCAACCTCCCGATTCCACTATGCCTCCCCACTTCACCCAACCTCCCCACTCCACCCAACCTCCCCACTCCACCCAACTTCCCCACTTCACCCAACCTCCCCACTCCACCCAACCTCCCCACTCCACCCAACCTCCCCAGTTCACCCAACCTCCGCACTCCATCCAACCTCCGCACTTCACCCAACCTCCCGATTCCACTATGCCTCCCCACTTCACCCAACCTCCCCACTCCACCCAACCTCCCCACTCCACCCAACTTCCCCACTTCACCCAACCTCCCCACTCCACCCAACCTCCCCTCTCCACCCAACCTCCCTACTTCGCCCAACCTACCCTCTCCACTATGCCTCCCTACTTCACCCATCCTCCCCACTCCACTATGACTCCCCACATCACCCAACCTCCCCACTTCACCCAACCTCCCAATTCCACTATGCCTCCCCACGGCACCCGACCTCCCCACTTCACCCAACCTCCCCACTTCACCCAACCTCACCACTTCACCCAACCTCCGCACTCCACCCAAATTCCGCACTCCACTCAACTTCCCCACTCCACCCAACCTCCCCACTTCACCCAACTTCAGCACTACACCCAACTTCAGCACTCCAGCCAACCTCTGCACTCCACCCAACCTCCGCACTCCAATCAACTTCCCCACTCCACCCAACCTCCCTACTCCACCCAACCTCCCCACTTCACCGAACCTCCCAATTCAACTATGCCTCCCCATTTCACCCAACCTCCGAACTCCACCCAACTTCCGCACTCCACCCAACCTCCGGACTTCACCCAAACTCCCCAATCCATCCAACTTCCCCTCTTCACCCAACCTCCCGACTCCACCCAACCTCCCCACTTAACCCAACCTCCCCACTTCACCCAACCGTCCCACTTCACCCAACCTCCCAATTCCACTATACCTCCACACTTCACCCAACCTCCCCACTTCACCCAACCTCCCTACTTCTCCCTACCTCCCCACTCCACCCAAACTCCCCACTCCACCCAACTTCCCCACTTCACCCAACCTCCCCACCCCACCCAACCTCCCCTCTCCACCCAACCTCCCTACTTCACCCAACCTACCTTCTCCACTATGCCTGCCCACTTCACCCAACCTACCCACTCCACTATGCTTCCCCACATCACCCAACCTCCCCACTTCACCCAACCTCCCAATTCCACCCAACCTCCCCACTTAACCCAACCTCCCCACTTCACCCAACCGTCCCACTTCACCCAACCTCCCAATTCCACTATACCTCCACACTTCACCCAACCTCCCCACTCCACTATGCTTCCCCACTCCATCCAACCTCCCCTCTTCACCCAACCTCCCGACTCCACCCAACCTCCCCACTTAACCCAACCTCCCACTTCACCCAACCGTCCCACTTCACCCAACCTCCCAATTCCACTATACCTCCACACTTCACCCAACCTCCCCACTTCACCCAACCTCCCTACTTCTCCCTACCTCCCCATTCCACCCAACCTCCCCACTTCACCCAACCTCCGCATTCCATCCAACCTCCGCACTTCACCCAACCTCCCGATTCCACTATGCCTCCCCACTTCACCCAACCTCCCCACTCCACCCAACCTCCCCACTCCACCCAACTTCCCCACTTCACCCAACCTCCCCACCCCACCCAACCTCCCCTCTCCACCCAACCTCCCTACTTCACCCAACCTACCTTCTCCACTATGCCTGCCCACTTCACCCAACCTACCCACTCCACTATGCTTCCCCACATCACCCAACCTCCCCACTTCACCCAACCTCCCAATTCCACTATGCCTCCCCACTTCACCCGACCTCCCCACTTCACCCAACGTCCCCACATTACACAACCTCCCCACTCAACCCAACCTCCCCACTTCACCCAACCTCCCCAATTCACACAATCTCCCCACTTCACCTAACCTCCCCAATACACCCAACTTCCGCACTCCACCCAACCTCCGCACTCAACCTAACCTGCCCACTTCACCCAACCTCCCCACTCCACCCAACCTCCCCACTTCACGCAACCTCCGCACTCCACCCAACTTCCCCACTTCACCCAACCTCCCCACTCCACCCAACCTCCCCTCTCCACCCAACCTCCCTACTTCACCCAACCTACCCTCTCCACTATGCCTCCCCACTTCACCCAACCTACCCACTCCACTATGCTTCCCCACATCACCCAACCTCCCCACTTCACCCAACCTCCCAATTCCACTATGCCTCCCCACTTCACCCGACCTCCCCACTTCACCCAACGTCCCCACATTACACAACCTCCCCACTCAACCCAACCTCCCCACTTCACCCAACCTCCCCAATTCACACAATCTCCCCACTTCACCTAACCTCCCCAATACACCCAACTTCCGCACTCCACCCAACCTCCGCACTCAACCTAACCTGCCCACTTCACCCAACCTCCCCACTCCACCCAACCTCCCCACTTCACGCAACCTCCGCACTCCATCCACCCTCCGCACTCCACCACACCTACGTACTGGAACCAACTTCCGCACTCCACCCAAACTCCCCACTCCACCCAACCTCTACACTCAACCCAACCTCCCCACTTCACCCAACCTCCCTACTCCACCCAACCGCCCCACTTCACGCAACCTCCGCACTCCATCCAACCTCCGCACTCCACCCAACCTCCGGACTCTACCCAACCTCCGCACTCCACCCAACTTCCGCACTCCACCCAACCTCCCCACTTCACCCAACCTCCCCACTTCACCCAACCTCCGCACTCCATCCAACCTCCGCACTTCACCCAACCTCCCGATTCCACTATACCTCCCCACTTCACCCAACCTCCCCACTTCACCCAACCTCCCCACTTCTCCCTACCTCCCCACTCCACCCAACCTCCCCACTTCACCCAACCTCCGCACTCCATCCAACCTCCGCACTTCACCCAACCTCCCAATTCCACTATGCCTCCCCACTTCACCCGACCTCCCCACTTCACCCAACGTCCCCACATTACACAACCTCCCCACTCAACCCAACCTCCCCACTTCACCCAACCTCCCCAATTCACACAATCTCCCCACTTCACCTAACCTCCCCAATACACCCAACTTCCGCACTACACCCAACCTCCGCACTCAACCTAACCTGCCCACTTCACCCAACCTCCCCACTCCACCCAACCTCCCCACTTCACGCAACCTCCGCACTCCACCCAACTTCCCCACTTCACCCAACCTCCACACTCCACCCAACCTCCCCTCTCCACCCAACCTCCCTACTTCACCCAACCTACCCTCTCCACTATGCCTCCCCACTTCACCCAACCTACCCACTCCACTATGCTTCCCCACATCACCCAACCTCCCCACTTCACCCAAACTCCCAATTCCACTATGCCTCCCCACTTCCCCCGACCTCCCCACTTCACCCAACGTCTCCACATTACACAACCTCACCACTCAACCCAACCTCCCCACTTCACCCAACCTCCCCAATTCACACAATCTCCTCACTTCACCTAACCTCCCCAATACACCCAACTTCCGCACTCCACCCAACCTCCGCACTCAACCTAACCTGCCCACTTCACCCAACCTCCCCACTCCACCCAACCTCCCCACTTCACGCAACCTCCGCACTCCATCCACCCTCTGCACTCCACCACACCTACGCACTGGAACCAACTTCCGCACTCCACCCAAACTCCCCACTCCACCCAACCTCTAAACTCAACCCAACCTCCCCACTTCACCCAACCTCACTACTCCACCCAACCGCCCCACTTCACGCAACCTCCGCACTCCATCCAACCTCCGCACTCCACCCAACCTCCGGACTCTACCCAACCTCCCCACTTCACCCAACCTCTGCACTCCATCCAACCTCCGCACTTCACCCAACCTCCCGATTCCACTATACCTCCCCACTTCACCCAACCTCCCCACTTCACCCAACCTCCCCACTTCTCCCTACCTCCCCACTCCACCCAACCTCACCACTTCACCCAACCTCCGCACTCCATCCAACCTCCGCACTTCACCCAACCTCCCGATTCCGCTATGCCTCCCCACTTCACCCAACCTCCCCACTCCACCCAACCTCCCCACTCCACCCAACTTCCCCACTTCACCCAACCTCCCCACTCCACCCAACCTCCCCACTCCACCCAACCTCCCCACTTCACCCAACCTCAGCACTCCATCCAACCTCCGCACTTCACCCAACCTCCCGATTCCACTATGCCTCCCCACTTCACCCAACCTCCCCACTCCACCCAACCTCCCCACTCCACCCAACTTCCCCACTTCACCCAACCTCCCCACTCCACCCAACCTCCCCTCTCCACCCAACCTCCCTACTTCGCCCAACCTACCCTCTCCACTATGCCTCCCTACTTCACCCAACCTCCCCACTCCACTATGACTCCCCACATCACCCAACCTCCCCACTTCACCCAACCTCCCAATTCCACTATGCCTCCCCACGGCACCCGACCTCCCCACTTCACCCAACCTCCCCACTTCACCCAACCTCACCACTTCACCCAACCTCCGCACTCCACCCAAATTCCGCACTCCACTCAACTTCCCCACTCCACCCAACCTCCCCACTTCACCCAACTTCAGCACTACACCCAACTTCAGCACTCCAGCCAACCTCTGCACTCCACCCAACCTCCGCACTCCAATCAACTTCCCCACTCCACCCAACCTCCCTACTCCACCCAACCTCCCCACTTCACGCAACCTCCGCACTCCATTCAATCTCCCCACTCCACTATGCCTCCCCACATCACCCAACCTCCCCACTTCACCCAACCTCCCAATTCAACTATGCCTCCCCATTTCACCCAACCTCCGAACTCCACCCAACTTCCGCACTCCACCCAACCTCCGGACTTCACCCAAACTCCCCACTCCATCCAACCTCCCCTCTTCACCCAACATCCCGACTCCACCTAACCTCCCCACTTAACCCAACCTCCCCACTTCACCCAACCGTCCCACTTCACCCAACCTCCCAATTCCACTATACCTCCACACTTCACCCAACCTCCCCACTTCACCCAACCTCCCTACTTCTCCCTACCTCCCCACTCCACCCAACCTCCCCACTTCACCCAACCTCCGCACTCCATCCAACCTCCGCACTTCACCCAACCTCCCGATTCCACTATGCCTCCCCACTTCACCCAACCTACCCACTCCACTATGCTTCCCCACATCACCCAACCTCCCCTCTTCACCCAACCTCCGAATTCCACTATGCCTCCCCACTTCACCCGACCTCCCCACTTCACCCAACCTCCACACTTTACACAACCTCCCCACTCAACCCAACCTCCCCACTTCACCCAACCTCCCCAATTCACACAATCTCCCCACTTCACATAACCTCCCCAATACACCCAACTTCCGCACTCCACCCAACCTCCGCACTCAACCTAACCTGCCCACTTCACCCAACCTCCCCACTCCACCCAACCTCCCCACTTCACGCAACCTCCGCACTCCATCCACCCTCCGCACTCCACCACACCTACGCACTGGAACCAACTTCCGCACTCCACCCAAACTCCCCACTCCACCCAACCTCTACACTCAACCCAACCTCCCCACTTCACCCAACCTCACTACTCCACCCAACCGCCCCACTTCACGCAACCTCCGCACTCCATCCAACCTCCGCACTCCACCCAACCTCCGGACTCTACCCAACCTCCCCACTTCTCCCAACCTCCGCACTCCATCCAACCTCCGCACTTCACCCAACCTCCCGATTCCACTATACCTCCCCACTTCACCCATCCTCCCCACTTCACCCAACCTCCCCACTTCTCCCTACCTCCCCACTCCACCCAACCTCCCCACTTCACCCAACCTCCGCACTCCATCCAACCTCCGCACTTCACCCAACCTCCCGATTCCACTATGCCTCCCCACTTCACCCAACCTCCCCACTCCACCCAACCTCCCCACTCCACCCAACTTCCCCACTTCACCCAACCTCCCCACTCCACCCAACCTCCCCACTCCACCCAACCTCCCCACTTCACCCAACCTCCGCACTCCATCCAACCTCCGCACTTCACCCAACCTCCCGATTCGACTATGCCTCCCCACTTCACCCAACCTCCCCACTCCACCCAACCTCCCCACTCCACCCAACTTCCCCACTTCACCCAACCTCCCCACTCCACCCAACCTCCCCTCTCCACCCAACCTCCCTACTTCGCCCAACCTACCCTCTCCACTATGCCTCCCTACTTCACCCAACCTTCCCACTCCACTATGACTCCCCACATCACCCAACCTCCCCACTTCACCCAACCTCCCAATTCCACTATGCCTCCCCACGTCACCCGACCTCCCCACTCCACCCAACCTCCCCACTCCACCCAACTTCCCCACTTCACCCAACCTCCCCACTCCACCCAACCTCCCCTCTCCACCCAACCTCCCTACTTCGCCCAACCTACCCTCTCCACTATGCCTCCCTACTTCACCCAACCTCCCCACTCCACTATGACTCCCCACATCACCCAACCTCCCCACTTCACCCAACCTCCCAATTCCACTATGCCTCCCCACGGCACCCGACCTCCCCACTTCACCCAACCTCCCCACTTCACCCAACCTCACCACTTCACCCAACCTCCGCACTCCACCCAAATTCCGCACTCCACTCAACTTCCCCACTCCACCCAACCTCCCCACTTCACCCAACTTCAGCACTACACCCAACTTCAGCACTCCAGCCAACCTCTGCACTCCACCCAACCTCCGCACTCCAATCAACTTCCCCACTCCACCCAACCTCCCTACTCCACCCAACCTCCCCACTTCACGCAACCTCCGCACTCCATTCAATCTCCCCACTACACTATGCCTCCCCACATCACCCAACCTCCCCACTTCACCCAACCTCCCAATTCAACTATGCCTCCCCATTTCACCCAACCTCCGAACTCCACCCAACTTCCGCACTCCACCCAACCTCCGGACTTCACCCAAACTCCCCACTCCATCCAACCTCCCCTCTTCACCCAACCTCCCGACTCCACCCAACCTCCCCACTTAACCCAACCTCCCCACTTCACCCAACCGTCCCACTTCACCCAACCTCCCAATTCCACTATACCTCCACACTTCACCCAACCTCCCCACTTCACCCAACCTCCCTACTTCTCCCTACCTCCC
Source organism: Oasisia sp. SBJ-2009 (assembly GCA_964017155.1). Lineage (NCBI taxonomy): Eukaryota > Metazoa > Annelida > Polychaeta > Sabellida > Siboglinidae > Oasisia > Oasisia sp. SBJ-2009. The sequence continues at coordinate 35,749,682 of OZ024856.1, forward strand.
CACTCCACCCAACCTCCCCACTTCACCCAACCTCCGCACTCCATCCAACCTCCGCACTTCACCCAACCTCCCGATTCCACTATGCCTCCCCACTTCACCCAACCTCCCCACTCCACCCAACCTCCCCACTCCACCCAACTTCCCCACTTCACCCAACCTCCCCACCCCACCCAACCTCCCCTCTCCACCCAACCTCCCTACTTCACCCAACCTACCTTCTCCACTATGCCTGCCCACTTCACCCAACCTACCCACTCCACTATGCTTCCCCACATCACCCAACCTCCCCACTTCACCCAACCTCCCAATTCCACTATGCCTCCCCACTTCACCCGACCTCCCCACTTCACCCAACCTCCCCACTTTACACAACCTCCCCACTCAACCCAACCTCCCCACTTCACCCAACCTCCCCAATTCACACAATCTCCCCACTTCACCTAACCTCCCCAATACACCCAACTTCCGCACTCCACCCAACCTCCGCACTCAACATAACCTGCCCACTTCACCCAACCTCCCCACTCCACCCAACCTCCCCACTTCACGCAACCTCCGCACTCCATCCACACTCCGCACTCCACCACACCTACGCACTGGAACCAACTTCCGCACTCCACCCAAACTCCCCACTCCACCCAACCTCTACACTCAACCCAACCTCCCCACTTCACCCAACCTCCCTACTCCACCCAACCGCCCCACTTCACGCAACCTCCGCACTCCATCCAACCTCCGCACTCCACCCAACCTCCGGACTCTACCCAACCTCCGCACTCCACCCAACTTCCGCACTCCACCCAACCTCCCCACTTCACCCAACCTCCCCACTTCACCCAACCTCCGCACTCCATCCAACCTCGGCACTTCACCCAAACTCCCGATTCCACTATACCTCCCCACTTCACCCAACCTCCCCACTTCACCCAACCTCCCCACTTCTCCCTACCTCCCCACTCCACCCAACCTCCCCACTTCACCCAACCTCCGCACTCCATCCAACCTTCGCACTTCACCCAACCTCCCGATTCCACTATGCCTCCCCACTTCACCCAACCTCCCCACTCCACCGAACCTCCCCACTCCACCCAACTTCCCCACTTCACCCAACCTCCCCACTCCACCCAACCTCCCCTCTCCACCCAACCTCCCTACTTCGCCCAACCTACCCTCTCCACTATGCCTCCCTACTTCACCCAACCTCCCCACTCCACTATGACTCCCCACATCACCCAACCTCCCCACTTCACCCAACCTCCCAATTCCACTATGCCTCCCCACGTCACCCGACCTCCCCACTTCACCCAACCTCCCCACTTCACCCAACCTCACCACTTCACCCAACCTCCGCACTCCACCCAAATTCCGCACTCCACTCAACTTCCCCACTCCACCCAACCTCCCCACTTCACCCAACTTCAGCACTACACCCAACTTCAGCACTCCAGCCAACCTCTGCACTCCACCCAACCTTCGCACTCCAATCAACTTCCCCACTCCACCCAACCTCCCTACTCCACCCAACCTCCCCACTTCACGCAACCTCCGCACTCCATTCAATCTCCGCACTCCACTATGCCTACCCACTTCACCCAACCTCCCCACTCCACTATGCCTCCCCACATCACCCAACCTACCCACTTCACCCAACCTCCCAATTCAACTATGCCTCCCCATTTCACCCAACCTCCGAACTCCACCCAACTTCCCCACTCCACCCAACCTCCGGACTTCACCCAAACTCCCCACTCCATCCAACCTCCCCTCTTCACCCAACCTCCCGACTCCACCCAACCTCCCCACTTAACCCAACCTCCCCACTTCACCCAACCGTCCCACTTCACCCAACCTCCCAATTCCACTATACCTCCACACTTCACCCAACCTCCCCACTTCACCCAACCTCCCTACTTCTCCCTACCTCCCCACTCCACCCAACCTCCCCACTTCACCCAACCTCCGCACTCCATCCAACCTCCGCACTTCACCCAACCTCCCGATTCCACTATGCCTCCCCACTTCACCCAACCTCCCCACTCCACCCAACCTCCCCACTCCACCCAACTTCCCCACTTCACCCAACCTCCCCACTCCACCCAACCTCCCCTCTCCACCCAACCTCCCTACTTCACCCAACCTACCCTCTCCACTATGCCTCCCCACTTCACCCAACCTACCCACTCCACTATGCTTCCCCACATCACCCAACCTCCCCACTTCACCCAACCTCCCAATTCCACTATGCCTCCCCACTTCACCCGACCTCCCCACTTCACCCAACGTCCCCACATTACACAACCTCCCCACTCAACCCAACCTCCCCACTTCACCCAACCTCCCCAATTCACACAATCTCCCCACTTCACCTAACCTCCCCAATACACCCAACTTCCGCACTCCACCCAACCTCCGCACTCAACCTAACCTGCCCACTTCACCCAACCTCCCCACTCCACCCAACCTCCCCACTTCACGCAACCTCCGCACTCCACCCAACTTCCCCACTTCACCCAACCTCCCCACTCCACCCAACCTCCCCTCTCCACCCAACCTCCCTACTTCACCCAACCTACCCTCTCCACTATGCCTCCCCACTTCACCCAACCTACCCACTCCACTATGCTTCCCCACATCACCCAACCTCCCCACTTCACCCAACCTCCCAATTCCACTATGCCTCCCCACTTCACCCGACCTCCCCACTTCACCCAACGTCCCCACATTACACAACCTCCCCACTCAACCCAACCTCCCCACTTCACCCAACCTCCCCAATTCACACAATCTCCCCACTTCACCTAACCTCCCCAATACACCCAACTTCCGCACTCCACCCAACCTCCGCACTCAACCTAACCTGCCCACTTCACCCAACCTCCCCACTCCACCCAACCTCCCCACTTCACGCAACCTCCGCACTCCATCCACCCTCCGCACTCCACCACACCTACGTACTGGAACCAACTTCCGCACTCCACCCAAACTCCCCACTCCACCCAACCTCTACACTCAACCCAACCTCCCCACTTCACCCAACCTCCCTACTCCACCCAACCGCCCCACTTCACGCAACCTCCGCACTCCATCCAACCTCCGCACTCCACCCAACCTCCGGACTCTACCCAACCTCCGCACTCCACCCAACTTCCGCACTCCACCCAACCTCCCCACTTCACCCAACCTCCCCACTTCACCCAACCTCCGCACTCCATCCAACCTCCGCACTTCACCCAACCTCCCGATTCCACTATACCTCCCCACTTCACCCAACCTCCCCACTTCACCCAACCTCCCCACTTCTCCCTACCTCCCCACTCCACCCAACCTCCCCACTTCACCCAACCTCCGCACTCCATCCAACCTCCGCACTTCACCCAACCTCCCAATTCCACTATGCCTCCACACTTCACCCGACCTCCCCACTTCACCCAACGTCCCCACATTACACAACCTCCCCACTCAACCCAACCTCCCCACTTCACCCAACCTCCCCAATTCACACAATCTCCCCACTTCACCTAACCTCCCCAATACACCCAACTTCCGCACTCCACCCAACCTCCGCACTCAACCTAACCTGCCCACTTCACCCAACCTCCCCACTCCACCCAACCTCCCCACTTCACGCAACCTCCGCACTCCACCCAACTTCCCCACTTCACCCAACCTCCACACTCCACCCAACCTCCCCTCTCCACCCAACCTCCCTACTTCACCCAACCTACCCTCTCCACTATGCCTCCCCACTTCACCCAACCTACCCACTCCACTATGCTTCCCCACATCACCCAACCTCCCCACTTCACCCAACCTCCCAATTCCACTATGCCTCCCCACTTCCCCCGACCTCCCCACTTCACCCAACGTCCCCACATTACACAACCTCACCACTCAACCCAACCTCCCCACTTCACCCAACCTCCCCAATTCACACAATCTCCTCACTTCACCTAACCTCCCCAATACACCCAACTTCCGCACTCCACCCAACCTCCGCATTCAACCTAACCTGCCCACTTCACCCAACCTCCCCACTCCACCCAACCTCCCCACTTCACGCAACCTCCGCACTCCATCCACCCTCCGCACTCCACCACACCTACGCACTGGAACCAACTTCCGCACTCCACCCAAACTCCCCACTCCACCCAACCTCTACACTCAACCCAACCTCCCCACTTCACCCAACCTCCCTACTCCACCCAACCGCCCCACTTCACGCAACCTCCGCACTCCATCCAACCTCCGCACTCCACCCAACCTCCGGACTCTACCCAACCTCCGCACTCCACCCAACTTCCGCACTCCACCCAACCTCCCCACTTCACCCAACCTCCCCACTTCACCCAACCTCCGCACTCCATCCAACCTCCGCACTTCACCCAACCTCCCGATTCCACTATACCTCCCCACTTCACCCAACCTCCCCACTTCACCCAACCTCCCCACTTCTCCCTACCTCCCCACTCCACCCAACCTCCCCACTTCACCCAACCTCCGCACTCCATCCAACCTCCGCACTTCACCCAACCTCCCGATTCCACTATGCCTCCCCACTTCACCCAACTTCCCCACTCCACCCAACCTCCCCACTCCACCCAACTTCCCCACTTCACCCAACCTCCCCACTCCACCCAACCTCCCCTCTCCACCCAACCTCCCTACTTCGCCCAACCTACCCTCTCCACTATGCCTCCCTACTTCACCCAACCTCCCCACTCCACTATGACTCCCCACATCACCCAACCTCCCCACTTCACCCAACCTCCCAATTCCACTATGCCTCCCCACGTCACCCGACCTCCCTACTTCACCCAACCTCCCCACTTCACCCAACCTCACCACTTCACCCAACCTCCGCACTCCACCCAAATTCCGCACTCCACTCAACTTCCCCACTCCACCCAACCTCCCCACTTCACCCAACTTCAGCACTACACCCAACTTCAGCACTCCAGCCAACCTCTGCACTCCACCCAACCTCCGCACTCCAATCAACTTCCCCACTCCACCCAACCTCCCTACTCCACCCAACCTCCCCACTTCACGCAACCTCCGCACTCCATTCAATCTCCCCACTCCACTATGCCTCCCCACATCACCCAACCTCCCCACTTCACCCAACCTCCCAATTCAACTATGCCTCCCCATTTCACCCAACCTCCGAACTCCACCCAACTTCCGCACTCCACCCAACCTCCGGACTTCACCCAAACTCCCCACTCCATCCAACCTCCCCTCTTCACCCAACCTCCCGACTCCACCCAACCTCCCCACTTAACCCAACCTCCCCACTTCACCCAACCGTCCCACTTCACCCAACCTCCCAATTCCACTATACCTCCACACTTCACCCAACCTCGCTACTTCTCCCTACCTCCCCACTCCACCCAACCTCCCCACTTCACCCAACCTCCGCACTCCATCCAACCTCCGCACTTCACCCAACCTCCCGATTCCACTATGCCTCCCCACTTCACCCAACCTCCCCACTCCACCCAAACTCCCCACTCCACCCAACTTCCCCACTTCACCCAACCTCCCCACCCCACCCAACCTCCCCTCTCCACCCAACCTCCCTACTTCACCCAACCTACCTTCTCCACTATGCCTGCCCACTTCACCCAACCTACCCACTCCACTATGCTTCCCCACATCACCCAACCTCCCCACTTCACCCAACCTCCCAATTCCACCCAACCTCCCCACTTAACCCAACCTCCCCACTTCACCCAACCGTCCCACTTCACCCAACCTCCCAATTCCACTATACCTCCACACTTCACCCAACCTCCCCACTCCACTATGCTTCCCCACTCCATCCAACCTCCCCTCTTCACCCAACCTCCCGACTCCACCCAACCTCCCCACTTAACCCAACCTCCCACTTCACCCAACCGTCCCACTTCACCCAACCTCCCAATTCCACTATACCTCCACACTTCACCCAACCTCCCCACTTCACCCAACCTCCCTACTTCTCCCTACCTCCCCATTCCACCCAACCTCCCCACTTCACCCAACCTCCGCATTCCATCCAACCTCCGCACTTCACCCAACCTCCCGATTCCACTATGCCTCCCCACTTCACCCAACCTCCCCACTCCACCCAACCTCCCCACTCCACCCAACTTCCCCACTTCACCCAACCTCCCCACCCCACCCAACCTCCCCTCTCCACCCAACCTCCCTACTTCACCCAACCTACCTTCTCCACTATGCCTGCCCACTTCACCCAACCTACCCACTCCACTATGCTTCCCCACATCACCCAACCTCCCCACTTCACCCAACCTCCCAATTCCACTATGCCTCCCCACTTCACCCGACCTCCCCACTTCACCCAACGTCCCCACATTACACAACCTCCCCACTCAACCCAACCTCCCCACTTCACCCAACCTCCCCAATTCACACAATCTCCCCACTTCACCTAACCTCCCCAATACACCCAACTTCCGCACTCCACCCAACCTCCGCACTCAACCTAACCTGCCCACTTCACCCAACCTCCCCACTCCACCCAACCTCCCCACTTCACGCAACCTCCGCACTCCACCCAACTTCCCCACTTCACCCAACCTCCCCACTCCACCCAACCTCCCCTCTCCACCCAACCTCCCTACTTCACCCAACCTACCCTCTCCACTATGCCTCCCCACTTCACCCAACCTACCCACTCCACTATGCTTCCCCACATCACCCAACCTCCCCACTTCACCCAACCTCCCAATTCCACTATGCCTCCCCACTTCACCCGACCTCCCCACTTCACCCAACGTCCCCACATTACACAACCTCCCCACTCAACCCAACCTCCCCACTTCACCCAACCTCCCCAATTCACACAATCTCCCCACTTCACCTAACCTCCCCAATACACCCAACTTCCGCACTCCACCCAACCTCCGCACTCAACCTAACCTGCCCACTTCACCCAACCTCCCCACTCCACCCAACCTCCCCACTTCACGCAACCTCCGCACTCCATCCACCCTCCGCACTCCACCACACCTACGTACTGGAACCAACTTCCGCACTCCACCCAAACTCCCCACTCCACCCAACCTCTACACTCAACCCAACCTCCCCACTTCACCCAACCTCCCTACTCCACCCAACCGCCCCACTTCACGCAACCTCCGCACTCCATCCAACCTCCGCACTCCACCCAACCTCCGGACTCTACCCAACCTCCGCACTCCACCCAACTTCCGCACTCCACCCAACCTCCCCACTTCACCCAACCTCCCCACTTCACCCAACCTCCGCACTCCATCCAACCTCCGCACTTCACCCAACCTCCCGATTCCACTATACCTCCCCACTTCACCCAACCTCCCCACTTCACCCAACCTCCCCACTTCTCCCTACCTCCCCACTCCACCCAACCTCCCCACTTCACCCAACCTCCGCACTCCATCCAACCTCCGCACTTCACCCAACCTCCCAATTCCACTATGCCTCCCCACTTCACCCGACCTCCCCACTTCACCCAACGTCCCCACATTACACAACCTCCCCACTCAACCCAACCTCCCCACTTCACCCAACCTCCCCAATTCACACAATCTCCCCACTTCACCTAACCTCCCCAATACACCCAACTTCCGCACTACACCCAACCTCCGCACTCAACCTAACCTGCCCACTTCACCCAACCTCCCCACTCCACCCAACCTCCCCACTTCACGCAACCTCCGCACTCCACCCAACTTCCCCACTTCACCCAACCTCCACACTCCACCCAACCTCCCCTCTCCACCCAACCTCCCTACTTCACCCAACCTACCCTCTCCACTATGCCTCCCCACTTCACCCAACCTACCCACTCCACTATGCTTCCCCACATCACCCAACCTCCCCACTTCACCCAAACTCCCAATTCCACTATGCCTCCCCACTTCCCCCGACCTCCCCACTTCACCCAACGTCTCCACATTACACAACCTCACCACTCAACCCAACCTCCCCACTTCACCCAACCTCCCCAATTCACACAATCTCCTCACTTCACCTAACCTCCCCAATACACCCAACTTCCGCACTCCACCCAACCTCCGCACTCAACCTAACCTGCCCACTTCACCCAACCTCCCCACTCCACCCAACCTCCCCACTTCACGCAACCTCCGCACTCCATCCACCCTCCGCACTCCACCACACCTACGCACTGGAACCAACTTCCGCACTCCACCCAAACTCCCCACTCCACCCAACCTCTACACTCAACCCAACCTCCCCACTTCACCCAACCTCCCTACTCCACCCAACCGCCCCACTTCACGCAACCTCCGCACTCCATCCAACCTCCGCACTCCACCCAACCTCCGGACTCTACCCAACCTCCGCACTCCACCCAACTTCCGCACTCCACCCAACCTCCCCACTTCACCCAACCTCCCCACTTCACCCAACCTCCGCACTCCATCCAACCTCCGCACTTCACCCAACCTCCCGATTCCACTATACCTCCCCACTTCACCCAACTTCCCCACTCCACCCAACCTCCCCACTCCACCCAACTTCCCCACTTCACCCAACCTCCCCACTCCACCCAACCTCCCCTCTCCACCCAACCTCCCTACTTCGCCCAACCTACCCTCTCCACTATGCCTCCCTACTTCACCCAACCTCCCCACTCCACTATGACTCCCCACATCACCCAACCTCCCCACTTCACCCAACCTCCCAATTCCACTATGCCTCCCCACGTCACCCGACCTCCCTACTTCACCCAACCTCCCCACTTCACCCAACCTCACCACTTCACCCAACCTCCGCACTCCACCCAAATTCCGCACTCCACTCAACTTCCCCACTCCACCCAACCTCCCCACTTCACCCAACTTCAGCACTACACCCAACTTCAGCACTCCAGCCAACCTCTGCACTCCACCCAACCTCCGCACTCCAATCAACTTCCCCACTCCACCCAACCTCCCTACTCCACCCAACCTCCCCACTTCACGCAACCTCCGCACTCCATTCAATCTCCCCACTCCACTATGCCTCCCCACATCACCCAACCTCCCCACTTCACCCAACCTCCCAATTCAACTATGCCTCCCCATTTCACCCAACCTCCGAACTCCACCCAACTTCCGCACTCCACCCAACCTCCGGACTTCACCCAAACTCCCCACTCCATCCAACCTCCCCTCTTCACCCAACCTCCCGACTCCACCCAACCTCCCCACTTAACCCAACCTCCCCACTTCACCCAACCGTCCCACTTCACCCAACCTCCCAATTCCACTATACCTCCACACTTCACCCAACCTCGCTACTTCTCCCTACCTCCCCACTCCACCCAACCTCCCCACTTCACCCAACCTCCGCACTCCATCCAACCTCCGCACTTCACCCAACCTCCCGATTCCACTATGCCTCCCCACTTCACCCAACCTCCCCACTCCACCCAAACTCCCCACTCCACCCAACTTCCCCACTTCACCCAACCTCCCCACACCACCCAACCTCCCCTCTCCACCCAACCTCCCTACTTCACCCAAACTACCTTCTCCACTATGCTTGCCCACTTCACCCAACCTACCCACTCCACTATGCTTCCCCACATCACCCAACCTCCCCACTTCACCCAACCTCCCAATTCCACCCAACCTCCCCACTTAACCCAACCTCCCCACTTCACCCAACCGTCCCACTTCACCCAACCTCCCAATTCCACTATACCTCCACACTTCACCCAACCTCCCCACTCCACTATGCTTCCCCACTCCATCCAACCTCCCCTCTTCACCCAACCTCCCGACTCCACCCAACCTCCCCACTTAACCCAACCTCCCCACTTCACCCAACCGTCCCACTTCACCCAACCTCCCAATTCCACTATACCTCCACACTTCACCCAACCTCCCCACTTCACCCAACCTCCCTACTTCTCCCTACCTCCCCATTCCACCCAACCTCCCCACTTCACCCAACCTCCGCACTCCATCCAACCTCCGCACTTCACCCAACCTCCCGATTCCACTATGCCTCCCCACTTCACCCAACCTCCCCACTCCACCCAACCTCCCCACTCCACCCAACTTCCCCACTTCACCCAACCTCCCCACCCCACCCAACCTCCCCTCTCCACCCAACCTCCCTACTTCACCCAACCTACCTTCTCCACTATGCCTGCCCACTTCACCCAACCTACCCACTCCACTATGCTTCCCCACATCACCCAACCTCCCCACTTCACCCAACCTCCCAATTCCACTATGCCTCCCCACTTCACCCGACCTCCCCACTTCACCCAACCTCCCTACTTCACACAACCTCCCCACTCAACCCAACCTCCCCACTTCACCCAACCTCCCCAATTCACACAATCTCCCCACTTCACCTAACCTCCCCAATACACCCAACTTCCGCACTCCACCCAACCTCCGCACTCAACCTAACCTGCCCACTTCACCCAACCTCCCCACTCCACCCAACCTCCCCATTTCACGCAACCTCCGCACTCCATCCACCCTCCGCACTCCACCACACCTACGCACTGGAACCAACTTCCGCACTCCACCCAAACTCCCCACTCCACCCAACCTCTACACTCAACCCAACCTCCCCACTTCACCCAACTTCAGCACTACACCCAACTTCAGCACTCCAGCCAACCTCTGCACTCCACCCAACCTCCGCACTCCAATCAACTTCCCCGCTCCACCCAACCTCCCTACTCCACCCAACCTCCCCACTTCACGCAACCTCCGCACTCCATTCAATCTCCCCACTCCACTATGCCTCCCCACATCACCCAACCTCCCCACTTCACCCAACCTCCCAATTCAACTATGCCTCCCCATTTCACCCAACCTCCGAACTCCACCCAACTTCCGCACTCCACCCAACCTCCGGACTTCACCCAAACTCCCCACTCCATCCAACCTCCCCTCTTCACCCAACCTCCCGACTCCACCCAACCTCCCCACTTAACCCAACCTCCCCACTTCACCCAACCGTCCCACTTCACCCAACCTCCCAATTCCACTATACCTCCACACTTCACCCAACCTCGCTACTTCTCCCTACCTCCCCACTCCACCCAACCTCCCCACTTCACCCAACCTCCGCACTCCATCCAACCTCCGCACTTCACCCAACCTCCCGATTCCACTATGCCTCCCCACTTCACCCAACCTCCCCACTCCACCCAAACTCCCCACTCTACCCAACTTCCCCACTTCACCCAACCTCCCCACCCCACCCAACCTCCCCTCTCCACCCAACCTCCCTACTTCACCCAACCTACCTTCTCCACTATGCCTGCCCACTTCACCCAACCTACCCACTCCACTATGCTTCCCCACATCACCCAACCTCCCCACTTCACCCAACCTCCCAATTCCACCCAACCTCCCCACTTAACCCAACTTCCCCACTTCACCCAACCGTCCCACTTCACCCAACCTCCCAATTCCACTATACCTCCACACTTCACCCAACCTCCCCACTCCACTATGCTTCCCCACTCCATCCAACCTCCCCTCTTCACCCAACCTCCCGACTCCACCCAACCTCCCCACTTAACCCAACCTCCCCACTTCACCCAACCGTCCCACTTCACCCAACCTCCCAATTCCACTATACCTCCACACTTCACCCAACCTCCCCACTTCACCCAACCTCCCTACTTCTCCCTACCTCCCCATTCCACCCAACCTCCCCACTTCACCCAACCTCCGCACTCCATCCAACCTCCGCACTTCACCCAACCTCCCGATTCCACTATGCCTCCCCACTTCACCCAACCTCCCCACTCCACCCAACCTCCCCACTCCACCCAACTTCCCCACTTCACCCAACCTCCCCACCCCACCCAACCTCCCCTCTCCACCCAACCTCCCTACTTCACCCAACCTACCTTCTCCACTATGCCTGCCCACTTCACCCAACCTACCCACTCCACTATGCTTCCCCACATCACCCAACCTCCCCACTTCACCCAACCTCCCAATTCCACTATGCCTCCCCACTTCACCCGACCTCCCCACTTCACCCAACCTCCCCACTTCACACAACCTCCCCACTCAACCCAACCTCCCCACTTCACCCAACCTCCCCAATTCACACAATCTCCCCACTTCACCTAACCTCCCCAATACACCCAACTTCCGCACTCCACCCAACCTCCGCACTCAACCTAACCTGCCCACTTCACCCAACCTCCCCACTCCACCCAACCTCCCCATTTCACGCAACCTCCGCACTCCATCCACCCTCCGCACTCCACCACACCTACGCACTGGAACCAACTTCCGCACTCCACCCAAACTCCCCACTCCACCCAACCTCTACACTCAACCCAACCTCCCCACTTCACCCAACTTCAGCACTACACCCAACTTCAGCACTCCAGCCAACCTCTGCACTCCACCCAACCTCCGCACTCCAATCAACTTCCCCACTCCACCCAACCTCCCTACTCCACCCAACCTCCCCACTTCACGCAACCTCCGCACTCCATTCAATCTCCCCACTCCACTATGCCTCCCCACATCACCCAACCTCCCCACTTCACCCAACCTCCCAAATCAACTATGCCTCCCCATTTCACCCAACCTCCGAACTCCACCCAACTTCCGCACTCCACCCAACCTCCGGACTTCACCCAAACTCCCCACTCCATCCAACCTCCCCTCTTCACCCAACCTCCCGACTCCACCCAACCTCCCCACTTAACCCAACCTCCCCACTTCACCCAACCGTCCCACTTCACCCAACCTCCCAATTCCACTATACCTCCACACTTCACACAACCTCCCCACTTCACCCAACCTCCCTACTTCTCCCTACCTCCCCATTCCACCCAACCTCCCCACTTCACCCAACCTCCGCACTCCATCCAACCTCCGCACTTCACCCAACCTCCCGATTCCACTATGCCTCCCCACTTCACCCAACCTCCCCACTCCACCCAACCTCCCCACTCCACCCAACTTCCCCACTTCACCCAACCTCCCCACCCCACCCAACCTCCCCTCTCCACCCAACCTCCCTACTTCACCCAACCTACCTTCTCCACTATGCCTGCCCACTTCACCCAACCTACCCACTCCACTATGCTTCCCCACATCACCCAACCTCCCCACTTCACCCAACCTCCCAATTCCACTATGCCTCCCCACTTCACCCGACCTCCCCACTTCACCCAACCTCCCTACTTCACACAACCTCCCCACTCAACCCAACCTCCCCACTTCACCCAACCTCCCCAATTCACACAATCTCCCCACTTCACCTAACCTCCCCAATACACCCAACTTCCGCACTCCACCCAACCTCCGCACTCAACCTAACCTGCCCACTTCACCCAACCTCCCCACTCCACCCAACCTCCCCATTTCACGCAACCTCCGCACTCCATCCACCCTCCGCACTCCACCACACCTACGCACTGGAACCAACTTCCGCACTCCACCCAAACTCCCCACTCCACCCAACCTCTACACTCAACCCAACCTCCCCACTTCACCCAACTTCAGCACTACACCCAACTTCAGCACTCCAGCCAACCTCTGCACTCCACCCAACCTCCGCACTCCAATCAACTTCCCCGCTCCACCCAACCTCCCTACTCCACCCAACCTCCCCACTTCACGCAACCTCCGCACTCCATTCAATCTCCCCACTCCACTATGCCTCCCCACATCACCCAACCTCCCCACTTCACCCAACCTCCCAATTCAACTATGCCTCCCCATTTCACCCAACCTCCGAACTCCACCCAACTTCCGCACTCCACCCAACCTCCGGACTTCACCCAAACTCCCCACTCCATCCAACCTCCCCTCTTCACCCAACCTCCCGACTCCACCCAACCTCCCCACTTAACCCAACCTCCCCACTTCACCCAACCGTCCCACTTCACCCAACCTCCCAATTCCACTATACCTCCACACTTCACCCAACCTCGCTACTTCTCCCTACCTCCCCACTCCACCCAACCTCCCCACTTCACCCAACCTCCGCACTCCATCCAACCTCCGCACTTCACCCAACCTCCCGATTCCACTATGCCTCCCCACTTCACCCAACCTCCCCACTCCACCCAAACTCCCCACTCCACCCAACTTCCCCACTTCACCCAACCTCCCCACCCCACCCAACCTCCCCTCTCCACCCAACCTCCCTACTTCACCCAACCTACCTTCTCCACTATGCCTGCCCACTTCACCCAACCTACCCACTCCACTATGCTTCCCCACATCACCCAACCTCCCCACTTCACCCAACCTCCCAATTCCACCCAACCTCCCCACTTAACCCAACTTCCCCACTTCACCCAACCGTCCCACTTCACCCAACCTCCCAATTCCACTATACCTCCACACTTCACCCAACCTCCCCACTCCACTATGCTTCCCCACTCCATCCAACCTCCCCTCTTCACCCAACCTCCCGACTCCACCCAACCTCCCCACTTAACCCAACCTCCCCACTTCACCCAACCGTCCCACTTCACCCAACCTCCCAATTCCACTATACCTCCACACTTCACCCAACCTCCCCACTTCACCCAACCTCCCTACTTCTCCCTACCTCCCCATTCCACCCAACCTCCCCACTTCACCCAACCTCCGCACTCCAACCAACCTCCGCACTTCACCCAACCTCCCGATTCCACTATGCCTCCCCACTTCACCCAACCTCCCCACTCCACCCAACCTCCCCACTCCACCCAACTTCCCCACTTCACCCAACCTCCCCACCCCACCCAACCTCCCCTCTCCACCCAACCTCCCTACTTCACCCAACCTACCTTCTCCACTATGCCTGCCCACTTCACCCAACCTACCCACTCCACTATGCTTCCCCACATCACCCAACCTCCCCACTTCACCCAACCTCCCAATTCCACTATGCCTCCCCACTTCACCCGACCTCCCCACTTCACCCAACCTCCCCACTTCACACAACCTCCCCACTCAACCCAACCTCCCCACTTCACCCAACCTCCCCAATTCACACAATCTCCCCACTTCACCTAACCTCCCCAATACACCTAACTTCCGCACTCCACCCAACCTCCGCACTCAACCTAACCTGCCCACTTCACCCAACCTCCCCACTCCACCCAACCTCCCCATTTCACGCAACCTCCGCACTCCATCCACCCTCCGCACTCCACCACACCTACGCACTGGAACCAACTTCCGCACTCCACCCAAACTCCCCACTCCACCCAACCTCTACACTCAACCCAACCTCCCCACTTCACCCAACTTCAGCACTACACCCAACTTCAGCACTCCAGCCAACCTCTGCACTCCACCCAACCTCCGCACTCCAATCAACTTCCCCACTCCACCCAACCTCCCTACTCCACCCAACCTCCCCACTTCACGCAACCTCCGCACTCCATTCAATCTCCCTACTCCACTATGCCTCCCCACATCACCCAACCTCCCCACTTCACCCAACCTCCCAAATCAACTATGCCTCCCCATTTCACCCAACCTCCGAACTCCACCCAACTTCCGCACTCCACCCAACCTCCGGACTTCACCCAAACTCCCCACTCCATCCAACCTCCCCTCTTCACCCAACCTCCCGACTCCACCCAACCTCCCCACTTAACCCAACCTCCCCACTTCACCCAACCGTCCCACTTCACCCAACCTCCCAATTCCACTATACCTCCACACTTCACCCAACCTCCCCACTTCACCCAACCTCCCTACTTCTCCCTACCTCCCCATTCCACCCAACCTCCCCACTTCACCCAACCTCCGCACTCCATCCAACCTCCGCACTTCACCCAACCTCCCGATTCCACTATGCCTCCCCACTTCACCCAACCTCCCCACTCCACCCAACCTCCCCACTCCACCCAACTTCCCCACTTCACCCAACCTCCCCACCCCACCCAACCTCCCCTCTCCACCCAACCTCCCTACTTCACCCAACCTACCTTCTCCACTATGCCTGCCCACTTCACCCAACCTACCCACTCCACTATGCTTCCCCACATCACCCAACCTCCCCACTTCACCCAACCTCCCAATTCCACTATGCCTCCCCACTTCACCCGACCTCCCCACTTCACCCAACCTCCCCACTTCACACAACCTCCCCACTCAACCCAACCTCCCCACTTCACCCAACCTCCCCAATTCACACAATCTCCCCACTTCACCTAACCTCCCCAATACACCCAACTTCCGCACTCCACCCAACCTCCGCACTCAACCTAACCTGCCCACTTCACCCAACCTCCCCACTCCACCCAACCTCCCCATTTCACGCAACCTCCGCACTCCATCCACCCTCCGCACTCCACCACACCTACGCACTGGAAACAACTTCCGCACTCCACCCAAACTCCCCACTCCACCCAACCTCTACACTCAACCCAACCTCCCCACTTCACCCAACTTCAGCACTACACCCAACTTCAGCACTCCAGCCAACCTCTGCACTCCACCCAACCTCCGCACTCCAATCAACTTCCCCACTCCACCCAACCTCCCTACTCCACCCAACCTCCCCACTTCACGCAACCTCCGCACTCCATTCAATCTCCCCACTCCACTATGCCTCCCCACATCACCCAACCTCCCCACTTCACCCAACCTCCCAAATCAACTATGCCTCCCCATTTCACCCAACCTCCGAACTCCACCCAACTTCCGCACTCCACCCAACCTCCGGACTTCACCCAAACTCCCCACTCCATCCAACCTCCCCTCTTCACCCAACCTCCCGACTCCACCCAACCTCTCCACTTAACCCAACCTCCCCACTTCACCCAACCGTCCCACTTCACCCAACCTCCCAATTCCACTATACCTCCACACTTCACCCAACCTCCCCACTTCACCCAACCTCCCTACTTCTCCCTACCTCCCCATTCCACCCAACCTCCCCACTTCACCCAACCTCCGCACTCCATCCAACCTCCGCACTTCACCCAACCTCCCGATTCCACTATGCCTCCCCACTTCACCCAACCTCCCCACTCCACCCAACCTCCCCACTCCACCCAACTTCCCCACTTCACCCAACCTCCCCACACCACCCAACCTCCCCTCTCCACCCAACCTCCCTACTTCACCCAACCTACCTTCTCCACTATGCCTGCCCACTTCACCCAACCTACCCACTCCACTATGCTTCCCCACATCACCCAACCTCCCCACTTCACCCAACCTCCCAATTCCACTATGCCTCCCCACTTCACCCGACCTCCCCACTTCACCCAACCTCCCCACTTCACACAACCTCCCCACTCAACCCAACCTCCCCACTTCACCCAACCTCCCCAATTCACACAATCTCCCCACTTCACCTAACCTCCCCAATACACCCAACTTCCGCACTCCACCCAACGTCCGCACTCAACCTAACCTGCCCACTTCACCCAACCTCCCCACTCCACCCAACCTCCCCATTTCACGCAACCTCCGCACTCCATCCACCCTCCGCACTCCACCATACCTACGCACTGGAACCAACTTCCGCACTCCACCCAAACTCCCCACTCCACCCAACCTCTACACTCAACCCAACCTCCCCACTTCACCCAACCTCCCTACTCCACCCAACCGCCCCACTTCACGCAACCTCCGCACTCCATCCAACCTCCGCACTCCACCCAACCTCCGGACTCTACCCAACCTCCGCACCCCACCCAACTTCCGCACTCCACCCAACCTCCCCACTTCACCCAACCTCCCCACTTCACCCAACCTCCGCACTCCATCCAACCTCGGCACTTCACCCAACCTCCCGATTCCACTATACCTCCCCACTTCACCCAACCTCCCCACTTCACCCAACCTCCCCACTTCTCCCTACCTCCCCACTCCACCCAACCTCCCCACTTCACCCAACCTCCGCACTCCATCCAACCTTCGCACTTCACCCAACCTCCCGATTCCACTATGCCTCCCCACTTCACCCAACCTCCCCACTCCACCCAACTTCCCAACTTCACCCAACCTCCCCACTCCACCCAACCTCCCCTCTCCACCCAACCTCCCTACTTCGCCCAACCTACCCTCTCCACTATGCCTCCCTACTTCACCCAACCTCCCCACTCCACTATGACTCCCCACATCACCCAACCTCCCCACTTCACCCAACCTCCCAATTCCACTATGCCTCCCCACGTCACCCGACCTCCCCACTTCACCCAACCTCCCCACTTCACCCAACCTCACCACTTCACCCAACCTCCGCACTCCACCCAAATTCCGCACTCCACTCAACTTCCCCACTCCACCCAACCTCCCCACTTCACCCAACTTCAGCACTACACCCAACTTCAGCACTCCAGCCAACCTCTGCACTCCACCCAACCTTCGCACTCCAATCAACTTCCCCACTCCACCCAACCTCCCTACTCCACCCAACCTCCCCACTTCACGCAACCTCCGCACTCCATTCAATCTCCGCACTCCACTATGCCTACCCACTTCACCCAACCTCCCCACTTCACCCAACCTCCCAATTCAACTATGCCTCCCCATTTCACCCAACCTCCGAACTCCACCCAACTTCCCCACTCCACCCAACCTCCGGACTTCACCCAAACTCCCCACTCCATCCAACCTCCCCTCTTCACCCAACCTCCCGACTCCACCCAACCTCCCCACTTAACCCAACCTCCCCACTTCACCCAACCGTCCCACTTCACCCAACCTCCCAATTCCACTATACCTCCACACTCCACCCAACCTCCCCACTTCACCCAACCTCCGCACTCCATCCAACCTCCGCACTTCACCCAACCTCCCGATTCCACTATGCCTCCCCACTTCACCCAACCTCCCCACTCCACCCAACCTCCCCACTCCACCCAACTTCCCCACTTCACCCAACCTCCCCACTCCACCCAACCTCCCCTCTCCACCCAACCTCCCTACTTCACCCAACCTACCCTCTCCACTATGCCTCCCCACTTCACCCAACCTACCCACTCCACTATGCTTCCCCACATCACCCAACCTCCCCACTTCACCCAACCTCCCAATTCCACTATGCCTCCCCACTTCACCCGACCTCCCCACTTCACCCAACCTCCCCACTTTACACAACCTCCCCACTCAACCCAACCTCCCCACTTCACCCAACCTCCCCAATTCACACAATCTCCCCACTTCACCTAACCTCCCCAATACACCCAACCTCCCCACTTCACGCAACCTCCGCACTCCATCCACCCTCCGCACTCCACCACACCTACGCACTGGAACCAACTTCCGCACTCCACCCAAACTCCCCACTCCACCCAACCTCTACACTCAACCCAACCTCCCCACTTCACCCAACCTCACTACTCCACCCAACCGCCCCACTTCACCCAACCTCCCGATTCCACTATACCTCCCCACTTCACCCAACCTCCCCACTTCACCCAACCTCCCCACTTCTCCCTACCTCCCCACTCCAACCAACCTCCCCACTTCACCCAACCTCCGCACTCCATCCAACCTCCGCACTTCACCCAACCTCCCGATTCCACTATGCCTCCCCACTTCACCCAACCTCCCCACTCCACCCAACCTCCCCACTCCACCCAACTTCCCCACTTCACCCAACCTCCCCACTCCACCCAACCTCCCCACTCCACCCAACCTCCCCAGTTCACCCAACCTCCGCACTCCATCCAACCTCCGCACTTCACCCAACCTCCCGATTCCACTATGCCTCCCCACTTCACCCAACCTCCCCACTCCACCCAACCTCCCCACTCCACCCAACTTCCCCACTTCACCCAACCTCCCCACTCCACCCAACCTCCCCTCTCCACCCAACCTCCCTACTTCGCCCAACCTACCCTCTCCACTATGCCTCCCTACTTCACCCATCCTCCCCACTCCACTATGACTCCCCACATCACCCAACCTCCCCACTTCACCCAACCTCCCAATTCCACTATGCCTCCCCACGGCACCCGACCTCCCCACTTCACCCAACCTCCCCACTTCACCCAACCTCACCACTTCACCCAACCTCCGCACTCCACCCAAATTCCGCACTCCACTCAACTTCCCCACTCCACCCAACCTCCCCACTTCACCCAACTTCAGCACTACACCCAACTTCAGCACTCCAGCCAACCTCTGCACTCCACCCAACCTCCGCACTCCAATCAACTTCCCCACTCCACCCAACCTCCCTACTCCACCCAACCTCCCCACTTCACCGAACCTCCCAATTCAACTATGCCTCCCCATTTCACCCAACCTCCGAACTCCACCCAACTTCCGCACTCCACCCAACCTCCGGACTTCACCCAAACTCCCCAATCCATCCAACTTCCCCTCTTCACCCAACCTCCCGACTCCACCCAACCTCCCCACTTAACCCAACCTCCCCACTTCACCCAACCGTCCCACTTCACCCAACCTCCCAATTCCACTATACCTCCACACTTCACCCAACCTCCCCACTTCACCCAACCTCCCTACTTCTCCCTACCTCCCCACTCCACCCAAACTCCCCACTCCACCCAACTTCCCCACTTCACCCAACCTCCCCACCCCACCCAACCTCCCCTCTCCACCCAACCTCCCTACTTCACCCAACCTACCTTCTCCACTATGCCTGCCCACTTCACCCAACCTACCCACTCCACTATGCTTCCCCACATCACCCAACCTCCCCACTTCACCCAACCTCCCAATTCCACCCAACCTCCCCACTTAACCCAACCTCCCCACTTCACCCAACCGTCCCACTTCACCCAACCTCCCAATTCCACTATACCTCCACACTTCACCCAACCTCCCCACTCCACTATGCTTCCCCACTCCATCCAACCTCCCCTCTTCACCCAACCTCCCGAATCCACCCAACCTCCCCACTTAACCCAACCTCCCACTTCACCCAACCGTCCCACTTCACCCAACCTCCCAATTCCACTATACCTCCACACTTCACCCAACCTCCCCACTTCACCCAACCTCCCTACTTCTCCCTACCTCCCCATTCCACCCAACCTCCCCACTTCACCCAACCTCCGCATTCCATCCAACCTCCGCACTTCACCCAACCTCCCGATTCCACTATGCCTCCCCACTTCACCCAACCTCCCCACTCCACCCAACCTCCCCACTCCACCCAACTTCCCCACTTCACCCAACCTCCCCACCCCACCCAACCTCCCCTCTCCACCCAACCTCCCTACTTCACCCAACCTACCTTCTCCACTATGCCTGCCCACTTCACCCAACCTACCCACTCCACTATGCTTCCCCACATCACCCAACCTCCCCACTTCACCCAACCTCCCAATTCCACTATGCCTCCCCACTTCACCCGACCTCCCCACTTCACCCAACGTCCCCACATTACACAACCTCCCCACTCAACCCAACCTCCCCACTTCACCCAACCTCCCCAATTCACACAATCTCCCCACTTCACCTAACCTCCCCAATACACCCAACTTCCGCACTCCACCCAACCTCCGCACTCAACCTAACCTGCCCACTTCACCCAACCTCCCCACTCCACCCAACCTCCCCACTTCACGCAACCTCCGCACTCCACCCAACTTCCCCACTTCACCCAACCTCCCCACTCCACCCAACCTCCCCTCTCCACCCAACCTCCCTACTTCACCCAACCTACCCTCTCCACTATGCCTCCCCACTTCACCCAACCTACCCACTCCACTATGCTTCCCCACATCACCCAACCTCCCCACTTCACCCAACCTCCCAATTCCACTATGCCTCCCCACTTCACCCGACCTCCCCACTTCACCCAACGTCCCCACATTACACAACCTCCCCACTCAACCCAACCTCCCCACTTCACCCAACCTCCCCAATTCACACAATCTCCCCACTTCACCTAACCTCCCCAATACACCCAACTTCCGCACTCCACCCAACCTCCGCACTCAACCTAACCTGCCCACTTCACCCAACCTCCCCACTCCACCCAACCTCCCCACTTCACGCAACCTCCGCACTCCATCCACCCTCCGCACTCCACCACACCTACGTACTGGAACCAACTTCCGCACTCCACCCAAACTCCCCACTCCACCCAACCTCTACACTCAACCCAACCTCCCCACTTCACCCAACCTCCCTACTCCACCCAACCGCCCCACTTCACGCAACCTCCGCACTCCATCCAACCTCCGCACTCCACCCAACCTCCGGACTCTACCCAACCTCCGCACTCCACCCAACTTCCGCACTCCACCCAACCTCCCCACTTCACCCAACCTCCCCACTTCACCCAACCTCCGCACTCCATCCAACCTCCGCACTTCACCCAACCTCCCGATTCCACTATACCTCCCCACTTCACCCAACCTCCCCACTTCACCCAACCTCCCCACTTCTCCCTACCTCCCCACTCCACCCAACCTCCCCACTTCACCCAACCTCCGCACTCCATCCAACCTCCGCACTTCACCCAACCTCCCAATTCCACTATGCCTCCCCACTTCACCCGACCTCCCCACTTCACCCAACGTCCCCACATTACACAACCTCCCCACTCAACCCAACCTCCCCACTTCACCCAACCTCCCCAATTCACACAATCTCCCCACTTCACCTAACCTCCCCAATACACCCAACTTCCGCACTACACCCAACCTCCGCACTCAACCTAACCTGCCCACTTCACCCAACCTCCCCACTCCACCCAACCTCCCCACTTCACGCAACCTCCGCACTCCACCCAACTTCCCCACTTCACCCAACCTCCACACTCCACCCAACCTCCCCTCTCCACCCAACCTCCCTACTTCACCCAACCTACCCTCTCCACTATGCCTCCCCACTTCACCCAACCTACCCACTCCACTATGCTTCCCCACATCACCCAACCTCCCCACTTCACCCAAACTCCCAATTCCACTATGCCTCCCCACTTCCCCCGACCTCCCCACTTCACCCAACGTCTCCACATTACACAACCTCACCACTCAACCCAACCTCCCCACTTCACCCAACCTCCCCAATTCACACAATCTCCTCACTTCACCTAACCTCCCCAATACACCCAACTTCCGCACTCCACCCAACCTCCGCACTCAACCTAACCTGCCCACTTCACCCAACCTCCCCACTCCACCCAACCTCCCCACTTCACGCAACCTCCGCACTCCATCCACCCTCCGCACTCCACCACACCTACGCACTGGAACCAACTTCCGCACTCCACCCAAACTCCCCACTCCACCCAACCTCTACACTCAACCCAACCTCCCCACTTCACCCAACCTCCCTACTCCACCCAACCGCCCCACTTCACGCAACCTCCGCACTCCATCCAACCTCCGCACTCCACCCAACCTCCGGACTCTACCCAACCTCCGCACTCCACCCAACTTCCGCACTCCACCCAACCTCCCCACTTCACCCAACCTCCCCACTTCACCCAACCTCCGCACTCCATCCAACCTCCGCACGTCACCCAACCTCCCGATTCCACTATACCTCCCCACTTCACCCAACTTCCCCACTCCACCCAACCTCCCCACTCCACCCAACTTCCCCACTTCACCCAACCTCCCCACTCCACCCAACCTCCCCTCTCCACCCAACCTCCCTACTTCGCCCAACCTACCCTCTCCACTATGCCTCCCTACTTCACCCAACCTCCCCACTCCACTATGACTCCCCACATCACCCAACCTCCCCACTTCACCCAACCTCCCAATTCCACTATGCCTCCCCACGTCACCCGACCTCCCTACTTCACCCAACCTCCCCACTTCACCCAAATTCCGCACTCCACTCAACTTCCCCACTCCACCCAACCTCCCCACTTCACCCAACTTCAGCACTACACCCAACCTCTGCACTCCAGCCAACCTCCGCACTCCAATCAACTTCCCCACTCCACCCAACCTCCCTACTCCACCCAACCTCCCCACTTCACGCAACCTCCGCACTCCATTCAATCTCCCCACTCCACTATGCCTCCCCACATCACCCAACCTCCCCACTTCACCCAACCTCCCAATTCAACTATGCCTCCCCATTTCACCCAACCTCCGAACTCCACCCAACTTCCGCACTCCACCCAACCTCCGGACTTCACCCAAACTCCCCACTCCATCCAACCTCCCCTCTTCACCCAACCTCCCGACTCCACCCAACCTCCCCACTTAACCCAACCTCCCCACTTCACCCAACCGTCCCACTTCACCCAACCTCCCAATTCCACTATACCTCCACACTTCACCCAACCTCGCTACTTCTCCCTACCTCCCCACTCCACCCAACCTCCCCACTTCACCCAACCTCCGCACTCCATCCAACCTCCGCACTTCACCCAACCTCCCGATTCCACTATGCCTCCCCACTTCACCCAACCTCCCCACTCCACCCAAACTCCCCACTCCACCCAACTTCCCCACTTCACCCAACCTCCCCACCCCACCCAACCTCCCCTCTCCACCCAACCTCCCTACTTCACCCAACCTACCTTCTCCACTATGCTTGCCCACTTCACCCAACCTACCCACTCCACTATGCTTCCCCACATCACCCAACCTCCCCACTTCACCCAACCTCCCAATTCCACCCAACCTCCCCACTTAACCCAACCTCCCCACTTCACCCAACCGTCCCACTTCACCCAACCTCCCAATTCCACTATACCTCCACACTTCACCCAACCTCCCCACTCCACTATGCTTCCCCACTCCATCCAACCTCCCCTCTTCACCCAACCTCCCGACTCCACCCAACCTCCCCACTTAACCCAACCTCCCCACTTCACCCAACCGTCCCACTTCACCCAACCTCCCAATTCCACTATACCTCCACACTTCACCCAACCTCCCCACTTCACCCAACCTCCCTACTTCTCCCTACCTCCCCATTCCACCCAACCTCCCCACTTCACCCAACCTCCGCACTCCATCCAACCTCCGCACTTCACCCAACCTCCCGATTCCACTATGCCTCCCCACTTCACCCAACCTCCCCACTCCACCCAACCTCCCCACTCCACCCAACTTCCCCACTTCACCCAACCTCCCCACCCCACCCAACCTCCCCTCTCCACCCAACCTCCCTACTTCACCCAACCTACCTTCTCCACTATGCCTGCCCACTTCACCCAACCTACCCACTCCACTATGCTTCCCCACATCACCCAACCTCCCCACTTCACCCAACCTCCCAATTCCACTATGCCTCCCCACTTCACCCGACCTCCCCACTTCACCCAACCTCCCTACTTCACACAACCTCCCCACTCAACCCAACCTCCCCACTTCACCCAACCTCCCCAATTCACACAATCTCCCCACTTCACCTAACCTCCCCAATACACCCAACTTCCGCACTCCACCCAACCTCCGCACTCAACCTAACCTGCCCACTTCACCCAACCTCCCCACTCCACCCAATCTCCCCATTTCACGCAACCTCCGCACTCCATCCACCCTCCGCACTCCACCACACCTACGCACTGGAACCAACTTCCGCACTCCACCCAAACTCCCCACTCCACCCAACCTCTACACTCAACCCAACCTCCCCACTTCACCCAACTTCAGCACTACACCCAACTTCAGCACTCCAGCCAACCTCTGCACTCCACCCAACCTCCGCACTCCAATCAACTTCCCCGCTCCACCCAACCTCCCTACTCCACCCAACCTCCCCACTTCACGCAACCTCCGCACTCCATTCAATCTCCCCACTCCACTATGCCTCCCCACATCACCCAACCTCCCCACTTCACCCAACCTCCCAATTCAACTATGCCTCCCCATTTCACCCAACCTCCGAACTCCACCCAACTTCCGCACTCCACCCAACCTCCGGACTTCACCCAAACTCCCCACTCCATCCAACCTCCCCTCTTCACCCAACCTCCCGACTCCACCCAACCTCCCCACTTCACCCAACCGTCCCACTTCACCCAACCTCCCAATTCCACTATACCTCCACACTTCACCCAACCTCGCTACTTCTCCCTACCTCCCCACTCCACCCAACCTCCCCACTTCACCCAACCTCCGCACTCCATCCAACCTCCGCACTTCACCCAACCTCCCGATTCCACTATGCCTCCCCACTTCACCCAACCTCCCCACTCCACCCAAACTCCCCACTTTACCCAACTTCCCCACTTCACCCAACCTCCCCACCCCACCCAACCTCCCCTCTCCACCCAACCTCCCTACTTCACCCAACCTACCTTCTCCACTATGCCTGCCCACTTCACCCAACCTACCCACTCCACTATGCTTCCCCACATCACCCAACCTCCCCACTTCACCCAACCTCCCAATTCCACCCAACCTCCCCACTTAACCCAACTTCCCCACTTCACCCAACCGTCCCACTTCACCCAACCTCCCAATTCCACTATACCTCCACACTTCACCCAACCTCCCCACTCCACTATGCTTCCCCACTCCATCCAACCTCCCCTCTTCACCCAACCTCCCGACTCCACCCAACCTCCCCACTTAACCCAACCTCCCCACTTCACCCAACCGTCCCACTTCACCCAACCTCCCAATTCCACTATACCTCCACACTTCACCCAACCTCCCCACTTCACCCAACCTCCCTACTTCTCCCTACCTCCCCATTCCACCCAACCTCCCCACTTCACCCAACCTCCGCACTCCATCCAACCTCCGCACTTCACCCAACCTCCCGATTCCACTATGCCTCCCCACTTCACCCAACCTCCCCACTCCACCCAACCTCCCCACTCCACCCAACTTCCCCACTTCACCCAACCTCCCCACCCCACCCAACCTCCCCTCTCCACCCAACCTCCCTACTTCACCCAACCTACCTTCTCCACTATGCCTGCCCACTTCACCCAACCTACCCACTCCACTATGCTTCCCCACATCACCCAACCTCCCCACTTCACCCAACCTCCCAATTCCACTATGCCTCCCCACTTCACCCGACCTCCCCACTTCACCCAACCTCCCCACTTCACACAACCTCCCCACTCAACCCAACCTCCCCACTTCACCCAACCTCCCCAATTCACACAATCTCCCCACTTCACCTAACCTCCCCAATACACCCAACTTCCGCACTCCACCCAACCTCCGCACTCAACCTAACCTGCCCACTTCACCCAACCTCCCCACTCCACCCAACCTCCCCATTTCACGCAACCTCCGCACTCCATCCACCCTCCGCACTCCACCACACCTACGCACTGGAACCAACTTCCGCACTCCACCCAAACTCCCCACTCCACCCAACCTCTACACTCAACCCAACCTCCCCACTTCACCCAACTTCAGCACTACACCCAACTTCAGCACTCCAGCCAACCTCTGCACTCCACCCAACCTCCGCACTCCAATCAACTTCCCCACTCCACCCAACCTCCCTACTCCACCCAACCTCCCCACTTCACGCAACCTCCGCACTCCATTCAATCTCCCCACTCCACTATGCCTCCCCACATCACCCAACCTCCCCACTTCACCCAACCTCCCAAATCAACTATGCCTCCCCATTTCACCCAACCTCCGAACTCCACCCAACTTCCGCACTCCACCCAACCTCCGGACTTCACCCAAACTCCCCACTCCATCCAACCTCCCCTCTTCACCCAACCTCCCGACTCCACCCAACCTCCCCACTTAACCCAACCTCCCCACTTCACCCAACCGTCCCACTTCACCCAACCTCCCAATTCCACTATACCTCCACACTTCACCCAACCTCCCCACTTCACCCAACCTCCCTACTTCTCCCTACCTCCCCATTCCACCCAACCTCCCCACTTCACCCAACCTCCGCACTCCATCCAACCTCCGCACTTCACCCAACCTCCCGATTCCACTATGCCTCCCCACTTCACCCAACCTCCCCACTCCACCCAACCTCCCCACTCCACCCAACTTCCCCACTTCACCCAACCTCCCCACCCCACCCAACCTCCCCTCTCCACCCAACCTCCCTACTTCACCCAACCTACCTTCTCCACTATGCCTGCCCACTTCACCCAACCTACCCACTCCACTATGCTTCCCCACATCACCCAACCTCCCCACTTCACCCAACCTCCCAATTCCACTATGCCTCCCCACTTCACCCGACCTCCCCACTTCACCCAACCTCCCTACTTCACACAACCTCCCCACTCAACCCAACCTCCCCACTTCACCCAACCTCCCCAATTCACACAATCTCCCCACTTCACCTAACCTCCCCAATACACCCAACTTCCGCACTCCACCCAACCTCCGCACTCAACCTAACCTGCCCACTTCACCCAACCTCCCCACTCCACCCAACCTCCCCATTTCACGCAACCTCCGCACTCCATCCACCCTCCGCACTCCACCACACCTACGCACTGGAACCAACTTCCGCACTCCACCCAAACTCCCCACTCCACCCAACTTCTACACTCAACCCAACCTCCCCACTTCACCCAACTTCAGCACTACACCCAACTTCAGCACTCCAGCCAACCTCTGCACTCCACCCAACCTCCGCACTCCAATCAACTTCCCCGCTCCACCCAACCTCCCTACTCCACCCAACCTCCCCACTTCACGCAACCTCCGCACTCCATTCAATCTCCCCACTCCACTATGCCTCCCCACATCACCCAACCTCCCCACTTCACCCAACCTCCCAATTCAACTATGCCTCCCCATTTCACCCAACCTCCGAACTCCACCCAACTTCCGCACTCCACCCAACCTCCGGACTTCACCCAAACTCCCCACTCCATCCAACCTCCCCTCTTCACCCAACCTCCCGACTCCACCCAACCTCCCCACTTAACCCAACCTCCCCACTTCACCCAACCGTCCCACTTCACCCAACCTCCCAATTCCACTATACCTCCACACTTCACCCAACCTCGCTACTTCTCCCTACCTCCCCACTCCACCCAACCTCCCCACTTCACCCAACCTCCGCACTCCATCCAACCTCCGCACTTCACCCAACCTCCCGATTCCACTATGCCTCCCCACTTCACCCAACCTCCCCACTCCACCCAAACTCCCCACTCCACCCAACTTCCCCACTTCACCCAACCTCCCCACCCCACCCAACCTCCCCTCTCCACCCAACCTCCCTACTTCACCCAACCTACCTTCTCCACTATGCCTGCCCACTTCACCCAACCTACCCACTCCACTATGCTTCCCCACATCACCCAACCTCCCCACTTCACCCAACCTCCCAATTCCACCCAACCTCCCCACTTAACCCAACTTCCCCACTTCACCCAACCGTCCCACTTCACCCAACCTCCCAATTCCACTATACCTCCACACTTCACCCAACCTCCCCACTCCACTATGCTTCCCCACTCCATCCAACCTCCCCTCTTCACCCAACCTCCCGACTCCACCCAACCTCCCCACTTAACCCAACCTCCCCACTTCACCCAACCGTCCCACTTCACCCAACCTCCCAATTCCACTATACCTCCACACTTCACCCAACCTCCCCACTTCACCCAACCTCCCTACTTCTCCCTACCTCCCCATTCCACCCAACCTCCCCACTTCACCCAACCTCCGCACTCCATCCAACCTCCGCACTTCACCCAACCTCCCGATTCCACTATGCCTCCCCACTTCACCCAACCTCCCCACTCCACCCAACCTCCCCACTCCACCCAACTTCCCCACTTCACCCAACCTCCCCACCCCACCCAACCTCCCCTCTCCACCCAACCTCCCTACTTCACCCAACCTACCTTCTCCACTATGCCTGCCCACTTCACCCAACCTACCCACTCCACTATGCTTCCCCACATCACCCAACCTCCCCACTTCACCCAACCTCCCAATTCCACTATGCCTCCCCACTTCACCCGACCTCCCCACTTCACCCAACCTCCCCACTTCACACAACCTCCCCACTCAACCCAACCTCCCCACTTCACCCAACCTCCCCAATTCACACAATCTCCCCACTTCACCTAACCTCCCCAATACACCCAACTTCCGCACTCCACCCAACCTCCGCACTCAACCTAACCTGCCCACTTCACCCAACCTCCCCACTCCACCCAACCTCCCCATTTCACGCAACCTCCGCACTCCATCCACCCTCCGCACTCCACCACACCTACGCACTGGAACCAACTTCCGCACTCCACCCAAACTCCCCACTCTACCCAACCTCTACACTCAACCCAACCTCCCCACTTCACCCAACTTCAGCACTACACCCAACTTCAGCACTCCAGCCAACCTCTGCACTCCACCCAACCTCCGCACTCCAATCAACTTCCCCACTCCACCCAACCTCCCTACTCCACCCAACCTCCCCACTTCACGCAACCTCCGCACTCCATTCAATCTCCCCACTCCACTATGCCTCCCCACATCACCCAACCTCCCCACTTCACCCAACCTCCCAAATCAACTATGCCTCCCCATTTCACCCAACCTCCGAACTCCACCCAACTTCCGCACTCCACCC
Source organism: Oasisia sp. SBJ-2009 (assembly GCA_964017155.1). Classification (NCBI taxonomy): domain Eukaryota; kingdom Metazoa; phylum Annelida; class Polychaeta; order Sabellida; family Siboglinidae; genus Oasisia; species Oasisia sp. SBJ-2009. The sequence continues at coordinate 35,780,074 of OZ024856.1, forward strand.
AACCTCCGGACTTCACCCAAACTCCCCACTCCATCCAACCTCCCCTCTTCACCCAACCTCCCGACTCCACCCAACCTCCCCACTTAACCCAACCTCCCCACTTCACCCAACCGTCCCACTTCACCCAACCTCCCAATTCCACTATACCTCCACACTTCACCCAACCTCCCCACTTCACCCAACCTCCCTACTTCTCCCTACCTCCCCATTCCACCCAACCTCCCCACTTCACCCAACCTCCGCACTCCATCCAACCTCCGCACTTCACCCAACCTCCCGATTCCACTATGCCTCCCCACTTCACCCAACCTCCCCACTCCACCCAACCTCCCCACTCCACCCAACTTCCCCACTTCACCCAACCTCCCCACCCCACCCAACCTCCCCTCTCCACCCAACCTCCCTACTTCACCCAACCTACCTTCTCCACTATGCCTGCCCACTTCACCCAACCTACCCACTCCACTATGCTTCCCCACATCACCCAACCTCCCCACTTCACCCAACCTCCCAATTCCACTATGCCTCCCCACTTCACCCGACCTCCCCACTTCACCCAACCTCCCCACTTCACACAACCTCCCCACTCAACCCAACCTCCCCACTTCACCCAACCTCCCCAATTCACACAATCTCCCCACTTCACCTAACCTCCCCAATACACCCAACTTCCGCACTCCACCCAACCTCCGCACTCAACCTAACCTGCCCACTTCACCCAACCTCCCCACTCCACCCAACCTCCCCATTTCACGCAACCTCCGCACTCCATCCACCCTCCGCACTCCACCACACCTACGCACTGGAAACAACTTCCGCACTCCACCCAAACTCCCCACTCCACCCAACCTCTACACTCAACCCAACCTCCCCACTTCACCCAACTTCAGCACTACACCCAACTTCAGCACTCCAGCCAACCTCTGCACTCCACCCAACCTCCGCACTCCAATCAACTTCCCCACTCCACCCAACCTCCCTACTCCACCCAACCTCCCCACTTCACGCAACCTCCGCACTCCATTCAATCTCCCCACTCCACTATGCCTCCCCACATCACCCAACCTCCCCACTTCACCCAACCTCCCAAATCAACTATGCCTCCCCATTTCACCCAACCTCCGAACTCCACCCAACTTCCGCACTCCACCCAACCTCCGGACTTCACCCAAACTCCCCACTCCATCCAACCTCCCCTCTTCACCCAACCTCCCGACTCCACCCAACCTCCCCACTTAACCCAACCTCCCCACTTCACCCAACCGTCCCACTTCACCCAACCTCCCAATTCCACTATACCTCCACACTTCACCCAACCTCCCCACTTCACCCAACCTCCCTACTTCTCCCTACCTCCCCATTCCACCCAACCTCCCCACTTCACCCAACCTCCGCACTCCATCCAACCTCCGCACTTCACCCAACCTCCCGATTCCACTATGCCTCCCCACTTCACCCAACCTCCCCACTCCACCCAACCTCCCCACTCCACCCAACTTCCCCACTTCACCCAACCTCCCCACCCCACCCAACCTCCCCTCTCCACCCAACCTCCCTACTTCACCCAACCTACCTTCTCCACTATGCCTGCCCACTTCACCCAACCTACCCACTCCACTATGCTTCCCCACATCACCCAACCTCCCCACTTCACCCAACCTCCCAATTCCACTATGCCTCCCCACTTCACCCGACCTCCCCACTTCACCCAACCTCCCCACTTCACACAACCTCCCCACTCAACCCAACCTCCCCACTTCACCCAACCTCCCCAATTCACACAATCTCCCCACTTCACCTAACCTCCCCAATACACCCAACTTCCGCACTCCACCCAACGTCCGCACTCAACCTAACCTGCCCACTTCACCCAACCTCCCCACTCCACCCAACCTCCCCATTTCACGCAACCTCCGCACTCCATCCACCCTCCGCACTCCACCATACCTACGCACTGGAACCAACTTCCGCACTCCACCCAAACTCCCCACTCCACCCAACCTCTACACTCAACCCAACCTCCCCACTTCACCCAACCTCCCTACTCCACCCAACCGCCCCACTTCACGCAACCTCCGCACTCCATCCAACCTCCGCACTCCACCCAACCTCCGGACTCTACCCAACCTCCGCACCCCACCCAACTTCCGCACTCCACCCAACCTCCCCACTTCACCCAACCTCCCCACTTCACCCAACCTCCGCACTCCATCCAACCTCGGCACTTCACCCAACCTCCCGATTCCACTATACCTCCCCACTTCACCCAACCTCCCCACTTCACCCAACCACCCACTTCTCCCTACCTCCCCACTCCACCCAACCTCCCCACTTCACCCAACCTCCGCACTCCATCCAACCTTCGCACTTCACCCAACCTCCCGATTCCACTATGCCTCCCCACTTCACCCAACCTCCCCACTCCACCCAACTTCCCAACTTCACCCAACCTCCCCACTCCACCCAACCTCCCCTCTCCACCCAACCTCCCTACTTCGCCCAACCTACCCTCTCCACTATGCCTCCCTACTTCACCCAACCTCCCCACTCCACTATGACTCCCCACATCACCCAACCTCCCCACTTCACCCAACCTCCCAATTCCACTATGCCTCCCCACGTCACCCGACCTCCCCACTTCACCCAACCTCCCCACTTCACCCAACCTCACCACTTCACCCAACCTCCGCACTCCACCCAAATTCCGCACTCCACTCAACTTCCCCACTCCACCCAACCTCCCCACTTCACCCAACTTCAGCACTACACCCAACTTCAGCACTCCAGCCAACCTCTGCACTCCACCCAACCTTCGCACTCCAATCAACTTCCCCACTCCACCCAACCTCCCTACTCCACCCAACCTCCCCACTTCACGCAACCTCCGCACTCCGTTCAATCTCCGCACTCCACTATGCCTACCCACTTCACCCAACCTCCCCACTCCACTATGCCTCCCCACATCACCCAACCTCCCCACTTCACCCAACCTCCCAATTCAACTATGCCTCCCCATTTCACCCAACCTCCGAACTCCACCCAACTTCCCCACTCCACCCAACCTCCGGACTTCACCCAAACTCCCCACTCCATCCAACCTCCCCTCTTCACCCAACCTCCCGACTCCACCCAACCTCCCCACTTAACCCAACCTCCCCACTTCACCCAACCGTCCCACTTCACCCAACCTCCCAATTCCACTATACCTCCACACTCCACCCAACCTCCCCACTTCACCCAACCTCCGCACTCCATCCAACCTCCGCACTTCACCCAACCTCCCGATTCCACTATGCCTCCCCACTTCACCCAACCTCCCCACTCCACCCAACCTCCCCACTCCACCCAACTTCCCCACTTCACCCAACCTCCCCACCCCACCCAACCTCCCCTCTCCACCCAACCTCCCTACTTCACCCAACCTACCTTCTCCACTATGCCTGCCCACTTCACCCAACCTACCCACTCCACTATGCTTCCCCACATCACCCAACCTCCCCACTTCACCCAACCTCCCAATTCCACTATGCCTCCCCACTTCACCCGACCTCCCCACTTCACCCAACCTCCCCACTTCACACAACCTCCCCACTCAACCCAACCTCCCCACTTCACCCAACCTCCCCAATTCACACAATCTCCCCACTTCACCTAACCTCCCCAATACACCCAACTTCCGCACTCCACCCAACCTCCGCACTCAACCTAACCTGCCCACTTCACCCAACCTCCCCACTCCACCCAACCTCCCCATTTCACGCAACCTCCGCACTCCATCCACCCTCCGCACTCCACCACACCTACGCACTGGAACCAACTTCCGCACTCCACCCAAACTCCCCACTCCACCCAACCTCTACACTCAACCCAACCTCCCCACTTCACCCAACTTCAGCACTACACCCAACTTCAGCACTCCAGCCAACCTCTGCACTCCACCCAACCTCCGCACTCCAATCAACTTCCCCACTCCACCCAACCTCCCTACTCCACCCAACCTCCCCACTTCACGCAACCTCCGCACTCCATTCAATCTCCCCACTCCACTATGCCTCCCCACATCACCCAACCTCCCCACTTCACCCAACCTCCCAAATCAACTATGCCTCCCCATTTCACCCAACCTCCGAACTCCACCCAACTTCCGCACTCCACCCAACCTCCGGACTTCACCCAAACTCCCCACTCCATCCAACCTCCCCTCTTCACCCAACCTCCCGACTCCACCCAACCTCCCCACTTAACCCAACCTCCCCACTTCACCCAACCGTCCCACTTCACCCAACCTCCCAATTCCACTATACCTCCACACTTCACCCAACCTCCCCACTTCACCCAACCTCCCTACTTCTCCCTACCTCCCCATTCCACCCAACCTCCCCACTTCACCCAACCTCCGCACTCCATCCAACCTCCGCACTTCACCCAACCTCCCGATTCCACTATGCCTCCCCACTTCACCCAACCTCCCCACTCCACCCAACCTCCCCACTCCACCCAACTTCCCCACTTCACCCAACCTCCCCACCCCACCCAACCTCCCCTCTCCACCCAACCTCCCTACTTCACCCAACCTACCTTCTCCACTATGCCTGCCCACTTCACCCAACCTACCCACTCCACTATGCTTCCCCACATCACCCAACCTCCCCACTTCACCCAACCTCCCAATTCCACTATGCCTCCCCACTTCACCCGACCTCCCCACTTCACCCAACCTCCCTACTTCACACAACCTCCCCACTCAACCCAACCTCCCCACTTCACCCAACCTCCCCAATTCACACAATCTCCCCACTTCACCTAACCTCCCCAATACACCCAACTTCCGCACTCCACCCAACCTCCGCACTCAACCTAACCTGCCCACTTCACCCAACCTCCCCACTCCACCCAACCTCCCCATTTCACGCAACCTCCGCACTCCATCCACCCTCCGCACTCCACCACACCTACGCACTGGAACCAACTTCCGCACTCCACCCAAACTCCCCACTCCACCCAACCTCTACACTCAACCCAACCTCCCCACTTCACCCAACTTCAGCACTACACCCAACTTCAGCACTCCAGCCAACCTCTGCACTCCACCCAACCTCCGCACTCCAATCAACTTCCCCGCTCCACCCAACCTCCCTACTCCACCCAACCTCCCCACTTCACGCAACCTCCGCACTCCATTCAATCTCCCCACTCCACTATGCCTCCCCACATCACCCAACCTCCCCACTTCACCCAACCTCCCAATTCAACTATGCCTCCCCATTTCACCCAACCTCCGAACTCCACCCAACTTCCGCACTCCACCCAACCTCCGGACTTCACCCAAACTCCCCACTCCATCCAACCTCCCCTCTTCACCCAACCTCCCGACTCCACCCAACCTCCCCACTTAACCCAACCTCCCCACTTCACCCAACCGTCCCACTTCACCCAACCTCCCAATTCCACTATACCTCCACACTTCACCCAACCTCGCTACTTCTCCCTACCTCCCCACTCCACCCAACCTCCCCACTTCACCCAACCTCCGCACTCCATCCAACCTCCGCACTTCACCCAACCTCCCGATTCCACTATGCCTCCCCACTTCACCCAACCTCCCCACTCCACCCAAACTCCCCACTCCACCCAACTTCCCCACTTCACCCAACCTCCCCACCCCACCCAACCTCCCCTCTCCACCCAACCTCCCTACTTCACCCAACCTACCTTCTCCACTATGCCTGCCCACTTCACCCAACCTACCCACTCCACTATGCTTCCCCACATCACCCAACCTCCCCACTTCACCCAACCTCCCAATTCCACCCAACCTCCCCACTTAACCCAACTTCCCCACTTCACCCAACCGTCCCACTTCACCCAACCTCCCAATTCCACTATACCTCCACACTTCACCCAACCTCCCCACTCCACTATGCTTCCCCACTCCATCCAACCTCCCCTCTTCACCCAACCTCCCGACTCCACCCAACCTCCCCACTTAACCCAACCTCCCCACTTCACCCAACCGTCCCACTTCACCCAACCTCCCAATTCCACTATACCTCCACACTTCACCCAACCTCCCCACTTCACCCAACCTCCCTACTTCTCCCTACCTCCCCATTCCACCCAACCTCCCCACTTCACCCAACCTCCGCACTCCATCCAACCTCCGCACTTCACCCAACCTCCCGATTCCACTATGCCTCCCCACTTCACCCAACCTCCCCACTCCACCCAACCTCCCCACTCCACCCAACTTCCCCACTTCACCCAACCTCCCCACCCCACCCAACCTCCCCTCTCCACCCAACCTCCCTACTTCACCCAACCTACCTTCTCCACTATGCCTGCCCACTTCACCCAACCTACCCACTCCACTATGCTTCCCCACATCACCCAACCTCCCCACTTCACCCAACCTCCCAATTCCACTATGCCTCCCCACTTCACCCGACCTCCCCACTTCACCCAACCTCCCCACTTCACACAACCTCCCCACTCAACCCAACCTCCCCACTTCACCCAACCTCCCCAATTCACACAATCTCCCCACTTCACCTAACCTCCCCAATACACCCAACTTCCGCACTCCACCCAACCTCCGCACTCAACCTAACCTGCCCACTTCACCCAACCTCCCCACTCCACCCAACCTCCCCATTTCACGCAACCTCCGCACTCCATCCACCCTCCGCACTCCACCACACCTACGCACTGGAACCAACTTCCGCACTCCACCCAAACTCCCCACTCTACCCAACCTCTACACTCAACCCAACCTCCCCACTTCACCCAACTTCAGCACTACACCCAACTTCAGCACTCCAGCCAACCTCTGCACTCCACCCAACCTCCGCACTCCAATCAACTTCCCCACTCCACCCAACCTCCCTACTCCACCCAACCTCCCCACTTCACGCAACCTCCGCACTCCATTCAATCTCCCCACTCCACTATGCCTCCCCACATCACCCAACCTCCCCACTTCACCCAACCTCCCAAATCAACTATGCCTCCCCATTTCACCCAACCTCCGAACTCCACCCAACTTCCGCACTCCACCCAACCTCCGGACTTCACCCAAACTCCCCACTCCATCCAACCTCCCCTCTTCACCCAACCTCCCGACTCCACCCAACCTCCCCACTTAACCCAACCTCCCCACTTCACCCAACCGTCCCACTTCACCCAACCTCCCAATTCCACTATACCTCCACACTTCACCCAACCTCCCCACTTCACCCAACCTCCCTACTTCTCCCTACCTCCCCATTCCACCCAACCTCCCCACTTCACCCAACCTCCGCACTCCATCCAACCTCCGCACTTCACCCAACCTCCCGATTCCACTATGCCTCCCCACTTCACCCAACCTCCCCACTCCACCCAACCTCCCCACTCCACCCAACTTCCCCACTTCACCCAACCTCCCCACCCCACCCAACCTCCCCTCTCCACCCAACCTCCCTACTTCACCCAACCTACCTTCTCCACTATGCCTGCCCACTTCACCCAACCTACCCACTCCACTATGCTTCCCCACATCACCCAACCTCCCCACTTCACCCAACCTCCCAATTCCACTATGCCTCCCCACTTCACCCGACCTCCCCACTTCACCCAACCTCCCCACTTCACACAACCTCCCCACTCAACCCAACCTCCCCACTTCACCCAACCTCCCCAATTCACACAATCTCCCCACTTCACCTAACCTCCCCAATACACCCAACTTCCGCACTCCACCCAACCTCCGCACTCAACCTAACCTGCCCACTTCACCCAACCTCCCCACTCCACCCAACCTCCCCATTTCACGCAACCTCCGCACTCCATCCACCCTCCGCACTCCACCACACCTACGCACTGGAAACAACTTCCGCACTCCACCCAAACTCCCCACTCCACCCAACCTCTACACTCAACCCAACCTCCCCACTTCACCCAACTTCAGCACTACACCCAACTTCAGCACTCCAGCCAACCTCTGCACTCCACCCAACCTCCGCACTCCAATCAACTTCCCCACTCCACCCAACCTCCCTACTCCACCCAACCTCCCCACTTCACGCAACCTCCGCACTCCATTCAATCTCCCCACTCCACTATGCCTCCCCACATCACCCAACCTCCCCACTTCACCCAACCTCCCAAATCAACTATGCCTCCCCATTTCACCCAACCTCCGAACTCCACCCAACTTCCGCACTCCACCCAACCTCCGGACTTCACCCAAACTCCCCACTCCATCCAACCTCCCCTCTTCACCCAACCTCCCGACTCCACCCAACCTCCCCACTTAACCCAACCTCCCCACTTCACCCAACCGTCCCACTTCACCCAACCTCCCAATTCCACTATACCTCCACACTTCACCCAACCTCCCCACTTCACCCAACCTCCCTACTTCTCCCTACCTCCCCATTCCACCCAACCTCCCCACTTCACCCAACCTCCGCACTCCATCCAACCTCCGCACTTCACCCAACCTCCCGATTCCACTATGCCTCCCCACTTCACCCAACCTCCCCACTCCACCCAACCTCCCCACTCCACCCAACTTCCCCACTTCACCCAACCTCCCCACCCCACCCAACCTCCCCTCTCCACCCAACCTCCCTACTTCACCCAACCTACCTTCTCCACTATGCCTGCCCACTTCACCCAACCTACCCACTCCACTATGCTTCCCCACATCACCCAACCTCCCCACTTCACCCAACCTCCCAATTCCACTATGCCTCCCCACTTCACCCGACCTCCCCACTTCACACAACCTCCCCACTCAACCCAACCTCCCCACTTCACCCAACCTCCCCAATTCACACAATCTCCCCACTTCACCTAACCTCCCCAATACACCCAACTTCCGCACTCCACCCAACGTCCGCACTCAACCTAACCTGCCCACTTCACCCAACCTCCCCACTCCACCCAACCTCCCCATTTCACGCAACCTCCGCACTCCATCCACCCTCCGCACTCCACCATACCTACGCACTGGAACCAACTTCCGCACTCCACCCAAACTCCCCACTCCACCCAACCTCTACACTCAACCCAACCTCCCCACTTCACCCAACCTCCCTACTCCACCCAACCGCCCCACTTCACGCAACCTCCGCACTCCATCCAACCTCCGCACTCCACCCAACCTCCGGACTCTACCCAACCTCCGCACCCCACCCAACTTCCGCACTCCACCCAACCTCCCCACTTCACCCAACCTCCCCACTTCACCCAACCTCCGCACTCCATCCAACCTCGGCACTTCACCCAACCTCCCGATTCCACTATACCTCCCCACTTCACCCAACCTCCCCACTTCACCCAACCACCCACTTCTCCCTACCTCCCCACTCCACCCAACCTCCCCACTTCACCCAACCTCCGCACTCCATCCAACCTTCGCACTTCACCCAACCTCCCGATTCCACTATGCCTCCCCACTTCACCCAACCTCCCCACTCCACCCAACTTCCCAACTTCACCCAACCTCCCCACTCCACCCAACCTCCCCTCTCCACCCAACCTCCCTACTTCGCCCAACCTACCCTCTCCACTATGCCTCCCTACTTCACCCAACCTCCCCACTCCACTATGACTCCCCACATCACCCAACCTCCCCACTTCACCCAACCTCCCAATTCCACTATGCCTCCCCACGTCACCCGACCTCCCCACTTCACCCAACCTCCCCACTTCACCCAACCTCACCACTTCACCCAACCTCCGCACTCCACCCAAATTCCGCACTCCACTCAACTTCCCCACTCCACCCAACCTCCCCACTTCACCCAACTTCAGCACTACACCCAACTTCAGCACTCCAGCCAACCTCTGCACTCCACCCAACCTTCGCACTCCAATCAACTTCCCCACTCCACCCAACCTCCCTACTCCACCCAACCTCCCCACTTCACGCAACCTCCGCACTCCATTCAATCTCCGCACTCCACTATGCCTACCCACTTCACCCAACCTCCCCACTCCACTATGCCTCCCCACATCACCCAACCTCCCCACTTCACCCAACCTCCCAATTCAACTATGCCTCCCCATTTCACCCAACCTCCGAACTCCACCCAACTTCCCCACTCCACCCAACCTCCGGACTTCACCCAAACTCCCCACTCCATCCAACCTCCCCTCTTCACCCAACCTCCCGACTCCACCCAACCTCCCCACTTAACCCAACCTCCCCACTTCACCCAACCGTCCCACTTCACCCAACCTCCCAATTCCACTATACCTCCACACTCCACCCAACCTCCCCACTTCACCCAACCTCCGCACTCCATCCAACCTCCGCACTTCACCCAACCTCCCGATTCCACTATGCCTCCCCACTTCACCCAACCTCCCCACTCCACCCAACCTCCCCACTCCACCCAACTTCCCCACTTCACCCAACCTCCCCACTCCACCCAACCTCCCCTCTCCACCCAACCTCCCTACTTCACCCAACCTACCCTCTCCACTATGCCTCCCCACTTCACCCAACCTACCCACTCCACTATGCTTCCCCACATCACCCAACCTCCCCACTTCACCCAACCTCCCAATTCCACTATGCCTCCCCACTTCACCCGACCTCCCCACTTCACCCAACCTCCCCAATTCACACAATCTCCCCACTTCACCTAACCTCCCCAATACACCCAACTTCCGCACTCCACCTAACCTCCGCACTCAACCTAACCTGCCCACTTCACCCAACCTCCCCACTCCACCCAACCTCCCCACTTCACGCAACCTCCGCACTCCATCCACCCTCCGCACTCCACCACACCTACGCACTGGAACCAACTTCCGCACTCCACCCAAACTCCCCACTCCACCCAACCTCTACACTCAACCCAACCTCCCCACTTCACCCAACCTCACTACTCCACCCAACCGCCCCACTTCACCCAACCTCCCGATTCCACTATACCTCCCCACTTCACCCAACCTCCCCACTTCACCCAACCTCCCCACTTCTCCCTACCTCCCCACTCCACCCAACCTCCCCACTTCACCCAACCTCCGCACTCCATCCAACCTCCGCACTTCACCCAACCTCCCGATTCCACTATGCCTCCCCACTTCACCCAACCTCCCCACTCCACCCAACCTCCCCACTCCACCCAACTTCCCCACTTCACCCAACCTCCCCACTCCACCCAACCTCCCCACTCCACCCAACCTCCCCAGTTCACCCAACCTCCGCACTCCATCCAACCTCCGCACTTCACCCAACCTCCCGATTCCACTATGCCTCCCCACTTCACCCAACCTCCCCACTCCACCCAACCTCCCCACTCCACCCAACTTCCCCACTTCACCCAACCTCCCCACTCCACCCAACCTCCCCTCTCCACCCAACCTCCCTACTTCGCCCAACCTACCCTCTCCACTATGCCTCCCTACTTCACCCATCCTCCCCACTCCACTATGACTCCCCACATCACCCAACCTCCCCACTTCACCCAACCTCCCAATTCCACTATGCCTCCCCACGGCACCCGACCTCCCCACTTCACCCAACCTCCCCACTTCACCCAACCTCACCACTTCACCCAACCTCCGCACTCCACCCAAATTCCGCACTCCACTCAACTTCCCCACTCCACCCAACCTCCCCACTTCACCCAACTTCAGCACTACACCCAACTTCAGCACTCCAGCCAACCTCTGCACTCCACCCAACCTCCGCACTCCAATCAACTTCCCCACTCCACCCAACCTCCCTACTCCACCCAACCTCCCCACTTCACCGAACCTCCCAATTCAACTATGCCTCCCCATTTCACCCAACCTCCGAACTCCACCCAACTTCCGCACTCCACCCAACCTCCGGACTTCACCCAAACTCCCCAATCCATCCAACTTCCCCTCTTCACCCAACCTCCCGACTCCACCCAACCTCCCCACTTAACCCAACCTCCCCACTTCACCCAACCGTCCCACTTCACCCAACCTCCCAATTCCACTATACCTCCACACTTCACCCAACCTCCCCACTTCACCCAACCTCCCTACTTCTCCCTACCTCCCCACTCCACCCAACCTCCCCACTTCACCCAACCTCCGCACTCCATCCAACCTCCGCACTTCACCCAACCTCCCGATTCCACTATGCCTCCCCACTTCACCCAACCTCCCCACTCCACCCAACCTCCCCACTCCACCCAACTTCCCCACTTCACCCAACCTCCCCACCCCACCCAACCTCCCCTCTCCACCCAACCTTCCTACTTCACCCAACCTACCTTCTCCACTATGCCTGCCCACTTCACCCAACCTACCCACTCCACTATGCTTCCCCGCATCACCCAACCTCCCCACTTCACCCAACCTCCCAATTCCACTATGCCTCCCCACTTCACCCGACCTCCCCACTTCACCCAACCTCCCCACTTTACACAACCTCCCCACTCAACCCAACCTCCCCACTTCACCCAACCTCCCCAATTCACACAATCTCCCCACTTCACCTAACCTCCCCAATACACCCAACTTCCGCACTCCACCCAACCTCCGCACTCAACCTAACCTGCCCACTTCACCCAACCTCCCCACTCCACCCAACCTCCCCATTTCACGCAACCTCCGCACTCCATCCACCCTCCGCACTCCACCACACCTACGCACTGGAACCAACTTCCGCACTCCACCCAAACTCCCCACTCCACCCAACCTCTACACTCAACCCAACCTCCCCACTTCACCCAACCTCCCTACTCCACCCAACCGCCCCACTTCACGCAACCTCCGCACTCCATCCAACCTCCGCACTCCACCCAACCTCCGGACTCTACCCAACCTCCGCACTCCACCCAACTTCCGCACTCCACCCAACCTCCCCACTTCACCCAACCTCCCCACTTCACCCAACCTCCGCACTCCATCCAACCTCGGCACTTCACCCAACCTCCCGATTCCACTATACCTCCCCACTTCACCCAACCTCCCCACTTCACCCAACCTCCCCACTTCTCCCTACCTCCCCACTCCACCCAACCTCCCCACTTCACCCAACCTCCGCACTCCATCCAACCTTCGCACTTCACCCAACCTCCCGATTCCACTATGCCTCCCCACTTCACCCAACCTCCCCACTCCACCCAACTTCCCAACTTCACCCAACCTCCCCACTCCACCCAACCTCCCCTCTCCACCCAACCTCCCTACTTCGCCCAACCTACCCTCTCCACTATGCCTCCCTACTTCACCCAACCTCCCCACTCCACTATGACTCCCCACATCACCCAACCTCCCCACTTCACCCAACCTCCCAATTCCACTATGCCTCCCCACGTCACCCGACCTCCCCACTTCACCCAACCTCCCCACTTCAACCAACCTCACCACTTCACCCAACCTCCGCACTCCACCCAAATTCCGCACTCCACTCAACTTCGCCACTCCACCCAACCTCCCCACTTCACCCAACTTCAGCACTACACCCAACTTCAGCACTCCAGCCAACCTCTGCACTCCACCCAACCTTCGCACTCCAATCAACTTCCCCACTCCACCCAACCTCCCTACTCCACCCAACCTCCCCACTTCACGCAACCTCCGCACTCCATTCAATCTCCGCACTCCACTATGCCTACCCACTTCACCCAACCTCCCCACTCCACTATGCCTCCCCACATCACCCAACCTCCCCACTTCACCCAACCTCCCAATTCAACTATGCCTCCCCATTTCACCCAACCTCCGAACTCCACCCAACTTCCCCACTCCACCCAACCTCCGGACTTCACCCAAACTCCCCACACCATCCAACCTCCCCTCTTCACCCAACCTCCCGACTCCACCCAACCTCCCCACTTCACCCAACCTCCCCACTTCACCCAACCGTCCCACTTCACCCAACCTCCCAATTCCACTATACCTCCACACTCCACCCAACCTCCCCACTTCACCCAACCTCCGCACTCCATCCAACCTCCGCACTTCACCCAACCTCCCGATTCCACTATGCCTCCCCACTTCACCCAACCTCCCCACTCCACCCAACCTCCCCACTCCACCCAACTTCCCCACTTCACCCAACCTCCCCACTCCACCCAACCTCCCCTCTCCACCCAACCTCCCTACTTCACCCAACCTACCCTCTCCACTATGCCTCCCCACTTCACCCAACCTACCCACTCCACTATGCTTCCCCACATCACCCAACCTCCCCACTTCACCCAACCTCCCCACTTTACACAACCTCCCCACTCAACCCAACCTCCCCACTTCACCCAACTTCCCCAATTCACACAATCTCCCCACTTCACCTAACCTCCCCAATACACCCAACTTCCGCACTCCACCCAACCTCCGCACTGAACCTAACCTGCCCACTTCACCCAACCTCCCCACTCCACCCAACCTCCCCACTTCACGCAACCTCCGCACTCCATCCACCCTCCGCACTCCACCACACCTACGCACTGGAACCAACTTCCGCACTCCACCCAAACTCCCCACTCCACCCAACCTCTACACTCAACCCAACCTCCCCACTTCACCCAACCTCACTACTCCACCCAACCGCCCCACTTCACGCAACCTCCGCACTCCATCCAACCTCCGCACTCCACCCAACCTCCGGACTCTACCCAACCTCCCCACTTCACCCAACCTCTGCACTCCATCCAACCTCCGCACTTCACCCAACCTCCCGATTCCACTATACCTCCCCACTTCACCCAACCTCCCCACTTCACCCAACCTCCCCACTTCTCCCTACCTCCCCACTCCACCCAACCTCCCCACTTCACCCAACCTCCGCACTCCATCCAACCTCCGCACTTCACCCAACCTCCCGATTCCACTATGCCTCCCCACTTCACCCAACCTCCCCACTCCACCCAACATCCCCACTCCACCCAACTTCCCCACTTCACCCAACCTCCCCACTCCACCCAACCTCCCCACTCCACCCAACCTCCCCACTTCACCCAACCTCCGCACTCCATCCAACCTCGGCACTTCACCCAACCTCCCGATTCCACTATGCCTCCCCACTTCACCCAACCTCCCCACTCCACCCAACCTCCCCACTCCACCCAACATCCCCACTTCACCCAACCTCCCCACTCCACCCAACCTCCCCTCTCCACCCAACCTCCCTACTTCGCCCAACCTACCCTCTCCACTATGCCTCCCTACTTCACCCAACCTCCCCACTCCACTATGACTCCCCACATCACCCAACCTCCCCACTTCACCCAACCTCCCAATTCCACTATGCCTCCCTACGGCACCCGACCTCCCCACTTCACCCAACCTCCCCACTTCACCCAACCTCACCACTTCACCCAACCTCCGCACTCCACCCAAATTCCGCACTCCACTCAACTTCCCCACTCCACCCAACCTCCCCACTTCACCCAACTTCAGCACTACACCCAACTTCAGCACTCCAGCCAACCTCTGCACTCCACCCAACCTCCGCACTCCAATCAACTTCCCCACTCCACCCAACCTCCCTACTCCACCCAACCTCCCCACTTCACGCAACCTCCGCACTCCATTCAATCTCCCCACTCCACTATGCCTCCCCACATCACCCAACCTCCCCACTTCACCCAACCTCCCAATTCAACTATGCCTCCCCATTTCACCCAACCTCCGAACTCCACCCAACTTCCGCACTCCACCCAACCTCCGGACTTCACCCAAACTCCCCAATCCATCCAACCTCCCCTCTTCACCCAACCTCCGCACTCCATCCAACCTCCGCACTTCACCCAACCTCCCGATTCCACTATGCCTCCCCACTTCACCCAACCTCCCCACTTCACCCAACCTCCCCACTCCACCCAACCTCCCCTCTCCACCCAACCTCCCTACTTCACCCAACCTACCCTCTCCACTATGCCTCCCCACTTCACCCAACCTACCCACTCCACTATGCTTCCCCACATCACCCAACCTCCCCACTTCACCCAACCTCCCAATTCCACTATGCCTCCCCACTTCACCCGACCTCCCCACTTCACCCAACCTCCCCACTTTACACAACCTCCCCACTCAACCCAACCTCCCCACTTCACCCAACCTCCCCAATTCACACAATCTCCCCACTTCACCTAACCTCCCCAATACACCCAACTTCCGCACTCCACCCAACCTCCGCACTCAACCTAACCTGCCCACTTCACCCAACCTCCCCACTCCACCCAACCTCCCCACTTCACGCAACCTCCGCACTCCATCCACCCTCCGCACTCCACCACACCTACGCACTGGAACCAACTTCCGCACTCCACCCAAACTCCCCACTCCACCCAACCTCTACACTCAACCCAACCTCCCCACTTCACCCAACCTCACTACTCCACCCAACCGCCCCACTTCACCCAACTTCCCGATTCCACTATACCTCCCCACTTCACCCAACCTCCCCACTCCACCCAACCTCCCCACTCCACCCAACTTCCCCACTTCACCCAACCTCCCCACTCCACCCAACCTCCCCACTCCACCCAACCTCCCCAGTTCACCCAACCTCCGCACTCCATCCAACCTCCGCACTTCACCCAACCTCCCGATTCCACTATGCCTCCCCACTTCACCCAACCTCCCCACTCCACCCAACCTCCCCACTCCACCCAACTTCCCCACTTCACCCAACCTCCCCACTCCACCCAACCTCCCCTCTCCACCCAACCTCCCTACTTCGCCCAACCTACCCTCTCCACTATGCCTCCCTACTTCACCCAACCTCCCCACTCCACTATGACTCCCCACATCACCCAACCTCCCCACTTCACCCAACCTCCCAATTCCACTATGCCTCCCCACGGCACCCGACCTCCCCACTTCACCAAACCTCCCCACTTCACCCAACCTCACCACTTCACCCAACCTCCGCACTCCACCCAAATTCCGCACTCCACTCAACTTCCCCACTCCACCCAACCTCCCCACTTCACCCAACTTCAGCACTACACCCAACTTCAGCACTCCAGCCAACCTCTGCACTCCACCCAACCTCCGCACTCCAATCAACTTCCCCACTCCACCCAACCTCCCTACTCCACCCAACCTCCCCACTTCACGCAAACTCCGCACTCCATTCAATCTCCCCACTCCACTATGCCTCCCCACATCACCCAACCTCCCCACTTCACCCAACCTCCCAATTCAACTATGCCTCCCCATTTCACCCAACCTCCGAACCCCACCCAACTTCCGCACTCCACCCAACCTCCGGACTTCACCCAAACTCCCCAATCCATCCAACCTCCCCTCTTCACCCAACCTCCCGACTCCACCCAACCTCCCCACTTAACCCAACCTCCCCACTTCACCCAACCGTCCCACTTCACCCAACTTCCCCACTTCACCCAACCTCCCCACTCCACCCAACCTCCCCACTCCACCCAACCTCCCCACTTCACCCAACCTCCGCACTCCATCCAACCTCCGCACTTCACCCAACCTCCCGATTCCACTATGCCTCCCCACTTCACCCAACCTCCCCACTCCACCCATCCTCCCCACTCCACCCAACATCCCCACTTCACCCAACCTCCCCACTCCACCCAACCTCCCCTCTCCACCCAACCTCCCTACTTCGCCCAACCTACCCTCTCCACTATGCCTCCCTACTTCACCCAACCTCCCCACTCCACTATGACTCCCCACATCACCCAACCTCCCCACTTCACCCAACCTCCCAATTCCACTATGCCTCCCCACGGCACCCGACCTCCCCACTTCACCCAACCTCCCCACTTCACCCAACCTCACCACTTCACCCAACCTCCGCACTC
This sequence comes from Oasisia sp. SBJ-2009, assembly GCA_964017155.1. Classification (NCBI taxonomy): domain Eukaryota; kingdom Metazoa; phylum Annelida; class Polychaeta; order Sabellida; family Siboglinidae; genus Oasisia; species Oasisia sp. SBJ-2009. The sequence continues at coordinate 35,797,833 of OZ024856.1, forward strand.
CACCCAAATTCCGCACTCCACTCAACTTCCCCACTCCACCCAACCCCCCACTTCACCCAACTTCAGCACTACACCCAACTTCAGCACTCCAGCCAACCTCTGCACTCCACCCAACCTCCGCACTCCAATCAACTTCCCCACTCCACCCAACCTCCCTACTCCACCCAACCTCCCCACTTCACGCAACCTCCGCACTCCATTCAATCTCCCCACTCCACTATGCCTCCCCACATCACCCAACCTCCCCACTTCACCCAACCTCCCAATTCAACTATGCCTCCCCATTTCACCCAACCTCCGAACTCCACCCAACTTCCGCACTCCACCCAACCTCCGGACTTCACCCAAACTCCCCAATCCATCCAACCTCCCCTCTTCACCCAACCTCCCGACTCCACCCAACCTCCCCACTTAACCCAACCTCCCCACTTCACCCAACCGTCCCACTTCACCCAACCTCCCAATTCCACTATACCTCCACACTTCACCCAACCTCCCCACTTCACCCAACCTCACCACTTCACCCAACCTCCGCACTCCACCCAAATTCCGCACTCCACTCAACTTCCCCACTCCACCCAACCTCCCCACTTCACCCAACTTCCCCACTTCACCCAACCTCCCCACTCCACCCAACCTCCCCTCTCCACCCAACCTCCCTACTTCACCCAACCTACCCTCTCCACTATGCCTCCCCACTTCACCCAACCTACCCACTCCACTATGCTTCCCCACATCACCCAACCGCCCCACTTCACCCAACCTCCCGATTCCACTATACCTCCCCACTTCACCCAACCTCCCCACTCCACCCAACCTCCCCACTCCACCCAACTTCCCCACTCCACCCAACCTCCCCAGTTCACCCAACCTCCGCACTCCATCCAACCTCCGCACTTCACCCAACCTCCCGATTCCACTATGCCTCCCCACTTCACCCAACCTCCCCACTCCACCCAACCTCCCCACTCCACCCAACTTCCCCACTTCACCCAACCTCCCCACTCCACCCAACCTCCCCTCTCCACCCAACCTCCCTACTTCGCCCAACCTACCCTCTCCACTATGCCTCCCTACTTCACCCAACCTCCCCACTCCACTATGACTCCCCACATCACCCAACCTCCCCACTTCACCCAACCTCCCAATTCCACTATGCCTCCCCACGGCACCCGACCTCCCCACTTCACCAAACCTCCCCACTTCACCCAACCTCACCACTTCACCCAACCTCCGCACTCCACCCAAATTCCGCACTCCACTCAACTTCCCCACTCCACCCAACCTCCCCACTTCACCCAACTTCAGCACTACACCCAACTTCAGCACTCCAGCCAACCTCTGCACTCCACCCAACCTCCGCACTCCAATCAACTTCCCCACTCCACCCAACCTCCCTACTCCACCCAACCTCCCCACTTCACGCAAACTCCGCACTCCATTCAATCTCCCCACTCCACTATGCCTCCCCACATCACCCAACCTCCCCACTTCACCCAACCTCCCAATTCAACTATGCCTCCCCATTTCACCCAACCTCCGAACCCCACCCAACTTCCGCACTCCACCCAACCTCCGGACTTCACCCAAACTCCCCAATCCATCCAACCTCCCCTCTTCACCCAACCTCCCGACTCCACCCAACCTCCCCACTTAACCCAACCTCCCCACTTCACCCAACCGTCCCACTTCACCCAACCTCCCAATTCCACTATACCTCCACACTTCACCCAACCTCCCCACTTCACCCAACCTCCCTACTTCTCCCTACCTCCCCACTCCACCCAACCTCCCCACTTCACCCAACCTCCGCACTCCATCCAACCTCCGCACTTCACCCAACCTCCCGATTCCACTATGCCTCCCCACTTCACCCAACCTCCCCACTCCACCCAACATCCCCACTCCACCCAACTTCCCCACTTCACCCAACCTCCCCACTCCACCCAACCTCCCCACTCCACCCAACCTCCCCACTTCACCCAACCTCCGCACTCCATCCAACCTCGGCACTTCACCCAACCTCCCGATTCCACTATGCCTCCCCACTTCACCCAACCTCCCCACTCCACCCAACCTCCCCACTCCACCCAACATCCCCACTTCACCCAACCTCCCCACTCCACCCAACCTCCCCTCTCCACCCAACCTCCCTACTTCGCCCAACCTACCCTCTCCACTATGCCTCCCTACTTCACCCAACCTCCCCACTCCACTATGACTCCCCACATCACCCAACCTCCCCACTTCACCCAACCTCCCAATTCCACTATGCCTCCCTACGGCACCCGACCTCCCCACTTCACCCAACCTCCCCACTTCACCCAACCTCACCACTTCACCCAACCTCCGCACTCCACCCAAATTCCGCACTCCACTCAACTTCCCCACTCCACCCAACCTCCCCACTTCACCCAACTTCAGCACTACACCCAACTTCAGCACTCCAGCCAACCTCTGCACTCCACCCAACCTCCGCACTCCAATCAACTTCCCCACTCCACCCAACCTCCCTACTCCACCCAACCTCCCCACTTCACGCAACCTCCGCACTCCATTCAATCTCCCCACTCCACTATGCCTCCCCACATCACCCAACCTCCCCACTTCACCCAACCTCCCAATTCAACTATGCCTCCCCATTTCACCCAACCTCCGAACTCCACCCAACTTCCGCACTCCACCCAACCTCCGGACTTCACCCAAACTCCCCAATCCATCCAACCTCCCCTCTTCACCCAACCTCCGCACTCCATCCAACCTCCGCACTTCACCCAACCTCCCGATTCCACTATGCCTCCCCACTTCACCCAACCTCCCCACTTCACCCAACCTCCCCACTCCACCCAACCTCCCCTCTCCACCCAACCTCCCTACTTCACCCAACCTACCCTCTCCACTATGCCTCCCCACTTCACCCAACCTACCCACTCCACTATGCTTCCCCACATCACCCAACCTCCCCACTTCACCCAACCTCCCAATTCCACTATGCCTCCCCACTTCACCCGACCTCCCCACTTCACCCAACCTCCCCACTTTACACAACCTCCCCACTCAACCCAACCTCCCCACTTCACCCAACCTCCCCAATTCACACAATCTCCCCACTTCACCTAACCTCCCCAATACACCCAACTTCCGCACTCCACCCAACCTCCGCACTCAACCTAACCTGCCCACTTCACCCAACCTCCCCACTCCACCCAACCTCCCCACTTCACGCAACCTCCGCACTCCATCCACCCTCCGCACTCCACCACACCTACGCACTGGAACCAACTTCCGCACTCCACCCAAACTCCCCACTCCACCCAACCTCTACACTCAACCCAACCTCCCCACTTCACCCAACCTCACTACTCCACCCAACCGCCCCACTTCACCCAACTTCCCGATTCCACTATACCTCCCCACTTCACCCAACCTCCCCACTCCACCCAACCTCCCCACTCCACCCAACTTCCCCACTTCACCCAACCTCCCCACTCCACCCAACCTCCCCACTCCACCCAACCTCCCCAGTTCACCCAACCTCCGCACTCCATCCAACCTCCGCACTTCACCCAACCTCCCGATTCCACTATGCCTCCCCACTTCACCCAACCTCCCCACTCCACCCAACCTCCCCACTCCACCCAACTTCCCCACTTCACCCAACCTCCCCACTCCACCCAACCTCCCCTCTCCACCCAACCTCCCTACTTCGCCCAACCTACCCTCTCCACTATGCCTCCCTACTTCACCCAACCTCCCCACTCCACTATGACTCCCCACATCACCCAACCTCCCCACTTCACCCAACCTCCCAATTCCACTATGCCTCCCCACGGCACCCGACCTCCCCACTTCACCAAACCTCCCCACTTCACCCAACCTCACCACTTCACCCAACCTCCGCACTCCACCCAAATTCCGCACTCCACTCAACTTCCCCACTCCACCCAACCTCCCCACTTCACCCAACTTCAGCACTACACCCAACTTCAGCACTCCAGCCAACCTCTGCACTCCACCCAACCTCCGCACTCCAATCAACTTCCCCACTCCACCCAACCTCCCTACTCCACCCAACCTCCCCACTTCACGCAAACTCCGCACTCCATTCAATCTCCCCACTCCACTATGCCTCCCCACATCACCCAACCTCCCCACTTCACCCAACCTCCCAATTCAACTATGCCTCCCCATTTCACCCAACCTCCGAACCCCACCCAACTTCCGCACTCCACCCAACCTCCGGACTTCACCCAAACTCCCCAATCCATCCAACCTCCCCTCTTCACCCAACCTCCCGACTCCACCCAACCTCCCCACTTAACCCAACCTCCCCACTTCACCCAACCGTCCCACTTCACCCAACTTCCCCACTTCACCCAACCTCCCCACTCCACCCAACCTCCCCACTCCACCCAACCTCCCCACTTCACCCAACCTCCGCACTCCATCCAACCTCCGCACTTCACCCAACCTCCCGATTCCACTATGCCTCCCCACTTCACCCAACCTCCCCACTCCACCCATCCTCCCCACTCCACCCAACATCCCCACTTCACCCAACCTCCCCACTCCACCCAACCTCCCCTCTCCACCCAACCTCCCTACTTCGCCCAACCTACCCTCTCCACTATGCCTCCCTACTTCACCCAACCTCCCCACTCCACTATGACTCCCCACATCACCCAACCTCCCCACTTCACCCAACCTCCCAATTCCACTATGCCTCCCCACGGCACCCGACCTCCCCACTTCACCCAACCTCCCCACTTCACCCAACCTCACCACTTCACCCAACCTCCGCACTCCACCCAAATTCCGCACTCCACTCAACTTCCCCACTCCACCCAACCTCCCCACTTCACCCAACTTCAGCACTACACCCAACTTCAGCACTCCAGCCAACCTCTGCACTCCACCCAACCTCCGCACTCCAATCAACTTCCCCACTCCACCCAACCTCCCTACTCCACCCAACCTCCCCACTTCACGCAACCTCCGCACTCCATTCAATCTCCCCACTCCACTATGCCTCCCCACATCACCCAACCTCCCCACTTCACCCAACCTCCCAATTCAACTATGCCTCCCCATTTCACCCAACCTCCGAACTCCACCCAACTTCCGCACTCCACCCAACCTCCGGACTTCACCCAAACTCCCCAATCCATCCAACCTCCCCTCTTCACCCAACCTCCCGACTCCACCCAACCTCCCCACTTAACCCAACCTCCCCACTTCACCCAACCGTCCCACTTCACCCAACCTCCCAATTCCACTATACCTCCACACTTCACCCAACCTCCCCACTTCACCCAACCTCACCACTTCACCCAACCTCCGCACTCCACCCAAATTCCGCACTCCACTCAACTTCCCCACTCCACCCAACCTCCCCACTTCACCCAACTTCCCCACTTCACCCAACCTCCCCACTCCACCCAACCTCCCCTCTCCACCCAACCTCCCTACTTCACCCAACCTACCCTCTCCACTATGCCTCCCCACTTCACCCAACCTACCCACTCCACTATGCTTCCCCACATCACCCAACCGCCCCACTTCACCCAACCTCCCGATTCCACTATACCTCCCCACTTCACCCAACCTCCCCACTCCACCCAACCTCCCCACTCCACCCAACTTCCCCACTCCACCCAACCTCCCCAGTTCACCCAACCTCCGCACTCCATCCAACCTCCGCACTTCACCCAACCTCCCGATTCCACTATGCCTCCCCACTTCACCCAACCTCCCCACTCCACCCAACCTCCCCACTCCACCCAACTTCCCCACTTCACCCAACCTCCCCACTCCACCCAACCTCCCCTCTCCACCCAACCTCCCTACTTCGCCCAACCTACCCTCTCCACTATGCCTCCCTACTTCACCCAACCTCCCCACTCCACTATGACTCCCCACATCACCCAACCTCCCCACTTCACCCAACCTCCCAATTCCACTATGCCTCCCCACGGCACCCGACCTCCCCACTTCACCAAACCTCCCCACTTCACCCAACCTCACCACTTCACCCAACCTCCGCACTCCACCCAAATTCCGCACTCCACTCAACTTCCCCACTCCACCCAACCTCCCCACTTCACCCAACTTCAGCACTACACCCAACTTCAGCACTCCAGCCAACCTCTGCACTCCACCCAACCTCCGCACTCCAATCAACTTCCCCACTCCACCCAACCTCCCTACTCCACCCAACCTCCCCACTTCACGCAAACTCCGCACTCCATTCAATCTCCCCACTCCACTATGCCTCCCCACATCACCCAACCTCCCCACTTCACCCAACCTCCCAATTCAACTATGCCTCCCCATTTCACCCAACCTCCGAACCCCACCCAACTTCCGCACTCCACCCAACCTCCGGACTTCACCCAAACTCCCCAATCCATCCAACCTCCCCTCTTCACCCAACCTCCCGACTCCACCCAACCTCCCCACTTAACCCAACCTCCCCACTTCACCCAACCGTCCCACTTCACCCAACCTCCCAATTCCACTATACCTCCACACTTCACCCAACCTCCCCACTTCACCCAACCTCCCTACTTCTCCCTACCTCCCCACTCCACCCAACCTCCCCACTTCACCCAACCTCCGCACTCCATCCAACCTCCGCACTTCACCCAACCTCCCGATTCCACTATGCCTCCCCACTTCACCCAACCTCCCCACTCCACCCAACCTCCCCACTCCACCCAACTTCCCCACTTCACCCAACCTCCCCATCCACCCAACCTCCCCTCTCCACCCAACCTCCCTACTTCACCCAACCTACCTTCTCCACTATGCCTGCCCACTTCACCCAACCTACCCACTCCACTATGCTTCCCCACATCACCCAACCTCCCCACTTCACCCAACCTCCCAATTCCACTATGCCTCCCCACTTCACCCGACCTCCCCACTTCACCCAACCTCCCCACTTTACACAACCTCCCCACTCAACCCAACCTTCCCACTTCACCCAACCTCCCCAATTCACACAATCTCCCCACTTCACCTAACCTCCCCAATACACCCAACTTCCGCACTCCACCCAACCTCCGCACTCAACCTAACCTGCCCACTTCACCCAACCTCCCCACTCCACCCAACCTCCCCATTTCACGCAACCTCCGCACTCCATCCACCCTCCGCACTCCACCACACCTACGCACTGGAACCAACTTCCGCACTCCACCCAACCTCTACACTCAACCCAACCTCCCCACTTCACCCAACCTCCCTACTCCACCCAACCGCCCCACTTCACGCAACCTCCGCACTCCATCCAACCTCCGCACTCCACCCAACCTCCGGACTCTACCCAACCTCCGCACTCCACCCAACTTCCGCACTCCACCCAACCTCCCCACTTCACCCAACCTCCCCACTTCACCCAACCTCCGCACTCCATCCAACCTCGGCACTTCACCCAACCTCCCGATTCCACTATACCTCCCCACTTCACCCAACCTCCCCACTTCACCCAACCTCCCCACTTCTCCCTACCTCCCCACTCCACCCAACCTCCCCACTTCACCCAACCTCCGCACTCCATCCAACCTTCGCACTTCACCCAACCTCCCGATTCCACTATGCCTCCCCACTTCACCCAACCTCCCCACTCCACCCAACTTCCCCACTTCACCCAACCTCCCCACTCCACCCAACCTCCCCTCTCCACCCAACCTCCCTACTTCACCCAACCTACCCTCTCCACTATGCCTCCCTACTTCACCCAACCTCCCCACTCCACTATGACTCCCCACATCACCCAACCTCCCCACTTCATCCAACCTCCCAATTCCACTATGCCTCCCCACGTCACCCGACCTCCCCACTTCACCCAACCTCCCCACTTCACCCAACCTCACCACTTCACCCAACCTCCGCACTCCACCCAAATTCCGCACTCCACTCAACTTCCCCACTCCACCCAACCTCCCCACTTCACCCAACTTCAGCACTACACCCAACTTCAGCACTCCAGCCAACCTCTGCACTCCACCCAACCTTCGCACTCCAATCAACTTCCCCACTCCACCCAACCTCCCTACTCCACCCAACCTCCCCACTTCACGCAACCTCCGCACTCCATTCAATCTCCGCACTCCACTATGCCTACCCACTTCACCCAACCTCCCCACTCCACTATGCCTCCCCACATCACCCAACCTCCCCACTTCACCCAACCTCCCAATTCAACTATGCCTCCCCATTTCACCCAACCTCCGAACTCCACCCAACTTCCCCACTCCACCCAACCTCCGGACTTCACCCAAACTCCCCACTCCATCCAACCTCCCCTCTTCACCCAACCTCCCGACTCCACCCAACCTCCCCACTTAACCCAACCTCCCCACTTCACCCAACCGTCCCACTTCACCCAACCTCCCAATTCCACTATACCTCCACACTCCACCCAACCTCCCCACTTCACCCAACCTCCGCACTCCATCCAACCTCCGCACTTCACCCAACCTCCCGATTCCACTATGCCTCCCCACTTCACCCAACCTCCCCACTCCACCCAACCTCCCCACTCCACCCAACCTCCCCTCTCCACCCAACCTCCCTACTTCACCCAACCTACCCTCTCCACTATGCCTCCCCACTTCACCCAACCTACCCACTCCACTATGCTTCCCCACATCACCCAACCTCCCCACTTCACCCAACCTCCCAATTCCACTATGCCTCCCCACTTCACCCGACCTCCCCACTTCACCCAACCTCCCCACTTTACACAACCTCCCCACTCAACCCAACCTCCCCACTTCACCCAACCTCCCCAATTCACACAATCTCCCCACTTCACCTAACCTCCCCAATACACCCAACTTCCGCACTCCACCCAACCTCCGCACTCAACCTAACCTGCCCACTTCACCCAACCTCCCCACTCCACCCAACCTCCCCACTTCACGCAACCTCCGCACTCCATCCACCCTCCGCACTCCACCACACCTACGCACTGGAACCAACTTCCGCACTCCACCCAAACTCCCCACTCCACCCAACCTCTACACTCAACCCAACCTCCCCACTTCACCCAACCTCACTACTCCACCCAACCGCCCCACTTCACGCAACCTCCGCACTCCATCCAACCTCCGCACTCCACCCAACCTCCGGACTCTACCCAACCTCCCCACTTCACCCAACCTCCGCACTCCATCCAACCTCCGCACTTCACCCAACCTCCCGATTCCACTATACCTCCCCACTTCACCCAACCTCCCCACTTCACCCAACCTCCCCACTTCTCCCTACCTCCCCACTCCACCCAACCTCCCCACTTCACCCAACCTCCGCACTCCATCCAACCTCCGCACTTCACCCAACCTCCCGATTCCACTATGCCTCCCCACTTCACCCAACCTCCCCACTCCACCCAACCTCCCCACTCCACCCAACTTCCCCACTTCACCCAACCTCCCCACTCCACCCAACCTCGCCACTCCACCCAACCTCCCCACTTCACCCAACCTCCGCACTCCATCCAACCTCCGCACTTCACCCAACCTCCCGATTCGACTATGCCTCCCCACTTCACCCAACCTCCCCACTCCACCCAACCTCCCCACTCCACCCAACTTCCCCACTTCACCCAACCTCCCCACTCCACCCAACCTCCCCTCTCCACCCAACCTCCCTACTTCGCCCAACCTACCGTCTCCACTATGCCTCCCTACTTCACCCAACCTCCCCACTCCACTATGACTCCCCACATCACCCAACCTCCCCACTTCACCCAACCTCCCAATTCCACTATGCCTCCCCACGTCACCCGACCTCCCCACTTCACCCAACCTCCCCACTTCACCCAACCTCACCACTTCACCCAACCTCCGCACTCCACCCAAATTCCGCACTCCACTCAACTTCCCCACTCCACCCAACCTCCCCACTTCACCCAACTTCCCCACTTCACCCAACCTCCCCACTCCACCCAACCTCCCCTCTCCACCCAACCTCCCTACTTCACCCAACCTACCCTCTCCACTATGCCTCCCCACTTCACCCAACCTACCCACTCCACTATGCTTCCCCACATCACCCAACCTCCCCACTTCACCCAACCTCCCAATTCCACTATGCCTCCCCACTTCACCCGACCTCCCCACTTCACCCAACCTCCCCACTTTACACAACCTCCCCACTCAACCCAACCTCCCCACTTCACCCAACCTCCCCAATTCACACAATCTCCCCACTTCACCTAACCTCCCCAATACACCCAACTTCCGCACTCCACCCAACCTCCGCACTCAACCTAACCTGCCCACTTCACCCAACCTCCCCACTCCACCCAACCTCCCCACTTCACGCAACCTCCGCACTCCATCCACCCTCCGCACTCCACCACACCTACGCACTGGAACCAACTTCCGCACTCCACCCAAACTCCCCACTCCACCCAACCTCTACACTCAACCCAACCTCCCCACTTCACCCAACCTCACTACTCCACCCAACCGCCCCACTTCACGCAACCTCCGCACTCCATCCAACCTCCGCACTCCACCCAACCTCCGGACTCTACCCAACCTCCCCACTTCACCCAACCTCTGCACTCCATCGAACCTCCGCACTTCACCCAACCTCCCGATTCCACTATACCTCCCCACTTCACCCAACCTCCCCACTTCACCCAACCTCCCCACTTCTCCCTACCTCCCCACTCCACCCAACCTCCCCACTTCACCCAACCTCCGCACTCCATCCAACCTCCGCACTTCACCCAACCTCCCGATTCCACTATGCCTCCCCACTTCACCCAACCTCCCCACTCCACCCAACCTCCCCACTCCACCCAACTTCCCCACTTCACCCAACCTCCCCACTCCACCCAACCTCCCCACTCCACCCAACCTCCCCACTTCACCCAACCTCCGCACTCCATCCAACCTCCGCACTTCACCCAACCTCCCGATTCCACTATGCCTCCCCACTTCACCCAACCTCCCCACTCCACCCATCCTCCCCACTCCACCCAACATCCCCACTTCACCCAACCTCCCCACTCCACCCAACCTCCCCTCTCCACCCAACCTCCCTACTTCGCCCAACCTACCCTCTCCACTATGCCTCCCTACTTCACCCAACCTCCCCACTCCACTATGACTCCCCACATCACCCAACCTCCCCACTTCACCCAACCTCCCAATTCCACTATGCCTCCCCACGGCACCCGACCTCCCCACTTCACCCAACCTCCCCACTTCACCCAACCTCACCACTTCACCCAACCTCCGCACTCCACCCAAATTCCGCACTCCACTCAACTTCCCCACTCCACCCAACCTCCCCACTTCACCCAACTTCAGCACTACACCCAACTTCAGCACTCCAGCCAACCTCTGCACTCCACCCAACCTCCGCACTCCAATCAACTTCCCCACTCCACCCAACCTCCCTACTCCACCCAACCTCCCCACTTCACGCAACCTCCGCACTCCATTCAATCTCCCCACTCCACTATGCCTCCCCACATCACCCAACCTCCCCACTTCACCCAACCTCCCAATTCAACTATGCCTCCCCATTTCACCCAACCTCCGAACTCCACCCAACTTCCGCACTCCACCCAACCTCCGGACTTCACCCAAACTCCCCAATCCATCCAACCTCCCCTCTTCACCCAACCTCCCGACTCCACCCAACCTCCCCACTTAACCCAACCTCCCCACTTCACCCAACCGTCCCACTTCACCCAACCTCCCAATTCCACTATACCTCCACACTTCACCCAACCTCCCCACTTCACCCAACCTCACCACTTCACCCAACCTCCGCACTCCACCCAAATTCCGCACTCCACTCAACTTCCCCACTCCACCCAACCTCCCCACTTCACCCAACCTCCCCACTCCACCCAACCTCCCCTCTCCACCCAACCTCCCTACTTCACCCAACCTACCCTCTCCACTATGCCTCCCCACTTCACCCAACCTACCCACTCCACTATGCTTCCCCACATCACCCAACCTCCCCACTTCACCCAACCTCCCAATTCCACTATGCCTCCCCACTTCACCCGACCTCCCCACTTCACCCAACCTCCCCACTTTACACAACCTCCCCACTCAACCCAACCTCCCCACTTCACCCAACCTCCCCAATTCACACAATCTCCCCACTTCACCTAACCTCCCCAATACACCCAACTTCCGCACTCCACCCAACCTCCGCACTCAACCTAACCTGCCCACTTCACCCAACCTCCCCACTCCACCCAACCTCCCCACTTCACGCAACCTCCGCACTCCATCCACCCTCCGCACTCCACCACACCTACGCACTGGAACCAACTTCCGCACTCCACCCAAACTCCCCACTCCACCCAACCTCTACACTCAACCCAACCTCCCCACTTCACCCAACCTCACTACTCCACCCAACCGCCCCACTTCACGCAACCTCCGCACTCCATCCAACCTCCGCACTCCACCCAACCTCCGGACTCTACCCAACCTCCCCACTTCACCCAACCTCTGCACTCCATCCAACCTCCGCACTTCACCCAACCTCCCGATTCCACTATACCTCCCCACTTCACCCAACCTCCCCACTTCACCCAACCTCCCCACTTCTCCCTACCTCCCCACTCCACCCAACCTCCCCACTTCACCCAACCTCCGCACTCCATCCAACCTCCGCACTTCACCCAACCTCCCGATTCCACTATGCCTCCCCACTTCACCCAACCTCCCCACTCCACCCAACCTCCCCACTCCACCCAACTTCCCCACTTCACCCAACCTCCCCACTCCACCCAACCTCCCCACTCCACCCAACCTCCCCACTTCACCCAACCTCCGCACTCCATCCAACCTCCGCACATCACCCAACCTCCCCACTCCACTATGACTCCCCACATCACCCAACCTCCCCACTTCACCCAACCTCCCAATTCCACTATGCCTCCCCACGGCACCCGACCTCCCCACTTCACCCAACCTCCCCACTTCACCCAACCTCACCACTTCACCCAACCTCCGCACTCCACCCAAATTCCGCACTCCACTCAACTTCCCCACTCCACCCAACCTCCCCACTTCACCCAACTTCAGCACTACACCCAACTTCAGCACTCCAGCCAACCTCTGCACTCCACCCAACCTCCGCACTCCAATCAACTTCCCCACTCCACCCAACCTCCCTACTCCACCCAACCTCCCCACTTCACGCAACCTCCGCACTCCAATCAATCTCCCCACTCCACTATGCCTCCCCACATCACCCAACCTCCCCACTTCACCCAACCTCCCAATTCAACTATGCCTCCCCATTTCACCCAACCTCCGAACTCCACCCAACTTCTGCACTCCACCCAACCTCCGGACTTCACCCAAACTCCACAATCCATCCAACCTCCCCTCTTCACCCAACCTCCCGACTCCACCCAACCTCCCCACTTAACCCAACCTCCCCACTTCACCCAACCGTCCCACTTCACCCAACCTCCCAATTCCACTATACCTCCACACTTCACCCAACCTCCCCACTTCACCCAACCTCCCTACTTCTCCCTACCTCCCCACTCCACCCAACCTCCCCACTTCACCCAACCTCCGCACTCCATCCAACCTCCGCACTTCACCCAACCTCCCGATTCCACTATGCCTCCCCACTTCACCCAACCTCCCCACTCCACCCAACCTCCCCACTCCACCCAACTTCCCCACTTCACCCAACCTCCCCACCCCACCCAACCTCCCCTCTCCACCCAACCTCCCTACTTCACCCAACCTACCTTCTCCACTATGCCTCCCCACTTCACCCGACCTCCCCACTTCACCCAACCTCCCCACTTTACACAACCTCCCCACTCAACCCAACCTCCCCACTTCACCCAACCTCCCCAATTCACACAATCTCCCCACTTCACCTAACCTCCCCAATACACCCAACTTCCGCACTCCACCCAACCTCCGCACTCAACCTAACCTGCCCACTTCACCCAACCTCCCCACTCCACCCAACCTCCCCACTTCACGCAACCTCCGCACTCCATCCACCCTCCGCACTCCACCACACCTACGCACTGGAACCAACTTCCGCACTCCACCCAAACTCCCCACTCCACCCAACCTCTACACTCAACCCAACCTCCCCACTTCACCCAACCTCACTAATCCACCCAACCGCCCCACTTCACGCAACCTCCGCACTCCATCCAACCTCCGCACTCCACCCAACCTCCGGACTCTACCCAACCTCCCCACTTCACCCAACCTCTGCACTCCATCCAACCTCCGCACTTCACCCAACCTCCCGATTCCACTATACCTCCCCACTTCACCCAACCTCCCCACTTCACCCAACCTCCCCACTTCTCCCTACCTCCCCACTCCACCCAACCTCCCCACTTCACCCAACCTCCGCACTCCATCCAACCTCCGCACTTCACCCAACCTCCCGATTCCACTATGCCTCCCCACTTCACCCAACCTCCCCACACCACCCAACCTCCCCACTCCACCCAACTTCCCCACTTCACCCAACCTCCCCACTCCACCCAACCTCGCCACTCCACCCAACCTCCCCACTTCACCCAACCTCCGCACTCCATCCAACCTCCGCACTTCACCCAACCTCCCGATTCGACTATGCCTCCCCACTTCACCCAACCTCCTCACTCCACCCAACCTCCCCACTCCACCCAACTTCCCCACTTCACCCAACCTCCCCACTCCACCCAACCTCCCCTCTCCACCCAACCTCCCTACTTCGCCCAACCTACCCTCTCCACTATGCCTCCCTACTTCACCCAACCTCCCCACTCCACTATGACTCCCCACATCACCCAACCTCCCCACTTCACCCAACCTCCCAATTCCACTATGCCTCCCCACGTCACCCGACCTCCCCACTTCACCCAACCTCCCCACTTCACCCAACCTCACCACTTCACCCAACCTCCGCACTCCACCCAAATTCCGCACTCCACTCAACTTCCCCACTCCACCCAACCTCCCCACTTCACCCAACTTCAGCACTACACCCAACTTCAGCACTCCAGCCAACCTCTGCACTCCACCCAACCTCGTCACTCCAATCAACTTCCCCACTCCACCCAACCTCCCTACTCCACCCCACCTCCCCACTTCACGCAACCTCCGCACTCCATTCAATCTCCGCACTCCACTATGCCTACCCACTTCACCCAACCTCCCCACTCCACTATGCCTCCCCACATCACCCAACCTCCCCACTTCACCCAACCTCCCAATTCAACTATGCCTCCCCATTTCACCCAACCTCCGAACTCCACCCAACTTCCGCACTCCACCCAACCTCCGGACTTCACCCAAACTCCCCACTCCATCCAACCTCCCCTCTTCACCCAACCTCCCGACTCCACCCAACCTCCCCACTTAACCCAACCTCCCCACTTCACCCAACCGTCCCACTTCACCCAACCTCCCAATTCCACTATACCTCCACACTTCACCCAACCTCCCCACTTCACCCAACCTCCCTACTTCTCCCTACCTCCCCACTCCACCCAACCTCCCCACTTCACCCAACCTCCGCACTCCATCCAACCTCCGCACTTCACCCAACCTCCCGATTCCACTATGCCTCCCCACTTCACCCAACCTCCCCACTCCACCCAACCTCCCCACTCCACCCAACTTCCCCACTTCACCCAACCTCCCCACTCCACCCAACCTCCCCTCTCCACCCAACCTCCCTACTTCACCCAACCTACCCTCTCCACTATGCCTCCCCACTTCACCCAACCTACCCATTCCACTATGCTTCCCCACATCACCCAACCTCCCCACTTCACCCAACCTCCCAATTCCACTATGCCTCCCCACTTCACCCGACCTCCCCACTTCACCCAACGTCCCCACATTACACAACCTCCCCACTCAACCCAACCTCCCCACTTCACCCAACCTCCCCAATTCACACAATCTCCCCACTTCACCTAACCTCCCCAATACACCCAACTTCCGCACTCCACCCAACCTCCGCACTCAACCTAACCTGCCCACTTCACCCAACCTCCCCACTCCACCCAACCTCCCCACTTCACGCAACCTCCGCACTCCATCCACCCTCCGCACTCCACCACACCTACGCACTGGAACCAACTTCCGCACTCCACCCAAACTCCCCACTCCACCCAACCTCTACACTCAACCCAACCTCCCCACTTCACCCAACCTCCCTACTCCACCCAACCGCCCCACTTCACGCAACCTCCGCACTCCATCCAACCTCCGCACTCCACCCAACCTCCGGACTCTACCCAACCTCCGCACTCCACCCAACTTCCGCACTCCACCCAACCTCCCCACTTCACCCAACCTCCCCACTTCACCCAACCTCCGCACTCCATCCAACCTCCGCACTTCACCCAACCTCCCGATTCCACTATACCTCCCCACTTCACCCAACCTCCCCACTTCACCCAACCTCCCCACTTCTCCCTACCTCCCCACTCCACCCAACCTCCCCACTTCACCCAACCTCCGCACTCCATCCAACCTCCGCACTTCACCCAACCTCCCGATTCCACTATGCCTCCCCACTTCACCCAACTTCCCCACTCCACCCAACCTCCCCACTCCACCCAACTTCCCCACTTCACCCAACCTCCCCACTCCACCCAACCTCCCCTCTCCACCCAACCTCCCTACTTCGCCCAACCTACCCTCTCCACTATGCCTCCCTACTTCACCCAACCTCCCCACTCCACTATGACTCCCCACATCACCCAACCTCCCCACTTCACCCAACCTCCCAATTCCACTATGCCTCCCCACGTCACCCGACCTCCCCACTTCACCCAACCTCCCCACTTCACCCAACCTCACCACTTCACCCAACCTCCGCACTCCACCCAAATTCCGCACTCCACTCAACTTCCCCACTCCACCCAACCTCCGCACTCCATCCAACCTCCGCACTTCACCCAACCTCCCGATTCCACTATGCCTCCCCACTTCACCCAACTTCCCCACTCCACCCAACCTCCCCACTCCACCCAACTTCCCCACTTCACCCAACCTCCCCACTCCACCCAACCTCCCCTCTCCACCCAACCTCCCTACTTCGCCCAACCTACCCTCTCCACTATGCCTCCCTACTTCACCCAACCTCCCCACTCCACTATGACTCTCCACATCACCCAACCTCCCCACTTCACCCAACCTCCCAATTCCACTATGCCTCCCCACGTCACCCGACCTCCCTACTTCACCCAACCTCCCCACTTCACCCAACCTCACCACTTCACCCAACCTCCGCACTCCACCCAAATTCCGCACTCCACTCAACTTCCCCACTCCACCCAACCTCCCCACTTCACCCAACCTCCCCACTACACCCAACCTCCCCACTTCACCCAACCTCCCCACTTCACCCAACCGCCCCACTTCACCCAACCTCCCAATTCCACTATGCCTCCCCACTTCACCCAACCTCCCCACTCCACCCAACCTCCCAACTTCACGCAACCTCCGCACTCCATCCAACCTCCGCACTCCACCAATCCTAAACACTCGAACCAACTTCCGCACTCCACGCAAGCTACGCACTCCACCCAACTACCGCACTCCACCCAACTTCAGCACTCCACCCAACTTCCGCACTCCAGCCAACCTCTGCACTCCACCCAACCTCCGCACTCCACTCAACTTCCCCACTCCACCCAACCTCCCCACTTCACCCAACCTCCCCACTCCACCCAACCTCCCCACTTCACACAACCGTCCCACTTCACCCAACCCCCCCACTCCACCCAACCTCCCCACTTCACCCAACTTCCGCAGTCCATCCAAGCTCCGCACTTTACCCACCCTCCCAATTCCACTATGGCTCCCCACTCCAGCCAACCTCTGCACTCCACCCAACCTCCGCACTCCAATCAACTTCCCCACTCCACCCAACCTCCCTACTCCACCCAACCTCCCCACTTCACGCAACCTCCGCACTCCATTCAACCTCCGCACTCCACTATGCCTACCCACTTCACCCAACCTCCCCACTCCACTATGCCTCCCCATTTCACCCAACCTCCGAACTCCACCCAACTTCCGCACTCCATCCAACTTCCGCACTCCACCCAACCTCCGGACTTCACCCAAACTCCCCACTCCATCCAACCTCCCCTCTTCACCCAACCTCCCCACTCCACCCAACCTCCCCACTTCACCCAACCTCCGCACTCCATCCAACCTCGGCACTTCACCCAACCTCCCGATTCCACAATGCCTCCCCACTTCACCCAACCTCCCCACTCCACCCAACCTCCCCACTCCACCGAACTTCCCCACTTCACCCAACCTCCCCACTCCACCCAACCTCCCCTCTCCACCCAACCTCCCTACTTCACCCAACCTACCATCTCCACTATGCCTCCCCACTTCACCCAACCTCCCCACTCCACTATGCCTCCCCACATCACCCAACTTCCCCACTTCACCCAACCTCCCAATTCCACTATGCCTCCCCACTTCACCTGAGCTGCCCACTTCACCCAACCTCCCCACTTCACCCAACTTCCCCACTTCACCCAACCCCCCCACTTCACCCAACCGCCCCACACCACCCAACCTCCCCACTCCACCCAACTTCCCCACTTCACCCAACCTCCCCACTCCACCCAACCTCGCCACTCCACCCAACCTCCCCACTTCACCCAACCTCCGCACTCCATCCAACCTCCGCACTTCACCCAACCTCCCGATTCGACTATGCCTCCCCACTTCACCCAACCTCCTCACTCCACCCAACCTCCCCACTCCACCCAACTTCCCCACTTCACCCAACCTCCCCACTCCACCCAACCTCCCCTCTCCACCCAACCTCCCTACTTCGCCCAAACTACCCTCTCCACTATGCCTCCCTACTTCACCCAACCTCCCCACTCCACTATGACTCCCCACATCACCCAACCTCCCCACTTCACCCAACCTCCCAATTCCACTATGCCTCCCCACGTCACCCGACCTCCCCACTTCACCCAACCTCCCCACTTCACCCAACCTCACCACTTCACCCAACCTCCGCACTCCACCCAAATTCCGCACTCCACTCAACTTCCCCACTCCACCCAACCTCCCCACTTCACCCAACTTCAGCACTACACCCAACTTCAGCACTCCAGCCAACCTCTGCACTCCACCCAACCTCGTCACTCCAATCAACTTCCCCACTCCACCCAACCTCCCTACTCCACCCCACCTCCCCACTTCACGCAACCTCCGCACTCCATTCAATCTCCGCACTCCACTATGCCTACCCACTTCACCCAACCTCCCCACTCCACTATGCCTCCCCACATCACCCAACCTCCCCACTTCACCCAACCTCCCAATTCAACTATGCCTCCCCATTTCACCCAACCTCCGAACTCCACCCAACTTCCGCACTCCACCCAACCTCCGGACTTCACCCAAACTCCCCACTCCATCCAACCTCCCCTCTTCACCCAACCTCCCGACTCCACCCAACCTCCCCAC
Organism: Oasisia sp. SBJ-2009; assembly: GCA_964017155.1. Taxonomy (NCBI): domain Eukaryota; kingdom Metazoa; phylum Annelida; class Polychaeta; order Sabellida; family Siboglinidae; genus Oasisia; species Oasisia sp. SBJ-2009. The sequence continues at coordinate 35,817,323 of OZ024856.1, forward strand.
TTAACCCAACCTCCCCACTTCACCCAACCGTCCCACTTCACCCAACCTCCCAATTCCACTATACCTCCACACTTCACCCAACCTCCCCACTTCACCCAACCTCCCTACTTCTCCCTACCTCCCCACTCCACCCAACCTCCCCACTTCACCCAACCTCCGCACTCCATCCAACCTCCGCACTTCACCCAACCTCCCGATTCCACTATGCCTCCCCACTTCACCCAACCTCCCCACTCCACCCAACCTCCCCACTCCACCCAACTTCCCCACTTCACCCAACCTCCCCACTCCACCCAACCTCCCCTCTCCACCCAACCTCCCTACTTCACCCAACCTACCCTCTCCACTATGCCTCCCCACTTCACCCAACCTACCCATTCCACTATGCTTCCCCACATCACCCAACCTCCCCACTTCACCCAACCTCCCAATTCCACTATGCCTCCCCACTTCACCCGACCTCCCCACTTCACCCAACGTCCCCACATTACACAACCTCCCCACTCAACCCAACCTCCCCACTTCACCCAACCTCCCCAATTCACACAATCTCCCCACTTCACCTAACCTCCCCAATACACCCAACTTCCGCACTCCACCCAACCTCCGCACTCAACCTAACCTGCCCACTTCACCCAACCTCCCCACTCCACCCAACCTCCCCACTTCACGCAACCTCCGCACTCCATCCACCCTCCGCACTCCACCACACCTACGCACTGGAACCAACTTCCGCACTCCACCCAAACTCCCCACTCCACCCAACCTCTACACTCAACCCAACCTCCCCACTTCACCCAACCTCCCTACTCCACCCAACCGCCCCACTTCACGCAACCTCCGCACTCCATCCAACCTCCGCACTCCACCCAACCTCCGGACTCTACCCAACCTCCGCACTCCACCCAACTTCCGCACTCCACCCAACCTCCCCACTTCACCCAACCTCCCCACTTCACCCAACCTCCGCACTCCATCCAACCTCCGCACTTCACCCAACCTCCCGATTCCACTATACCTCCCCACTTCACCCAACCTCCCCACTTCACCCAACCTCCCCACTTCTCCCTACCTCCCCACTCCACCCAACCTCCCCACTTCACCCAACCTCCGCACTCCATCCAACCTCCGCACTTCACCCAACCTCCCGATTCCACTATGCCTCCCCACTTCACCCAACTTCCCCACTCCACCCAACCTCCCCACTCCACCCAACTTCCCCACTTCACCCAACCTCCCCACTCCACCCAACCTCCCCTCTCCACCCAACCTCCCTACTTCGCCCAACCTACCCTCTCCACTATGCCTCCCTACTTCACCCAACCTCCCCACTCCACTATGACTCCCCACATCACCCAACCTCCCCACTTCACCCAACCTCCCAATTCCACTATGCCTCCCCACGTCACCCGACCTCCCCACTTCACCCAACCTCCCCACTTCACCCAACCTCACCACTTCACCCAACCTCCGCACTCCACCCAAATTCCGCACTCCACTCAACTTCCCCACTCCACCCAACCTCCGCACTCCATCCAACCTCCGCACTTCACCCAACCTCCCGATTCCACTATGCCTCCCCACTTCACCCAACTTCCCCACTCCACCCAACCTCCCCACTCCACCCAACTTCCCCACTTCACCCAACCTCCCCACTCCACCCAACCTCCCCTCTCCACCCAACCTCCCTACTTCGCCCAACCTACCCTCTCCACTATGCCTCCCTACTTCACCCAACCTCCCCACTCCACTATGACTCTCCACATCACCCAACCTCCCCACTTCACCCAACCTCCCAATTCCACTATGCCTCCCCACGTCACCCGACCTCCCTACTTCACCCAACCTCCCCACTTCACCCAACCTCACCACTTCACCCAACCTCCGCACTCCACCCAAATTCCGCACTCCACTCAACTTCCCCACTCCACCCAACCTCCCCACTTCACCCAACCTCCCCACTACACCCAACCTCCCCACTTCACCCAACCTCCCCACTTCACCCAACCGCCCCACTTCACCCAACCTCCCAATTCCACTATGCCTCCCCACTTCACCCAACCTCCCCACTCCACCCAACCTCCCAACTTCACGCAACCTCCGCACTCCATCCAACCTCCGCACTCCACCAATCCTAAACCCTCGAACCAACTTCCGCACTCCACGCAAGCTACGCACTCCACCCAACTACCGCACTCCACCCAACTTCAGCACTCCACCCAACTTCCGCACTCCAGCCAACCTCTGCACTCCACCCAACCTCCGCACTCCACTCAACTTCCCCACTCCACCCAACCTCCCCACTTCACCCAACCTCCCCACTCCACCCAACCTCCCCACTTCACACAACCGTCCCACTTCACCCAACCCCCCCACTCCACCCAACCTCCCCACTTCACCCAACTTCCGCAGTCCATCCAAGCTCCGCACTTTACCCACCCTCCCAATTCCACTATGGCTCCCCACTCCAGCCAACCTCTGCACTCCACCCAACCTCCGCACTCCAATCAACTTCCCCACTCCACCCAACCTCCCTACTCCACCCAACCTCCCCACTTCACGCAACCTCCGCACTCCATTCAACCTCCGCACTCCACTATGCCTACCCACTTCACCCAACCTCCCCACTCCACTATGCCTCCCCATTTCACCCAACCTCCGAACTCCACCCAACTTCCGCACTCCATCCAACTTCCGCACTCCACCCAACCTCCGGACTTCACCCAAACTCCCCACTCCATCCAACCTCCCCTCTTCACCCAACCTCCCCACTCCACCCAACCTCCCCACTTCACCCAACCTCCGCACTCCATCCAACCTCGGCACTTCACCCAACCTCCCGATTCCACAATGCCTCCCCACTTCACCCAACCTCCCCACTCCACCCAACCTCCCCACTCCACCGAACTTCCCCACTTCACCCAACCTCCCCACTCCACCCAACCTCCCCTCTCCACCCAACCTCCCTACTTCACCCAACCTACCATCTCCACTATGCCTCCCCACTTCACCCAACCTCCCCACTCCACTATGCCTCCCCACATCACCCAACTTCCCCACTTCACCCAACCTCCCAATTCCACTATGCCTCCCCACTTCACCTGAGCTGCCCACTTCACCCAACCTCCCCACTTCACCCAACTTCCCCACTTCACCCAACCCCCCCACTTCACCCAACCGCCCCACTTCACCCAACCTCCCAATTCCACTATACCTCCCCACTTCACGCAACCTCGCCACTTCACCCAACCTCCCCACTTCTCCCAACCTCCCTACTCCACCCAACCTCCCCACTTCACCCAACCTCGCCACTTCATCCAACCCCCCCACTTCACCCAACGTCCCCACTTCACCCAACCCCCCCACTCCAACCAATCTCCCCTCTCCACCCAACCTCCCCACTTCACCCAACCTCCTCACTTCTCCCAACCTCCCAATTCCACTATTCCTCCCCACTTCACCCAACCTCCCCACTTCACCCAACCTCCCAATTCCACTATACCTCCTCACTTCACCCAACCTCCCCACTTCACCCAACCTCCCCACTTCACCTAACCTCCCCAATACACCCAACTTCCGGACTCCACCCAACCTCCGCACTCAAACTAACCTCCCCACTTCACCCAACCTCCCCTCTCCACCCAACCTCCCCACTTCACCCAACCTCCTCACTTCACACAACCTTCCCACTCAACCCAACCTCCCCCCTTCACCCAACCTCCCCACTTCACCCAACCTCCCCACTTCACGTAACTTCCCCACTACACCCAACTTCCGCACTCCACCCAACCTCTACACTCAACCCATACCTCCCCACTTCACCCAACCTCCTCACTTCACACAACCTTCCCACTCAACCCTACCTCCCCCCTTCACCCAACCTCCCCACTTCACCCAACCTCCCCACTTCACATAACTTCCCCACTACACCCAACTTCCGCACTCCACCCAACCTCTACACTCAACCCAACCTCCCCACTTCACGCAACCTCCGCACTCCATCCATCCTCCGCACTCCACCCAACCTCCGGACTCTACCCAACCTCCGCACTCCACCCAACTTCCGCACTCCACCCAACCTCCCCACTTCACCCAACCTCCCAACTTCACCCAACCTCCGCACTCCATCCAACCTCCGCACTTCACCCAACCTCCCGATTCCACTATGCCTCCCCACTTCACCCAACCTCCCCACTTCACCCAACCTCCCAATTCCACTATACCTCCCCACTTCACCCAACCTCCCCACTCCACTATGCCTCCCCACATCACCCAACCTCCCCACTTCACCCAACCTCCCAATTCCACTATGCCTCCCCACTTCACCCGACCTCCCCACTTCACCCAACCTCCCCACTTCACACAACCTCACCACTTCACCCAACCTCCGCACTCCATCCAAATTCCGCACTCCACTCAACTTCCCCAGTCCACCCAACCTCCCCACTTCACCCAACCTCCCCACTCCACCCAACCTCCCCACTCCACCCAACTTCCCCACTTAACCCAACTTCCCCACTCCACCCAACCTCCCCTCTCCACCCAACCTCCCTACTTCGCCCAACCTACCCTCTCCACTATGCCTCCCTACTTCACCCAACCTCCCCACTCCACTATGACTCCCCACATCACCCAACCTCCCCACTTCACCCAACCTCCCAATTCCACTATGCCTCCCCACGTCACCCGACCTCCCCACTTCACCCAACCTCCCCACTTCACCCAACCTCACCACTTCACCCAACCTCCGCACTCCACCCAAATTCCGCACTCCACTCAACTTCCCCACTCCACCCAACCTCCCCACTTCACCCAACTTCAGCACTACACCCAACTTCAGCACTCCAGCCAACCTCTGCACTCCACCCAACCTCGTCACTCCAATCAACTTCCCCACTCCACCCAACCTCCCCTCTCCACCCAACCTCCCTACTTCACCCAACCTACCATCTCCACTATGCCTCCCCACTTCACCCAACCTCCCCACTCCACTATGCCTCCCCACATCACCCAACTTCCCCACTTCACCCAACCTCCCAATTCCACTATGCCTCCCCACTTCACCTGAGCTGCCCACTTCACCCAACCTCCCCACTTCACCCAACTTCCCCACTTCACCCAACCCCCCCACTTCACCCAACCGCCCCACTTCACCCAACCTCCCAATTCCACTATACCTCCCCACTTCACGCAACCTCGCCACTTCACCCAACCTCCCCACTTCTCCCAACCTCCCTACTCCACCCAACCTCCCCACTTCACCCAACCTCGCCACTTCATCCAACCCCCCCACTTCACCCAACGTCCCCACTTCACCCAACCCCCCCACTCCAACCAATCTCCCCTCTCCACCCAACCTCCCCACTTCACCCAACCTCCTCACTTCTCCCAACCTCCCAATTCCACTATTCCTCCCCACTTCACCCAACCTCCCCACTTCACCCAACCTCCCAATTCCACTATACCTCCTCACTTCACCCAACCTCCCCACTTCACCCAACCTCCCCACTTCACCTAACCTCCCCAATACACCCAACTTCCGGACTCCACCCAACCTCCGCACTCAAACTAACCTCCCCACTTCACCCAACCTCCCCTCTCCACCCAACCTCCCCACTTCACCCAACCTCCTCACTTCACACAACCTTCCCACTCAACCCAACCTCCCCCCTTCACCCAACCTCCCCACTTCACCCAACCTCCCCACTTCACGTAACTTCCCCACTACACCCAACTTCCGCACTCCACCCAACCTCTACACTCAACCCATACCTCCCCACTTCACCCAACCTCCTCACTTCACACAACCTTCCCACTCAACCCTACCTCCCCCCTTCACCCAACCTCCCCACTTCACCCAACCTCCCCACTTCACATAACTTCCCCACTACACCCAACTTCCGCACTCCACCCAACCTCTACACTCAACCCAACCTCCCCACTTCACGCAACCTCCGCACTCCATCCATCCTCCGCACTCCACCCAACCTCCGGACTCTACCCAACCTCCGCACTCCACCCAACTTCCGCACTCCACCCAACCTCCCCACTTCACCCAACCTCCCAACTTCACCCAACCTCCGCACTCCATCCAACCTCCGCACTTCACCCAACCTCCCGATTCCACTATGCCTCCCCACTTCACCCAACCTCCCCACTTCACCCAACCTCCCAATTCCACTATACCTCCCCACTTCACCCAACCTCCCCACTCCACTATGCCTCCCCACATCACCCAACCTCCCCACTTCACCCAACCTCCCAATTCCACTATGCCTCCCCACTTCACCCGACCTCCCCACTTCACCCAACCTCCCCACTTCACACAACCTCACCACTTCACCCAACCTCCGCACTCCATCCAAATTCCGCACTCCACTCAACTTCCCCAGTCCACCCAACCTCCCCACTTCACCCAACCTCCCCACTCCACCCAACCTCCCCACTCCACCCAACTTCCCCACTTAACCCAACTTCCCCACTCCACCCAACCTCCCCTCTCCACCCAACCTCCCTACTTCGCCCAACCTACCCTCTCCACTATGCCTCCCTACTTCACCCAACCTCCCCACTCCACTATGACTCCCCACATCACCCAACCTCCCCACTTCACCCAACCTCCCAATTCCACTATGCCTCCCCACGTCACCCGACCTCCCCACTTCACCCAACCTCCCCACTTCACCCAACCTCACCACTTCACCCAACCTCCGCACTCCACCCAAATTCCGCACTCCACTCAACTTCCCCACTCCACCCAACCTCCCCACTTCACCCAACTTCAGCACTACACCCAACTTCAGCACTCCAGCCAACCTCTGCACTCCACCCAACCTCGTCACTCCAATCAACTTCCCCACTCCACCCAACCTCCCTACTCCACCCAACCTCCCCACTTCACGCAACCTCCGCACTCCATTCAATCTCCGCACTCCACTATGCCTACCCACTTCACCCAACCTCCCCACTCCACTATGCCTCCCCACATCACCCAACCTCCCCACTTCACCCAACCTCCCAATTCAACTATGCCTCCCCATTTCACCCAACCTCCGAACTCCACCCAACCTCCCCACTTCACCCAACCTCCTCACTTCACCCAACCGTCCCACTTCACGCAACCTCCCAATTCCACTATACCTCCCCACTTCACCCAACCTCCCCACTTCACCCAACCTCCCAATTCCACTATGCCTCCCCACTTCACCCAACCTCCCCACTTCACCCAACCTCCCCACTTCACCTAACCTCCCCAATACACCCAACTTCCGGACTCCACCCAACCTCCGCACTCATACTAACCTCCCCACTTCATCCAACCTCCCCTCTCCACCCAACCTCCCCACTTCACCCAACCTCCTCACTTCACACAACCTTCCCACTCAACCCAACCTCCCCCCTTCACCCAACCTCCCCACTTCACCCAACCTCCCCACTTCACATAACTTCCCCACTACACCCAACTTCCGCACTCCACCCAACCTCTACACTCAACCCAACCTCCCAACTTCACCCAACCTCCTCACTTCACACAACCTTCCCACTCAACCCTACCTCCCCCCTTCACCCAACCTCCCCACTTCACCCAACCTCCCCACTTCACATAACTTCCCCACTACACCCAACTTCCGCACTCCACCCAATCTCTACACTCAACCCAACCTCCCCACTTCACGCAACCTCCGCACTCCATCCAACCTCCGCACTCCACCCAACCTCCGGACTCTACCCAACCTCCGCACTCCACCCAACTTCCGCACTCCACCCAACCTCCCCACTTCACCCAACCTCCCCACTTCACCCAACCTCCGCACTCCATCCAACCTCCGCACTTCACCCAACCTCCCGATTCCACTATACCTCCCCACTTCACCCAACCTCCCCACTTCACCCAACCTCCCAATTCCACTATACCTCCCCACTTCACCCAACCTCCCCACTCCAATATGCCTCCCCACATCACCCAACCTCCCCACTTCACCCAACCTCCCAATTCCACTATGTATCCCCACTTCACCCGACCTCCCCACTTCACACAACCTTCCCACTCAACCCAAACTCCCCCCTTCACCCAACCTCCCCACTTCACCCAACCTCCCCACTTCACATAACTTCCCCACTACACCCAACTTCCGCACTCCACCCAACCTCTACACTCAACCCAACCTCCCCACTTCACCCAACCTCCTCACTTCACACAACCTTCCCACTCAACCCTACATCCCCCCTTTACCCAACCTCCCCACTTCACCCAACCTCCCCACTTCACATAACTTCCCCACTACACCCAACTTCCGCACTCCACCCAACCTCTACACTCAACCCAACCTCCCCACTTCACGCAACCTCCGCACTCCATCCAACCTCCGCACTCCACCCAACTTCCGCACTCCACCCAACCTCCCGACTTCACCCAACCTCCCCACTTCACCCAACCTCCGCACTCCATCCAACCTCCGCACTTCACCCAACCTCCCGATTCCACTATACCTCCCCACTTCACCCAACCTCCCCACTTCACCCAACCTCCCAATTCCACTATACCTCCCCAAATCACCCAACCTCCCCACTTCACCCAACCTCCCCACTCCACTATGCCTCCCCACATCACCCAACTTCCCCACTTCACCCAACCTCCCAATTCCACTATGCCTCCCCACTTCACCTGAGCTGCCCACTTCACCCAACCTCCCCACTTCACCCAACTTCCCCACTTCACCCAACCCCCCCACTTCACCCAACCGCCCCACTTCACCCAACCTCCCAATTCCACTATACCTCCCCACTTCACGCAACCTCGCCACTTCACCCAACCTCCCCACTTCTCCCAACCTCCCTACTCCACCCAACCTCCCCACTTCACCCAACCTCGCCACTTCATCCAACCCCCCCACTTCACCCAACGTCCCCACTTCACCCAACCCCCCCACTCCAACCAATCTCCCCTCTCCACCCAACCTCCCCACTTCACCCAACCTCCTCACTTCTCCCAACCTCCCAATTCCACTATTCCTCCCCACTTCACCCAACCTCCCCACTTCACCCAACCTCCCAATTCCACTATACCTCCTCACTTCACCCAACCTCCCCACTTCACCCAACCTCCCCACTTCACCTAACCTCCCCAATACACCCAACTTCCGGACTCCACCCAACCTCCGCACTCAAACTAACCTCCCCACTTCACCCAACCTCCCCTCTCCACCCAACCTCCCCACTTCACCCAACCTCCTCACTTCACACAACCTTCCCACTCAACCCAACCTCCCCCCTACACCCAACCTCCCCACTTCACCCAACCTCCCCACTTCACGTAACTTCCCCACTACACCCAACTTCCGCACTCCACCCAACCTCTACACTCAACCCATACCTCCCCACTTCACCCAACCTCCTCACTTCACACAACCTTCCCACTCAACCCTACCTCCCCCCTTCACCCAACCTCCCCACTTCACCCAACCTCCCCACTTCACATAACTTCCCCACTACACCCAACTTCCGCACTCCACCCAACCTCTACACTCAACCCAACCTCCCCACTTCACGCAACCTCCGCACTCCATCCATCCTCCGCACTCCACCCAACCTCCGGACTCTACCCAACCTCCGCACTCCACCCAACTTCCGCACTCCACCCAACCTCCCCACTTCACCCAACCTCCCAACTTCACCCAACCTCCGCACTCCATCCAACCTCCGCACTTCACCCAACCTCCCGATTCCACTATGCCTCCCCACTTCACCCAACCTCCCCACTTCACCCAACCTCCCAATTCCACTATACCTCCCCACTTCACCCAACCTCCCCACTCCACTATGCCTCCCCACATCACCCAACCTCCCCACTTCACCCAACCTCCCAATTCCACTATGCCTCCCCACTTCACCCGACCTCCCCACTTCACCCAACCTCCCCACTTCACACAACCTCACCACTTCACCCAACCTCCGCACTCCATCCAAATTCCGCACTCCACTCAACTTCCCCAGTCCACCCAACCTCCCCACTTCACCCAACCTCCCCACTCCACCCAACCTCCCCACTCCACCCAACTTCCCCACTTCACCCAACTTCCCCACTCCACCCAACCTCCCCTCTCCACCCAACCTCCCTACTTCGCCCAACCTACCCTCTCCACTATGCCTCCCTACTTCACCCAACCTCCCCACTCCACTATGACTCCCCACATCACCCAACCTCCCCACTTCACCCAACCTCCCAATTCCACTATGCCTCCCCACGTCACCCGACCTCCCCACTTCACCCAACCTCCCCACTTCACCCAACCTCACCACTTCACCCAACCTCCGCACTCCACCCAAATTCCGCACTCCACTCAACTTCCCCACTCCACCCAACCTCCCCACTTCACCCAACTTCAGCACTACACCCAACTTCAGCACTCCAGCCAACCTCTGCACTCCACCCAACCTCGTCACTCCAATCAACTTCCCCACTCCACCCAACCTCCCTACTCCACCCAACCTCCCCACTTCACGCAACCTCCGCACTCCATTCAATCTCCGCACTCCACTATGCCTACCCACTTCACCCAACCTCCCCACTCCACTATGCCTCCCCACATCACCCAACCTCCCCACTTCACCCAACCTCCCAATTCAACTATGCCTCCCCATTTCACCCAACCTCCGAACTCCACCCAACCTCCCCACTTCACCCAACCTCCTCACTTCACCCAACCGTCCCACTTCACGCAACCTCCCAATTCCACTATACCTCCCCACTTCACCCAACCTCCCCACTTCACCCAACCTCCCAATTCCACTATGCCTCCCCACTTCACCCAACCTCCCCACTTCACCCAACCTCCCCACTTCACCTAACCTCCCCAATACACCCAACTTCCGGACTCCACCCAACCTCCGCACTCATACTAACCTCCCCACTTCATCCAACCTCCCCTCTCCACCCAACCTCCCCACTTCACCCAACCTCCTCACTTCACACAACCTTCCCACTCAACCCAACCTCCCCCCTTCACCCAACCTCCCCACTTCACCCAACCTCCCCACTTCACATAACTTCCCCACTACACCCAACTTCCGGACTCCACCCAACCTCCGCACTCATACTAACCTCCCCACTTCATCCAACCTCCCCTCTCCACCCAACCTCCCCACTTCACCCAACCTCCTCACTTCACACAACCTTCCCACTCAACCCAACCTCCCCCCTTCACCCAACCTCCCCACTTCACCCAACCTCCCCACTTCACATAACTTCCCCACTACACCCAACTTCCGCACTCCACCCAACCTCTACACTCAACCCAACCTCCCAACTTCACCCAACCTCCTCACTTCACACAACCTTCCCACTCAACCCTACCTCCCCCCTTCACCCAACCTCCCCACTACACCCAACTTCCGCACTCCACCCAATCTCTACACTCAACCCAACCTCCCCACTTCACGCAACCTCCGCACTCCATCCAACCTCCGCACTCCACCCAACCTCCGGACTCTACCCAACCTCCGCACTCCACCCAACTTCCGCACTCCACCCAACCTCCCCACTTCACCCAACCTCCCAACTTCACCCAACCTCCGCACTCCATCCAACCTCCGCACTTCACCCAACCTCCCGATTCCACTATGCCTCCCCACTTCACCCAACCTCCCCACTTCACCCAACCTCCCAATTCCACTATACCTCCCCACTTCACCCAACCTCCCCACTCCACTATGCCTCCCCACATCACCCAACCTCCCCACTTCACCCAACCTCCCAATTCCACTATGCCTCCCCACTTCACCCGACCTCCCCACTTCACCCAACCTCCCCACTTCACACAACCTCACCACTTCACCCAACCTCCGCACTCCATCCAAATTCCGCACTCCACTCAACTTCCCCAGTCCACCCAACCTCCCCACTTCACCCAACCTCCCCACTCCACCCAACCTCCCCACTCCACCCAACTTCCCCACTTCACCCAACTTCCCCACTCCACCCAACCTCCCCTCTCCACCCAACCTCCCTACTTCGCCCAACCTACCCTCTCCACTATGCCTCCCTACTTCACCCAACCTCCCCACTCCACTATGACTCCCCACATCCCCCAACCTCCCCACTTCACCCAACCTCCCAATTCCACTATGCCTCCCCACGTCACCCGACCTCCCCACTTCACCCAACCTCCCCACTTCACCCAACCTCACCACTTCACCCAACCTCCGCACTCCACCCAAATTCCGCACTCCACTCAACTTCCCCACTCCACCCAACCTCCCCACTTCACCCAACTTCAGCACTACACCCAACTTCAGCACTCCAGCCAACCTCTGCACTCCACCCAACCTCGTCACTCCAATCAACTTCCCCACTCCACCCAACCTCCCTACTCCACCCAACCTCCCCACTTCACGCAACCTCCGCACTCCATTCAATCTCCGCACTCCACTATGCCTACCCACTTCACCCAACCTCCCCACTCCACTATGCCTCCCCACATCACCCAACCTCCCCACTTCACCCAACCTCCCAATTCAACTATGCCTCCCCATTTCACCCAACCTCCGAACTCCACCCAACCTCCCCACTTCACCCAACCTCCTCACTTCACCCAACCGTCCCACTTCACGCAACCTCCCAATTCCACTATACCTCCCCACTTCACCCAACCTCCCCACTTCACCCAACCTCCCAATTCCACTATGCCTCCCCACTTCACCCAACCTCCCCACTTCACCCAACCTCCCCACTTCACCTAACCTCCCCAATACACCCAACTTCCGGACTCCACCCAACCTCCGCACTCATACTAACCTCCCCACTTCATCCAACCTCCCCTCTCCACCCAACCTCCCCACTTCACCCAACCTCCTCACTTCACACAACCTTCCCACTCAACCCAACCTCCCCCCTTCACCCAACCTCCCCACTTCACCCAACCTCCCCACTTCACATAACTTCCCCACTACACCCAACTTCCGCACTCCACCCAACCTCTACACTCAACCCAACCTCCCAACTTCACCCAACCTCCTCACTTCACACAACCTTCCCACTCAACCCTACCTCCCCCCTTCACCCAACCTCCCCACTTCACCCAACCTCCCCACTTCACATAACTTCCCCACTACACCCAACTTCCGCACTCCACCCAATCTCTACACTCAACCCAACCTCCCCACTTCACGCAACCTCCGCACTCCATCCAACCTCCGCACTCCACCCAACCTCCGGACTCTACCCAACCTCCGCACTCCACCCAACTTCCGCACTCCACCCAACCTCCCCACTTCACCCAACCTCCCCACTTCACCCAACCTCCGCACTCCATCCAACCTCCGCACTTCACCCAACCTCCCGATTCCACTATACCTCCCCACTTCACCCAACCTCCCCACTTCACCCAACCTCCCAATTCCACTATACCTCCCCACTTCACCCAACCTCCCCACTCCACTATGCCTCCCCACATCACCCAACCTCCCCACTTCACATAACTTCCCCACTACACCCAACTTCCGCACTCCACCCAACCTCTACACTCAACCCAACCTCCCCACTTCACGCAACCTCCGCACTCCATCCAACCTCCGCACTCCACCCAACTTCCGCACTCCACCCAACCTCCCGACTTCACCCAACCTCCCCACTTCACCCAACCTCCGCACTCCATCCAACCTCCGCACTTCACCCAACCTCCCGATTCCACTATACCTCCCCACTTCACCCAACCTCCCCACTTCACCCAACCTCCCAATTCCACTATACCTCCCCACTTCACCCAACCTCCCCACTCCACTATGCCTCCCCAAATCACCCAACCTCCCCACTTCACCCAACCTCCCAATTCCACTATACCTCCCCACTTCACCCAACCTCCCCACTCCACTATGCCTCCCCACTTCACCCGACCTCCCCACTTCACCCAACCTCCCCACTTCACCCAACCTCACCACTTCACCCAACCTCCGCACTCCACCCAAATTCCGCACTCCACTCTACTTCCCCAGTCCACCCAACCTCCCCACTTCACCCAACCTCCCCACTTCACCCAACCTCCCAATTCCACTATGCCTCCCCACTTCACCCGACCTCCCCACTTCACCCAACCTTCCCACTTCACTCAACCTCATCACTTCACCCAAATTCCACACTCCACTCAACTTCCCCAGTCCACCCAACCTCCCCACTTCACCCAACCTCCCCACTACACCCAACCTCCCCACTTCACCCAACCTCCCCACTTCACCCAACCGCCCCACTTCACCCAACCTCCCAATTCCACTATGCCTACCCACTTCACCCAACCTCCCCACTTCACCTAACCTCCCCAATACACCCAACTTCCGGACTCCACCCAACCTCCGCACTCATACTAACCTCCCCACTTCATCCAACCTCCCCTCTCCACCCAACCTCCCCACTTCACCCAACCTCCTCACTTCACACAACCTTCCCACTCAACCCAACCTCCCCCCTTCACCCAACCTCCCCACTTCACCCAACCTCCCCACTTCACATAACTTCCCCACTACACCCAACTTCCGCACTCCACCCAACCTCTACACTCAACCCAACCTCCCAACTTCACCCAACCTCCTCACTTCACACAACCTTCCCACTCAACCCTACCTCCCCCCTTCACCCAACCTCCCCACTTCACCCAACCTCCCCACTTCACATAACTTCCCCACTACACCCAACTTCCGCACTCCACCCAATCTCTACACTCAACCCAACCTCCCCACTTCACGCAACCTCCGCACTCCATCCAACCTCCGCACTCCACCCTACCTCCGGACTCTACCCAACCTCCGCACTCCACCCAACTTCCGCACTCCACCCAACCTCCCCACTTCACCCAACCTCCCCACTTCACCCAACCTCCGCACTCCATCCAACCTCCGCACTTCACCCAACCTCCCGATTCCACTATACCTCCCCACTTCACCCAACCTCCCCACTTCACCCAACCTCCCAATTCCACTATACCTCCCCACTTCACCCAACCTCCCCACTCCACTATGCCTCCCCACATCACCCAACCTCCCCACTTCACCCAACCTCCCAATTCCACTATGTATCCCCACTTCACCCGACCTCCCCACTTCACACAACCTTCCCACTCAACCCAAACTCCCCCCTTCACCCAACCTCCCCACTTCACCCAACCTCCCCACTTCACATAACTTCCCCACTACACCCAACTTCCGCACTCCACCCAACCTCTACACTCAACCCAACCTCCCCACTTCACCCAACCTCCTCATTTCACACAACCTTCCCACTCAACCCTACATCCCCCCTTTACCCAACCTCCCCACTTCACCCAACCTCCCCACTTCACATAACTTCCCCACTACACCCAACTTCCGCACTCCACCCAACCTCTACACTCAACCCAACCTCCCCACTTCACGCAACCTCCGCACTCCATCCAACCTCCGCACTCCACCCAACTTCCGCACTCCACCCAACCTCCCGACTTCACCCAACCTCCCCACTTCACCCAACCTCCGCACTCCATCCAACCTCCGCACTTCACCCAACCTCCCGATTCCACTATACCTCCCCACTTCACCCAACCTCCCCACTTCACCCAACCTCCCAATTCCACTATACCTCCCCACTTCACCCAACCTCCCCACTCCACTATGCCTCCCCAAATCACCCAACCTCCCCACTTCACCCAACCTCCCAATTCCACTATGCCTCCCCACTTCACCCGACCTCCCCACTTCACCCAACCTCCCCACTTCACCCAACCTCACCACTTCACCCAACCTCCGCACTCCACCCAAATTCCGCACTCCACTCTACTTCCCCAGTCCACCCAACCTCCCCACTTCACCCAACCTCCCCACTTCACCCAACCTCCCAATTCCACTATGCCTCCCCACTTCACCCGACCTCCCCACTTCACCCAACCTTCCCACTTCACTCAACCTCATCACTTCACCCAAATTCCACACTCCACTCAACTTCCCCAGTCCACCCAACCTCCCCACTTCACCCAACCTCCCCACTACACCCAACCTCCCCACTTCACCCAACCTCCCCACTTCACCCAACCGCCCCACTTCACCCAACCTCCCAATTCCACTATGCCTACCCACTTCACCCAACTTCCCCACTCCACCCAACTTCCCCACTTCACGCAACCTCCGCATTCCATCCAACCTCCGCACTCCACAAATCATTCGCACTCGAACCAAATTCCGCACTCCACGCAAGCTACGCACTCCACCCAACTACCGCACTCCACCCAACTTCAGCACTCCACCCAACTTCCGGACTCCAGCCAACTTCTGCACTCCACCCAACCTCCGCACTCCACTCAACTTCCCCACTCCACCCAACCTCCCCACTTCACCAAACCTCCCCACTCCACCCAACCTCCCCACTTCACCCAACCGTCCCACTTCACCGAACCTCCCCACTTCACCCAACCTCCCCACTTCACCCAACCTCCGCACTCCATCCAACCTCCGCACTTCACCCAACCTCCCGATTCCACTATGCCTCCCCACTTCTCCCAACTTCCCCACTTCACCCAACCTCCCCACTCCACCCAACCTCCCCTCTCCACCCAACCTCCCTACTTCGCCCAACCTACCCTCTCCACTATGCCTCCCTACTTCACCCAACCTCCCCACTCCACTATGACTCCCCACATCACCCAACCTCCCCACTTCACCCAACCTCCCAATTCCACTATGCCTCCCCACGTCACCCGACCTCCCTACTTCACCCAACCTCCCCACTTCACCCAACCTGACCACTTCACCCAACCTCCGCACTCCACCCAAATTCCGCACTCCACTCAACTTCCCCACTCCACCCAACCTCCCCACTTCACCCAACCTCCCCACTACACCCAACCTCCCCACTTCACCCAACCTCCCCACTTCACCCAACCGCCCCACTTCACCCAACCTCCCAATTCCACTATGCCTCCCCACTTCACCCAACCTCCCCACTCCACCCAACCTCCCCACTTCACGCAACCTCCGCACTCCATCCAACCTCCGCACTCCACCAATCCTAAGCACTCGAACCAACTTCCGCACTCCACGCAAGCTACGCACTCCACCCAACTACCGCACTCCACCCAACTTCAGCACTCCACCCAACTTCCGCACTCCAGCCAACCTCTGCACTCCACCCAACCTCCGCACTCCACTCAACTTCCCCACTCCACCCAACCTCCCCACTTCACCCAACCTCCCCACTCCACCCAACCTCCCCACTTCACACAACCGTCCCACTTCACCCAACCCCCCCACTTCACCCAACCTCCCAATTCCACTATAACTCCCCACTTCACCCAACCTCCCCACTTCACCCAACCTCCCCTCTTCTCCCAACCTCCCCACTCCACCCAACCTCCCCACTTCACCCAACTTCCGCAGTCCATCCAAGCTCCGCACTTTACCCACCCTCCCAATTCCACTATGGCTCCCCACTCCAGCCAACCTCTGCACTCCACCCAACCTCCGCACTCCAATCAACTTCCCCACTCCACCCAACCTCCCTACTCCACCCAACGTCCCCACTTCACGCAACCTCCGCACTCCATTCAACCTCCGCACTCCACTATGCCTATCCACTTCACCCAACCTCCCCACTCCACTATGCCTCCCCATTTCACCCAACCTCCGAACTCCACCCAACTTCCGCACTCCATCCAACTTCCGCACTCCACCCAACCTCCGGACTTCACACAAACTCCCCACTCCATTCAACCTCCCCTCTTCACCCAACCTCCCCACTCCACCCTACCTCCCCACTTCACCCAACCTCCGCACTCCATTCAACCTCCGCACTCCACTATGCCTATCCACTTCACCCAACCTCCCCACTCCACTATGCCTCCCCACTTCACCCAACCTCCCCACTCCACCCAACCTCCCCACTCCACCGAACTTCCCCACTTCACCCAACCTCCCCTCTCCACTCAACCTCCCTACTTCACCCAACCTACCCTCTCCACTATGCCTCCCCACTTCACCCAACCTCCCCACTCCACTATGCCTCCCCACATCACCCAACTTCCCCACTTCACCCAACCTCCCAATTCCACTATGCCTCCCCACTTCACCTGAGCTGCCCACTTCACCCAACCTCCCCACTTCACCCAACTTCCCCACTTCACCCAACCCCTCCACTTCACCCAACCGCCCCACTTCACCCAACCTCCCAATTCCACTATACCTCCCCACTTCACGCAACCTCGCCACTTCACCCAACCTCCCCACTTCTCCCAACCTCCCTACTCCACCCAACCTCCCCACTTCACCCAACCTCGCCACTTCATCCAACCCCCCCACTTCACCCAACGTCCTCACTTCACCCAACCCCCCCACTCCAACCAATCTCCCCTCTCCACCCAACCTCCCCACTTCACCCAACCTCCTCACTTCACCCAACCTCCCAATTCCACTATTCCTCCCCACTTCACCCAACCTCCCCAATTCACCCAACCTCCCAATTCCACTATACCTCCTCACTTCACCCAACCTCCCCACTTCACCCAACCTCCCCACTTCACCTAACCTCCCCAGTACACCCAACTTCCGGACTCCACCCAACCTCCGCACTCAAACTAACCTCCCCACTTCACCCAACCTCCCCTCTCCACCCAACCTCCCCACTTCACCCAACCTCCTCACTTCACACAACCTTCCCACTCAACCCAACCTCCCCCCTTCACCCAACCTCCCCACTTCACCCAACCTCCCCACTTCACATAACTTCCCCACTACACCCAACTTCCGCACTCCACCCAACCTCTACACTCAACCCATACCTCCCCACTTCACCCAACCTCCTCACTTCACACAACCTTCCCACTCAACCCTACCTCCCCCCTTCACCCAACCTCCCCACTTCACCCAACCTCCCCACTTCACATAACTTCCCCACTACACCCAACTTCCGCACTCCACCCAACCTCTACACTCAACCCAACCTCCCCACTTCACGCAACCTCCGCACTCCATCCAACCTCCGCACTCCACCCAACCTCCGGACTCTACCCAACCTCCGCACTCCACCCAACTTCCGCACTCCACCCAACCTCCCCACTTCACCCAACCTCCCAACTTCACCCAACCTCCGCACTCCATCCAACCTCCGCACTTCACCCAACCTCCCGATTCCACTATACCTCCCCACTTCACCCAACCTCCCCACTTCACCCAACCTCCCAATTCCACTATACCTCCCCACTTCACCCAACCTCCCCACTCCACTATGCCTCCCCACATCACCCAACCTCCCCACTTCACCCAACCTCCCAATTCCACTATGCCTCCCCACTTCACCCGACCTCCCCACTTCACCCAACCTCCCCACTTCACACAACCTCACCACATCACCCAACCTCCGCACTCCACCCAAATTCCGCACTCCACTCAACTTCCCCAGTCCACCCAACCTCCCCACTTCACCCAACCTCCCCACTTCACCCAACCTCCCCACTCCACCCAACCTCCCCACTCCACCCAACTTCCCCACTTCACCCAACCTCCCCACTCCACCCAACCTCCCCTCTCCACCCAACCTCCCTACTTCACCCAACCTACCCTCTCCACTATGCCTCCCCACTTCACCCAACCTCCCCACTCCAGTATGCCTCCCCACATCACCCAACCTCCCCACTTCACCCAACCTCCCAATTCCACTATGCCTCCCCACTTCACCCGACCTCCCCACTTTACCCAACCTCCCCACTTCACGCAACCTCACCACTACACACAACCTCCCCACTCCACCCAACCTCCCCACTCCACCCAACCTCCCCAATTCACCCAATCTCCCCACTCCACCCAACCTCGCCACTTCATCCACCCCCCCCCACTTCACCCAACCTCCCCACTTCACCCAACCTCCCAATTCCACTATACCTCCCCACTTCACCCAACCTCCCCACTCCACTATTCCTCCCCACATCACCCAACCTCCCCACTTCACCCAACCTCCCAATTCCACTATGCCTCCCCACATCACCCGACCTCCCCACTTCACCCAACCTCCCCACTTCACCCAACCTCACCACTTCACCCAACCTTCGCACTCCACCCAAATTCCGCACTCCACTCAACTTCCCCAGTCCACCCAACCTCGCCACTTCACCCAACCTCCCCACTTCACCCAACTTCCGGACTCCACCCAACCTCCGCACTCAAGCTGACCTCCCCACTTCACCCAACCTCCCCTCTCCACCCAACCTCCCCACTTCACACAACCTCCTCACTTCACACAACCTTCCCACTCAACCCAACCTCCCCCCTTCACCCAACCTCCCCACTTCAACCAACCTCCCCACTTCACATAACTTCCCCACTACACCCAACTTCCGCACTCCACCCAACCTCTACACTCAACCCAACCTCCCCACTTCACCCAACCTGCTCACTTCACACAACCTTCCCACTCAACCCAACCTCCCCCCTTCACCCAACCTCCCCACTTCACCCAACCTCCCCACTTCACATAACTTCCCCACTACACCCAACTTCCGCACTCCACCCAACCTCTACACTCAACCCAACCTCCCCACTTCACGCAACCTCCGCACTCCATCCAACCTCCGCACTCCACCCAACCTCCGGACTCTACCCAACCTCCGCACTCCACCCAACTTCCGCACTCCACCCAACCTCCCCACTTCACCCAACCTCCCCATTTCACCCAACCTCCGCACTCCATCCAACCTCCGCACTTCACCCAACCTCCCGATTCCACTATACATCCCCACTTCACCCAACCTCCCCACTTCACCCAAACTCCCAATTCCACTATACCTCCCCACTTCACCCAACCTCCCCACTCCACCCAACCTCCCCACTTCACGCAACATCCGCACTCTATCCATCCTCCACACTCCAGCAAACCTACGCATTCGAAACAATTTCCGCACACCACCCAACTTCAGCACTACACCCAACTTCCGCACTCCAGCCAACCTCTGCACTCCACCCAACCTCCGCACTCCACTCAACTTCCCCACTCCACCCAACCTCCCCACTTCACCCAACCTCCCCACTCCACCCAACCTCCCCACTTCACCCAACCTCCCCACTTCACCCAACCGTCCCACTTCACCCAACCTCCCAATTCCACTTCACCCAACCTCCCCACTTCACCCAACCTCCCCACTTCTCCCTGCCTCCCCACTCCACCCAACCTCCCCACTTCACCCAACCTCCGCACTCCATCCAACCTTCGCACTTCACCCAACCTCCCGATTCCACTATGCCTCCCCACTTCACCCAACCTCCCCACTCCACCCAACGTCCCCACTCCACCCAACTTCCCCACTTCACCCAACCTCCCCACTCCACCCAACCTCCCCTCTCCACCCAACCTCCCTACTTCACCCAACCTACCCTCTCCACTATGCCTCCCCACTTCACCCAACCTCCCAATTCCACTATGCCTCCCCACTTCACCCGACCTCCCCACTTCACCCAACCTCCCCACTTCACCCAACCTCACCACTTCACCCAACCTCCGCACTCCACCCAAATTCCGCACTCAACTCAACTTCCCAACTCCACCAATGCTACGCACTCGAACCAACTTCCGCACTCCACGCAAGCTACGCACTCCACCCAACTACCGCACTCCACCCAACTTCAGCACTCCACCCAACTTCCGCACTCCAGCCAACCTCTGCACTCCACCCAACCTCCGCACTCCACTCAAATTCCCCACTCCACCCAACCTCCCCACTTCACCCAACCTCCCCACTCCACCCAACCTCCCCACTTCACACAACCGTCCCACTTCACCCAACCCCCCCCCCCCACTTCACCCAACCTCCCAATTCCACTATGCCTCCCCACTTCACCCAACCTCCCCACTTCACCCAACCTCCCCTCTTCTCCCAACCTCCCCATTCCACCCAACCTCCCCACTTCACCCAACTTCCGCAGTCCATCCAAGCTCCGCACTTTACCCACCCTCCCAATTCCACTATGGCTCCCCACTTCACCCAACCTCCCCACTCCACCCAACTTCAGCACTACACCCAACTTCAGCACTCCAGCCAACCTCTGCACTCCACCCAACCTCCGCACACCAATCAACTTCCCCACTCCACCCAACCTCCCTACTCCACCCAACCTCCCCACTTCACGCAACCTCCGCACTCCATTCAACCTCCGCACTCCACTATGCCTACCCACTTCACCCAACCTCCCCACTCCACTATGCCTCCCCACTTCACCCAACCGCCCCACTTCACCCAAGCTCCCAATTCCACTATGCCTACCCACTTCACCCAACTTCCCCACTCCACCCAACCTCCCCACTTCACATAACTTCCCCACTACACCCAACTTCCGCACTCCACCCAACCTCTACACTCAACCCAACCTCCCAACTTCACCCAACCTCCTCACTTCACACAACCTTCCCACTCAACCCTACCTCCCCCCTTCACCCAACCTCCCCACTTCACCCAACCTCCCCACTTCACATAACTTCCCCACTACACCCAACTTCCGCACTCCACCCAACCTCTACACTCAACCCAACCTCCCCACTTCACGCAACCTCCGCACTCCATCCAATCTCCGCACTCCACCCAACCTCCGGACTCTACCCAACCTCCGCACTCCACCCAACTTCCGCACTCCACCCAACCTCCCCACTTCACCCAACCTCCCCACTTCACCCAACCTCCGCACTCCATCCAACCTCCGCACTTCACCCAACCTCCCGATTCCACTATACCTCCCCACTTCACCCAACCTCCCCACTTCACCCAACCTCCCAATTCCACTATACCTCCCCACTTCACCCAACCTCCCCACTCCACTATGCCTCCCCACATCACCCAACCTCCCCACTTCACCCAACCTCCCAATTCCACTATGTATCCCCACTTCTCCCGACCTCCCCACTTCACACAACCTTCCCACTCAACCCAAACTCCCCCCTTCACCCAACCTCCCCACTTCACCCAACCTCCCCACTTCACATAACTTCCCCACTACACCCAACTTCCGCACTCCACCCAACCTCTACACTCAACCCAACCTCCCCACTTCACCCAACCTCCTCACTTCACACAACCTTCCCACTCAACCCTACCTCCCCCCTTTACCGAACCTCCCCACTTCACCCAACCTCCCCACTTCACATAACTTCCCCACTACACCCAACTTCCGCACTCCACCCAACCTCTACACTCAACCCAACCTCCCCACTTCACGCAACCTCCGCACTCCATCCAACCTCCGCACTCCACCCAACTTCCGCACTCCACCCAACCTCCCGACTTCACCCAACCTCCTCACTTCACACAACCTTCCCACTCAACCCAACCTCCCCCCTTCACCCAACCTCCCCACTTCAACCAACCTCCCCACTTCACATAACTTCCCCACTACACCCAACTTCCGCACTCCACCCAACCTCTACACTCAACCCAACCTCCCCACTTCACCCAACCTGCTCACTTCACACAACCTTCCCACTCAACCCAACCTCCCCCCTTCACCCAACCTCCCCACTTCACCCAACCTCCCCACTTCACATAACTTCCCCACTACACCCAACTTCCGCACTCCACCCAACCTCTACACTCAACCCAACCTCCCCACTTCACGCAACCTCCGCACTCCATCCAACCTCCGCACTCCACCCAACCTCCGGACTCTACCCAACCTCCGCACTCCACCCAACTTCCGCACTCCACCCAACCTCCCCACTTCACCCAACCTCCCCATTTCACCCAACCTCCGCACTCCATCCAAACTCCGCACTTCACCCAACCTCCCGATTCCACTGTACATCCCCACTTCACCCAACCTCCCCACTTCACCCAAACTCCCAATTCCACTATACCTCCCCACTTCACCCAACCTCCCCACTCCACCCAACCTCCCCAATTCACGCAACATCCGCACTCTATCCATCCTCCACACTCCAGCAAACCTACGCATTCGAAACAATTTCCGCACACCACCCAACTTCAGCACTACACCCAACTTCCGCACTCCAGCCAACCTCTGCACTCCACCCAACCTCCGCACTCCACTCAACTTCCCCACTCCACCCAACCTCCCCACTTCACCCAACCTCCCCACTCCACCCAACCTCCCCACTTCACCCAACCTCCCCACTTCACCCAACCGTCCCACTTCACCCAACCTCCCAATTCCACTTCACCCAACCTCCCCACTTCACCCAACCTCCCCACTTCTCCCTGCCTCCCCACTCCACCCAACCTCCCCACTTCACCCAACCTCCGCACTCCATCCAACCTTCGCACTTCACCCAACCTCCCGATTCCACTATGCCTCCCCACTTCACCCAACCTCCCCACTCCACCCAACGTCCCCACTCCACCCAACTTCCCCACTTCACCCAACCTCCCCACTCCACCCAACCTCCCCTCTCCACCCAACCTCCCTACTTCACCCAACCTACCCTCTCCACTATGCCTCCCCACTTCACCCAACCTCCCAATTCCACTATGCCTCCCCACTTCACCCGACCTCCCCACTTCACCCAACCTCCCCACTTCACCCAACCTCACCACTTCACCCAACCTCCGCACTCCACCCAAATTCCGCACTCAACTCAACTTCCCCACTCCACCAATGCTACGCACTCGAACCAACTTCCGCACTCCACGCAAGCTACGCACTCCACCCAACTACCGCACTCCACCCAACTTCAGCACTCCACCCAACTTCCGCACTCCAGCCAACCTCTGCACTCCACCCAACCTCCGCACTCCACTCAAATTCCCCACTCCACCCAACCTCCCCACTTCACCCAACCTCCCCACTCCACCCAACCTCCCCACTTCACACAACCGTCCCACTTCACCCAACCCCCCCCCCCCCCACTTCACCCAACCTCCCAATTCCACTATGCCTCCCCACTTCACCCAACCTCCCCACTTCACCCAACCTCCCCTCTTCTCCCAACCTCCCCATTCCACCCAACCTCCCCACTTCACCCAACTTCCGCAGTCCATCCAAGCTCCGCACTTTACCCACCCTCCCAATTCCACTATGGCTCCCCACTTCACCCAACCTCCCCACTCCACCCAACTTCAGCACTACACCCAACTTCAGCACTCCAGCCAACCTCTGCACTCCACCCAACCTCCGCCCACCAATCAACTTCCCCACTCCACCCAACCTCCCTACTCCACCCAACCTCCCCACTTCACGCAACCTCCGCACTCCATTCAACCTCCGCACTCCACTATGCCTACCCACTTCACCCAACCTCCCCACTCCACTATGCCTCCCCACTTCACCCAACCTCCCCTCTCCACCCAACCTCCCCACTTCACACAACCTCCTCACTTCACACAACCTTCCCACTCAACCCAACCTCCCCCCTTCACCCAACCTCCCCACTTCAACCAACCTCCCCACTTCACATAACTTCCCCACTACACCCAACTTCCGCACTCCACCCAACCTCTACACTCAACCCAACCTCCCCACTTCACCCAACCTGCTCACTTCACACAACCTTCCCACTCAACCCAACCTCCCCCCTTCACCCAACCTCCCCACTTCACCCAACCTCCCCACTTCACATAACTTCCCCACTACACCCAACTTCCGCACTCCACCCAACCTCTACACTCAACCCAACCTCCCCACTTCACGCAACCTCCGCACTCCATCCAACCTCCGCACTCCACCCAACCTCCGGACTCTACCCAACCTCCGCACTCCACCCAACTTCCGCACTCCACCCAACCTCCCCACTTCACCCAACCTCCCCATTTCACCCAACCTCCGCACTCCATCCAACCTCCGCACTTCACCCAACCTCCCGATTCCACTATACATCCCCACTTCACCCAACCTCCCCACTTCACCCAAACTCCCAATTCCACTATACCTCCCCACTTCACCCAACCTCCCCACTCCACCCAACCTCCCCACTTCACGCAACATCCGCACTCTATCCATCCTCCACACTCCAGCAAACCTACGCATTCGAAACAATTTCCGCACACCACCCAACTTCAGCACTACACCCAACTTCCGCACTCCAGCCAACCTCTGCACTCCACCCAACCTCCGCACTCCACTCAACTTCCCCACTCCACCCAACCTCCCCACTTCACCCAACCTCCCCACTCCACCCAACCTCCCCACTTCACCCAACCTCCCCACTTCACCCAACCGTCCCACTTCACCCAACCTCCCAATTCCACTTCACCCAACCTCCCCACTTCACCCAACCTCCCCACTTCTCCCTGCCTCCCCACTCCACCCAACCTCCCCACTTCACCCAACCTCCGCACTCCATCCAACCTTCGCACTTCACCCAACCTCCCGATTCCACTATGCCTCCCCACTTCACCCAACCTCCCCACTCCACCCAACGTCCCCACTCCACCCAACTTCCCCACTTCACCCAACCTCCCCACTCCACCCAACCTCCCCTCTCCACCCAACCTCCCTACTTCACCCAACCTACCCTCTCCACTATGCCTCCCCACTTCACCCAACCTCCCAATTCCACTATGCCTCCCCACTTCACCCGACCTCCCCACTTCACCCAACCTCCCCACTTCACCCAACCTCACCACTTCACCCAACCTCCGCACTCCACCCAAATTCCGCACTCAACTCAACTTCCCAACTCCACCAATGCTACGCACTCGAACCAACTTCCGCACTCCACGCAAGCTACGCACTCCACCCAACTACCGCACTCCACCCAACTTCAGCACTCCACCCAACTTCCGCACTCCAGCCAACCTCTGCACTCCACCCAACCTCCGCACTCCACTCAAATTCCCCACTCCACCCAACCTCCCCACTTCACCCAACCTCCCCACTCCACCCAACCTCCCCACTTCACACAACCGTCCCACTTCACCCAACCCCCCCCCCCCCACTTCACCCAACCTCCCAATTCCACTATGCCTCCCCACTTCACCCAACCTCCCCACTTCACCCAACCTCCCCTCTTCTCCCAACCTCCCCATTCCACCCAACCTCCCCACTTCACCCAACTTCCGCAGTCCATCCAAGCTCCGCACTTTACCCACCCTCCCAATTCCACTATGGCTCCCCACTTCACCCAACCTCCCCACTCCACCCAACTTCAGCACTACACCCAACTTCAGCACTCCAGCCAACCTCTGCACTCCACCCAACCTCCGCACACCAATCAACTTCCCCACTCCACCCAACCTCCCTACTCCACCCAACCTCCCCACTTCACGCAACCTCCGCACTCCATTCAACCTCCGCACTCCACTATGCCTACCCACTTCACCCAACCTCCCCACTCCACTATGCCTCCCCACTTCACCCAACCGCCCCACTTCACCCAAGCTCCCAATTCCACTATGCCTACCCACTTCACCCAACTTCCCCACTCCACCCAACCTCCCCACTTCACATAACTTCCCCACTACACCCAACTTCCGCACTCCACCCAACCTCTACACTCAACCCAACCTCCCAACTTCACCCAACCTCCTCACTTCACACAACCTTCCCACTCAACCCTACCTCCCCCCTTCACCCAACCTCCCCACTTCACCCAACCTCCCCACTTCACATAACTTCCCCACTACACCCAACTTCCGCACTCCACCCAACCTCTACACTCAACCCAACCTCCCCACTTCACGCAACCTCCGCACTCCATCCAATCTCCGCACTCCACCCAACCTCCGGACTCTACCCAACCTCCGCACTCCACCCAACTTCCGCACTCCACCCAACCTCCCCACTTCACCCAACCTCCCCACTTCACCCAACCTCCGCACTCCATCCAACCTCCGCACTTCACCCAACCTCCCGATTCCACTATACCTCCCCACTTCACCCAACCTCCCCACTTCACCCAACCTCCCAATTCCACTATACCTCCCCACTTCACCCAACCTCCCCACTCCACTATGCCTCCCCACATCACCCAACCTCCCCACTTCACCCAACCTCCCAATTCCACTATGTATCCCCACTTCTCCCGACCTCCCCACTTCACACAACCTTCCCACTCAACCCAAACTCCCCCCTTCACCCAACCTCCCCACTTCACCCAACCTCCCCACTTCACATAACTTCCCCACTACACCCAACTTCCGCACTCCACCCAACCTCTACACTCAACCCAACCTCCCCACTTCACCCAACCTCCTCACTTCACACAACCTTCCCACTCAACCCTACCTCCCCCCTTTACCGAACCTCCCCACTTCACCCAACCTCCCCACTTCACATAACTTCCCCACTACACCCAACTTCCGCACTCCACCCAACCTCTACACTCAACCCAACCTCCCCACTTCACGCAACCTCCGCACTCCATCCAACCTCCGCACTCCACCCAACTTCCGCACTCCACCCAACCTCCCGACTTCACCCAACCTCCTCACTTCACACAACCTTCCCACTCAACCCAACCTCCCCCCTTCACCCAACCTCCCCACTTCAACCAACCTCCCCACTTCACATAACTTCCCCACTACACCCAACTTCCGCACTCCACCCAACCTCTACACTCAACCCAACCTCCCCACTTCACCCAACCTGCTCACTTCACACAACCTTCCCACTCAACCCAACCTCCCCCCTTCACCCAACCTCCCCACTTCACCCAACCTCCCCACTTCACATAACTTCCCCACTACACCCAACTTCCGCACTCCACCCAACCTCTACACTCAACCCAACCTCCCCACTTCACGCAACCTCCGCACTCCATCCAACCTCCGCACTCCACCCAACCTCCGGACTCTACCCAACCTCCGCACTCCACCCAACTTCCGCACTCCACCCAACCTCCCCACTTCACCCAACCTCCCCATTTCACCCAACCTCCGCACTCCATCCAAACTCCGCACTTCACCCAACCTCCCGATTCCACTGTACATCCCCACTTCACCCAACCTCCCCACTTCACCCAAACTCCCAATTCCACTATACCTCCCCACTTCACCCAACCTCCCCACTCCACCCAACCTCCCCAATTCACGCAACATCCGCACTCTATCCATCCTCCACACTCCAGCAAACCTACGCATTCGAAACAATTTCCGCACACCACCCAACTTCAGCACTACACCCAACTTCCGCACTCCAGCCAACCTCTGCACTCCACCCAACCTCCGCACTCCACTCAACTTCCCCACTCCACCCAACCTCCCCACTTCACCCAACCTCCCCACTCCACCCAACCTCCCCACTTCACCCAACCTCCCCACTTCACCCAACCGTCCCACTTCACCCAACCTCCCAATTCCACTTCACCCAACCTCCCCACTTCACCCAACCTCCCCACTTCTCCCTGCCTCCCCACTCCACCCAACCTCCCCACTTCACCCAACCTCCGCACTCCATCCAACCTTCGCACTTCACCCAACCTCCCGATTCCACTATGCCTCCCCACTTCACCCAACCTCCCCACTCCACCCAACGTCCCCACTCCACCCAACTTCCCCACTTCACCCAACCTCCCCACTCCACCCAACCTCCCCTCTCCACCCAACCTCCCTACTTCACCCAACCTACCCTCTCCACTATGCCTCCCCACTTCACCCAACCTCCCAATTCCACTATGCCTCCCCACTTCACCCGACCTCCCCACTTCACCCAACCTCCCCACTTCACCCAACCTCACCACTTCACCCAACCTCCGCACTCCACCCAAATTCCGCACTCAACTCAACTTCCCCACTCCACCAATGCTACGCACTCGAACCAACTTCCGCACTCCACGCAAGCTACGCACTCCACCCAACTACCGCACTCCACCCAACTTCAGCACTCCACCCAACTTCCGCACTCCAGCCAACCTCTGCACTCCACCCAACCTCCGCACTCCACTCAAATTCCCCACTCCACCCAACCTCCCCACTTCACCCAACCTCCCCACTCCACCCAACCTCCCCACTTCACACAACCGTCCCACTTCACCCAACCCCCCCCCCCCCCACTTCACCCAACCTCCCAATTCCACTATGCCTCCCCACTTCACCCAACCTCCCCACTTCACCCAACCTCCCCTCTTCTCCCAACCTCCCCATTCCACCCAACCTCCCCACTTCACCCAACTTCCGCAGTCCATCCAAGCTCCGCACTTTACCCACCCTCCCAATTCCACTATGGCTCCCCACTTCACCCAACCTCCCCACTCCACCCAACTTCAGCACTACACCCAACTTCAGCACTCCAGCCAACCTCTGCACTCCACCCAACCTCCGCCCACCAATCAACTTCCCCACTCCACCCAACCTCCCTACTCCACCCAACCTCCCCACTTCACGCAACCTCCGCACTCCATTCAACCTCCGCACTCCACTATGCCTACCCACTTCACCCAACCTCCCCACTCCACTATGCCTCCCCACTTCACCCAACCGCCCCACTTCACCCAAGCTCCCAATTCCACTATGCCTACCCACTTCACCCAACTTCCCCACTCCACCCAACCTCCCCACTTCACATAACTTCCCCACTACACCCAACTTCCGCACTCCACCCAACCTCTACACTCAACCCAACCTCCCAACTTCACCCAACCTCCTCACTTCACACAACCTTCCCACTCAACCCTACCTCCCCCCTTCACCCAACCTCCCCACTTCACCCAACCTCCCCACTTCACATAACTTCCCCACTACACCCAACTTCCGCACTCCACCCAACCTCTACACTCAACCCAACCTCCCCACTTCACGCAACCTCCGCACTCCATCCAATCTCCGCACTCCACCCAACCTCCGGACTCTACCCAACCTCCGCACTCCACCCAACTTCCGCACTCCACCCAACCTCCCCACTTCACCCAACCTCCCCACTTCACCCAACCTCCGCACTCCATCCAACCTCCGCACTTCACCCAACCTCCCGATTCCACTATACCTCCCCACTTCACCCAACCTCCCCACTTCACCCAACCTCCCAATTCCACTATACCTCCCCACTTCACCCAACCTCCCCACTCCACTATGCCTCCCCACATCACCCAACCTCCCCACTTCACCCAACCTCCCAATTCCACTATGTATCCCCACTTCTCCCGACCTCCCCACTTCACACAACCTTCCCACTCAACCCAAACTCCCCCCTTCACCCAACCTCCCCACTTCACCCAACCTCCCCACTTCACATAACTTCCCCACTACACCCAACTTCCGCACTCCACCCAACCTCTACACTCAACCCAACCTCCCCACTTCACCCAACCTCCTCACTTCACACAACCTTCCCACTCAACCCTACCTCCCCCCTTTACCGAACCTCCCCACTTCACCCAACCTCCCCACTTCACATAACTTCCCCACTACACCCAACTTCCGCACTCCACCCAACCTCTACACTCAACCCAACCTCCCCACTTCACGCAACCTCCGCACTCCATCCAACCTCCGCACTCCACCCAACTTCCGCACTCCACCCAACCTCCCGACTTCACCCAACCTCCTCACTTCACACAACCTTCCCACTCAACCCAACCTCCCCCCTTCACCCAACCTCCCCACTTCAACCAACCTCCCCACTTCACATAACTTCCCCACTACACCCAACTTCCGCACTCCACCCAACCTCTACACTCAACCCAACCTCCCCACTTCACCCAACCTGCTCACTTCACACAACCTTCCCACTCAACCCAACCTCCCCCCTTCACCCAACCTCCCCACTTCACCCAACCTCCCCACTTCACATAACTTCCCCACTACACCCAACTTCCGCACTCCACCCAACCTCTACACTCAACCCAACCTCCCCACTTCACGCAACCTCCGCACTCCATCCAACCTCCGCACTCCACCCAACCTCCGGACTCTACCCAACCTCCGCACTCCACCCAACTTCCGCACTCCACCCAACCTCCCCACTTCACCCAACCTCCCCATTTCACCCAACCTCCGCACTCCATCCAAACTCCGCACTTCACCCAACCTCCCGATTCCACTGTACATCCCCACTTCACCCAACCTCCCCACTTCACCCAAACTCCCAATTCCACTATACCTCCCCACTTCACCCAACCTCCCCACTCCACCCAACCTCCCCAATTCACGCAACATCCGCACTCTATCCATCCTCCACACTCCAGCAAACCTACGCATTCGAAACAATTTCCGCACACCACCCAACTTCAGCACTACACCCAACTTCCGCACTCCAGCCAACCTCTGCACTCCACCCAACCTCCGCACTCCACTCAACTTCCCCACTCCACCCAACCTCCCCACTTCACCCAACCTCCCCACTCCACCCAACCTCCCCACTTCACCCAACCTCCCCACTTCACCCAACCGTCCCACTTCACCCAACCTCCCAATTCCACTTCACCCAACCTCCCCACTTCACCCAACCTCCCCACTTCTCCCTGCCTCCCCACTCCACCCAACCTCCCCACTTCACCCAACCTCCGCACTCCATCCAACCTTCGCACTTCACCCAACCTCCCGATTCCACTATGCCTCCCCACTTCACCCAACCTCCCCACTCCACCCAACGTCCCCACTCCACCCAACTTCCCCACTTCACCCAACCTCCCCACTCCACCCAACCTCCCCTCTCCACCCAACCTCCCTACTTCACCCAACCTACCCTCTCCACTATGCCTCCCCACTTCACCCAACCTCCCAATTCCACTATGCCTCCCCACTTCACCCGACCTCCCCACTTCACCCAACCTCCCCACTTCACCCAACCTCACCACTTCACCCAACCTCCGCACTCCACCCAAATTCCGCACTCAACTCAACTTCCCCACTCCACCAATGCTACGCACTCGAACCAACTTCCGCACTCCACGCAAGCTACGCACTCCACCCAACTACCGCACTCCACCCAACTTCAGCACTCCACCCAACTTCCGCACTCCAGCCAACCTCTGCACTCCACCCAACCTCCGCACTCCACTCAAATTCCCCACTCCACCCAACCTCCCCACTTCACCCAACCTCCCCACTCCACCCAACCTCCCCACTTCACACAACCGTCCCACTTCACCCAACCCCCCCCCCCACTTCACCCAACCTCCCAATTCCACTATGCCTCCCCACTTCACCCAACCTCCCCACTTCACCCAACCTCCCCTCTTCTCCCAACCTCCCCATTCCACCCAACCTCCCCACTTCACCCAACTTCCGCAGTCCATCCAAGCTCCGCACTTTACCCACCCTCCCAATTCCACTATGGCTCCCCACTTCACCCAACCTCCCCACTCCACCCAACTTCAGCACTACACCCAACTTCAGCACTCCAGCCAACCTCTGCACTCCACCCAACCTCCGCCCACCAATCAACTTCCCCACTCCACCCAACCTCCCTACTCCACCCAACCTCCCCACTTCACGCAACCTCCGCACTCCATTCAACCTCCGCACTCCACTATGCCTACCCACTTCACCCAACCTCCCAACTCCACTATGCCTCCCCACTTCACCCAACCGCCCCACTTCACCCAAGCTCCCAATTCCACTATGCCTACCCACTTCACCCAACTTCCCCACTCCACCCAACCTCCCCACTTCACATAACTTCCCCACTACACCCAACTTCCGCACTCCACCCAACCTCTACACTCAACCCAACCTCCCAACTTCACCCAACCTCCTCACTTCACACAACTTTCCCACTCAACCCTACCTCCCCCCTTCACCCAACCTCCCCACTTCACCCAACCTCCCCACTTCACATAACTTCCCCACTACACCCAACTTCCGCACTCCACCCAACCTCTACACTCAACCCAACCTCCCCACTTCACGCAACCTCCGCACTCCATCCAACCTCCGCACTCCACCCAACCTCCGGACTCTACCCAACCTCCGCACTCCACCCAACTTCCGCACTCCACCCAACCTCCCCACTTCACCCAACCTCCCCACTTCACCCAACCTCCGCACTCCATCCAACCTCCGCACTTCACCCAACCTCCCGATTCCACTATACCTCCCCACTTCACCCAACCTCCCCACTTCACCCAACCTCCCAATTCCACTATACCTCCCCACTTCACCCAACCTCCCCACTCCACTATGCCTCCCCACATCACCCAACCTCCCCACTTCACCCAACCTCCCAATTCCACTATGTATCCCCACTTCTCCCGACCTCCCCACTTCACACAACCTTCCCACTCAACCCAAACTCCCCCCTTCACCCAACCTCCGCAATTCACCCAACCTCCCCACTTCACATAACTTCCCCACTACACCCAACCTCCCCATTTCACCCAACCTCCGCACTCCATCCAAACTCCGCACTTCACCCAACCTCCCGATTCCACTGTACATCCCCACTTCACCCAACCTCCCCACTTCACCCAAACTCCCAATTCCACTATACCTCCCCACTTCACCCAACCTCCCCACTCCACCCAACCTCCCCAATTCACGCAACATCCGCACTCTATCCATCCTCCACACTCCAGCAAACCTACGCATTCGAAACAATTTCCGCACACCACCCAACTTCAGCACTACACCCAACTTCCGCACTCCAGCCAACCTCTGCACTCCACCCAACCTCCGCACTCCACTCAACTTCCCCACTCCACCCAACCTCCCCACTTCACCCAACCTCCCCACTCCACCCAACCTCCCCACTTCACCCAAACTCCCCACTTCACCCAACCGTCCCACTTCACCCAACCTCCCAATTCCACTTCACCCAACCTCCCCACTTCACCCAACCTCCCCACTTCTCCCTGCCTCCCCACTCCACCCAACCTCCCCACTTCACCCAACCTCCGCACTCCATCCAACCTTCGCACTTCACCCAACCTCCCGATTCCACTATGCCTCCCCACTTCACCCAACCTCCCCACTCCACCCAACGTCCCCACTCCACCCAACTTCCCCACTTCACCCAACCTCCCCACTCCACCCAACCTCCCCTCTCCACCCAACCTCCCTACTTCACCCAACCTACCCTCTCCACTATGCCTCCCCACTTCACCCAACCTCCCAATTCCACTATGCCTCCCCACTTCACCCGACCTCCCCACTTCACCCAACCTCCCCACTTCACCCAACCTCACCACTTCACCCAACCTCCGCACTCCACCCAAATTCCGCACTCAACTCAACTTCCCCACTCCACCAATGCTACGCACTCGAACCAACTTCCGCACTCCACGCAAGCTACGCACTCCACCCAACTACCGCACTCCACCCAACTTCAGCACTCCACCCAACTTCCGCACTCCAGCCAACCTCTGCACTCCACCCAACCTCCGCACTCCACTCAAATTCCCCACTCCACCCAACCTCCCCACTTCACCCAACCTCCCCACTCCACCCAACCTCCCCACTTCACACAACCGTCCCACTTCACCCAACCCCCCCCCCACTTCACCCAACCTCCCAATTCCACTATGCCTCCCCACTTCACCCAACCTCCCCACTTCACCCAACCTCCCCTCTTCTCCCAACCTCCCCATTCCACCCAACCTCCCCACTTCACCCAACTTCCGCAGTCCATCCAAGCTCCGCACTTTACCCACCCTCCCAATTCCACTATGGCTCCCCACTTCACCCAACCTCCCCACTCCACCCAACTTCAGCACTACACCCAACTTCAGCACTCCAGCCAACCTCTGCACTCCACCCAACCTCCGCCCACCAATCAACTTCCCCACTCCACCCAACCTCCCTACTCCACCCAACCTCCCCACTTCACGCAACCTCCGCACTCCATTCAACCTCCGCACTCCACTATGCCTACCCACTTCACCCAACCTCCCCACTCCACTATGCCTCCCCACTTCACCCAACCGCCCCACTTCACCCAAGCTCCCAATTCCACTATGCCTACCCACTTCACCCAACTTCCCCACTCCACCCAACCTCCCCACTTCACATAACTTCCCCACTACACCCAACTTCCGCACTCCACCCAACCTCTACACTCAACCCAACCTCCCAACTTCACCCAACCTCCTCACTTCACACAACTTTCCCACTCAACCCTACCTCCCCCCTTCACCCAACCTCCCCACTTCACCCAACCTCCCCACTTCACATAACTTCCCCACTACACCCAACTTCCGCACTCCACCCAACCTCTACACTCAACCCAACCTCCCCACTTCACGCAACCTCCGCACTCCATCCAACCTCCGCACTCCACCCAACCTCCGGACTCTACCCAACCTCCGCACTCCACCCAACTTCCGCACTCCACCCAACCTCCCCACTTCACCCAACCTCCCCACTTCACCCAACCTCCGCACTCCATCCAACCTCCGCACTTCACCCAACCTCCCGATTCCACTATACCTCCCCACTTCACCCAACCTCCCCACTTCACCCAACCTCCCAATTCCACTATACCTCCCCACTTCACCCAACCTCCCCACTCCACTATGCCTCCCCACATCACCCAACCTCCCCACTTCACCCAACCTCCCAATTCCACTATGTATCCCCACTTCTCCCGACCTCCCCACTTCACACAACCTTCCCACTCAACCCAAACTCCCCCCTTCACCCAACCTCCGCAATTCACCCAACCTCCCCACTTCACATAACTTCCCCACTACACCCAACCTCCCCATTTCACCCAACCTCCGCACTCCATCCAAACTCCGCACTTCACCCAACCTCCCGATTCCACTGTACATCCCCACTTCACCCAACCTCCCCACTTCACCCAAACTCCCAATTCCACTATACCTCCCCACTTCACCCAACCTCCCCACTCCACCCAACCTCCCCAATTCACGCAACATCCGCACTCTATCCATCCTCCACACTCCAGCAAACCTACGCATTCGAAACAATTTCCGCACACCACCCAACTTCAGCACTACACCCAACTTCCGCACTCCAGCCAACCTCTGCACTCCACCCAACCTCCGCACTCCACTCAACTTCCCCACTCCACCCAACCTCCCCACTTCACCCAACCTCCCCACTCCACCCAACCTCCCCACTTCACCCAACCTCCCCACTTCACCCAACCGTCCCACTTCACCCAACCTCCCAATTCCACTTCACCCAACCTCCCCACTTCACCCAACCTCCCCACTTCTCCCTGCCTCCCCACTCCACCCAACCTCCCCACTTCACCCAACCTCCGCACTCCATCCAACCTTCGCACTTCACCCAACCTCCCGATTCCACTATGCCTCCCCACTTCACCCAACCTCCCCACTCCACCCAACGTCCCCACTCCACCCAACTTCCCCACTTCACCCAACCTCCCCACTCCACCCAACCTCCCCTCTCCACCCAACCTCCCTACTTCACCCAACCTACCCTCTCCACTATGCCTCCCCACTTCACCCAACCTCCCAATTCCACTATGCCTCCCCACTTCACCCGACCTCCCCACTTCACCCAACCTCCCCACTTCACCCAACCTCACCACTTCACCCAACCTCCGCACTCCACCCAAATTCCGCACTCAACTCAACTTCCCCACTCCACCAATGCTACGCACTCGAACCAACTTCCGCACTCCACGCAAGCTACGCACTCCACCCAACTACCGCACTCCACCCAACTTCAGCACTCCACCCAACTTCCGCACTCCAGCCAACCTCTGCACTCCACCCAACCTCCGCACTCCACTCAAATTCCCCACTCCACCCAACCTCCCCACTTCACCCAACCTCCCCACTCCACCCAACCTCCCCACTTCACACAACCGTCCCACTTCACCCAACCCCCCCCCCCACTTCACCCAACCTCCCAATTCCACTATGCCTCCCCACTTCACCCAACCTCCCCACTTCACCCAACCTCCCCTCTTCTCCCAACCTCCCCATTCCACCCAACCTCCCCACTTCACCCAACTTCCGCAGTCCATCCAAGCTCCGCACTTTACCCACCCTCCCAATTCCACTATGGCTCCCCACTTCACCCAACCTCCCCACTCCACCCAACTTCAGCACTACACCCAACTTCAGCACTCCAGCCAACCTCTGCACTCCACCCAACCTCCGCCCACCAATCAACTTCCCCACTCCACCCAACCTCCCTACTCCACCCAACCTCCCCACTTCACGCAACCTCCGCACTCCATTCAACCTCCGCACTCCACTATGCCTACCCACTTCACCCAACCTCCCCACTCCACTATGCCTCCCCACTTCACCCAACCGCCCCACTTCACCCAAGCTCCCAATTCCACTATGCCTACCCACTTCACCCAACTTCCCCACTCCACCCAACCTCCCCACTTCACATAACTTCCCCACTACACCCAACTTCCGCACTCCACCCAACCTCTACACTCAACCCAACCTCCCAACTTCACCCAACCTCCTCACTTCACACAACCTTCCCACTCAACCCTATCTCCCCCCTTCACCCAACCTCCCCACTTCACCCAACCTCCCCACTTCACATAACTTCCCCACTACACCCAACTTCCGCACTCCACCCAACCTCTACACTCAACCCAACCTCCCCACTTCACGCAACCTCCGCACTCCATCCAATCTCCGCACTCCACCCAACCTCCGGACTCTACCCAACCTCCGCACTCCACCCAACTTCCGCACTCCACCCAACCTCCCCACTTCACCCAACCTCCCCACTTCACCCAACCTCCGCACTCCATCCAACCTCCGCACTTCACCCAACCTCCCGATTCCACTATACCTCCCCACTTCACCCAACCTCCCCACTTCACCCAACCTCCCAATTCCACTATACCTCCCCACTTCACCCAACCTCCCCACTCCACTATGCCTCCCCACATCACCCAACCTCCCCACTTCACCCAACCTCCCAATTCCACTATGTATCCCCACTTCTCCCGACCTCCCCACTTCACACAACCTTCCCACTCAACCCAAACTCCCCCCTTCACCCAACCTCCCCACTTCACCCAACCTCCCCACTTCACATAACTTCCCCACTACACCCAACTTCCGCACTCCACCCAACCTCTACACTCAACCCAACCTCCCCACTTCACCCAACCTCCTCACTTCACACAACCTTCCCACTCAACCCTACCTCCCCCCTTTACCGAACCTCCCCACTTCACCCAACCTCCCCACTTCACATAACTTCCCCACTACACCCAACTTCCGCACTCCACCCAACCTCTACACTCAACCCAACCTCCCCACTTCACGCAACCTCCGCACTCCATCCAACCTCCGCACTCCACCCAACTTCCGCACTCCACCCAACCTCCCGACTTCACCCAACCTCCTCACTTCACACAACCTTCCCACTCAACCCAACCTCCCCCCTTCACCCAACCTCCCCACTTCAACCAACCTCCCCACTTCACATAACTTCCCCACTACACCCAACTTCCGCACTCCACCCAACCTCTACACTCAACCCAACCTCCCCACTTCACCCAACCTGCTCACTTCACACAACCTTCCCACTCAACCCAACCTCCCCCCTTCACCCAACCTCCCCACTTCACCCAACCTCCCCACTTCACATAACTTCCCCACTACACCCAACTTCCGCACTCCACCCAACCTCTACACTCAACCCAACCTCCCCACTTCACGCAACCTCCGCACTCCATCCAACCTCCGCACTCCACCCAACCTCCGGACTCTACCCAACCTCCGCACTCCACCCAACTTCCGCACTCCACCCAACCTCCCCACTTCACCCAACCTCCCCATTTCACCCAACCTCCGCACTCCATCCAAACTCCGCACTTCACCCAACCTCCCGATTCCACTGTACATCCCCACTTCACCCAACCTCCCCACTTCACCCAAACTCCCAATTCCACTATACCTCCCCACTTCACCCAACCTCCCCACTCCACCCAACCTCCCCAATTCACGCAACATCCGCACTCTATCCATCCTCCACACTCCAGCAAACCTACGCATTCGAAACAATTTCCGCACACCACCCAACTTCAGCACTACACCCAACTTCCGCACTCCAGCCAACCTCTGCACTCCACCCAACCTCCGCACTCCACTCAACTTCCCCACTCCACCCAACCTCCCCACTTCACCCAACCTCCCCACTCCACCCAACCTCCCCACTTCACCCAACCTCCCCACTTCACCCAACCGTCCCACTTCACCCAACCTCCCAATTCCACTTCACCCAACCTCCCCACTTCACCCAACCTCCCCACTTCTCCCTGCCTCCCCACTCCACCCAACCTCCCCACTTCACCCAACCTCCGCACTCCATCCAACCTTCGCACTTCACCCAACCTCCCGATTCCACTATGCCTCCCCACTTCACCCAACCTCCCCACTCCACCCAACGTCCCCACTCCACCCAACTTCCCCACTTCACCCAACCTCCCCACTCCACCCAACCTCCCCTCTCCACCCAACCTCCCTACTTCACCCAACCTACCCTCTCCACTATGCCTCCCCACTTCACCCAACCTCCCAATTCCACTATGCCTCCCCACTTCACCCGACCTCCCCACTTCACCCAACCTCCCCACTTCACCCAACCTCACCACTTCACCCAACCTCCGCACTCCACCCAAATTCCGCACTCAACTCAACTTCCCCACTCCACCAATGCTACGCACTCGAACCAACTTCCGCACTCCACGCAAGCTACGCACTCCACCCAACTACCGCACTCCACCCAACTTCAGCACTCCACCCAACTTCCGCACTCCAGCCAACCTCTGCACTCCACCCAACCTCCGCACTCCACTCAAATTCCCCACTCCACCCAACCTCCCCACTTCACCCAACCTCCCCACTCCACCCAACCTCCCCACTTCACACAACCGTCCCACTTCACCCAACCCCCCCCCCCACTTCACCCAACCTCCCAATTCCACTATGCCTCCCCACTTCACCCAACCTCCCCACTTCACCCAACCTCCCCTCTTCTCCCAACCTCCCCATTCCACCCAACCTCCCCACTTCACCCAACTTCCGCAGTCCATCCAAGCTCCGCACTTTACCCACCCTCCCAATTCCACTATGGCTCCCCACTTCACCCAACCTCCCCACTCCACCCAACTTCAGCACTACACCCAACTTCAGCACTCCAGCCAACCTCTGCACTCCACCCAACCTCCGCCCACCAATCAACTTCCCCACTCCACCCAACCTCCCTACTCCACCCAACCTCCCCACTTCACGCAACCTCCGCACTCCATTCAACCTCCGCACTCCACTATGCCTACCCACTTCACCCAACCTCCCCACTCCACTATGCCTCCCCACTTCACCCAACCGCCCCACTTCACCCAAGCTCCCAATTCCACTATGCCTACCCACTTCACCCAACTTCCCCACTCCACCCAACCTCCCCACTTCACATAACTTCCCCACTACACCCAACTTCCGCACTCCACCCAACCTCTACACTCAACCCAACCTCCCAACTTCACCCAACCTCCTCACTTCACACAACTTTCCCACTCAACCCTACCTCCCCCCTTCACCCAACCTCCCCACTTCACCCAACCTCCCCACTTCACATAACTTCCCCACTACACCCAACTTCCGCACTCCACCCAACCTCTACACTCAACCCAACCTCCCCACTTCACGCAACCTCCGCACTCCATCCAACCTCCGCACTCCACCCAACCTCCGGACTCTACCCAACCTCCGCACTCCACCCAACTTCCGCACTCCACCCAACCTCCCCACTTCACCCAACCTCCCCACTTCACCCAACCTCCGCACTCCATCCAACCTCCGCACTTCACCCAACCTCCCGATTCCACTATACCTCCCCACTTCACCCAACCTCCCCACTTCACCCAACCTCCCAATTCCACTATACCTCCCCACTTCACCCAACCTCCCCACTCCACTATGCCTCCCCACATCACCCAACCTCCCCACTTCACCCAACCTCCCAATTCCACTATGTATCCCCACTTCTCCCGACCTCCCCACTTCACACAACCTTCCCACTCAACCCAAACTCCCCCCTTCACCCAACCTCCGCAATTCACCCAACCTCCCCACTTCACATAACTTCCCCACTACACCCAACCTCCCCATTTCACCCAACCTCCGCACTCCATCCAAACTCCGCACTTCACCCAACCTCCCGATTCCACTGTACATCCCCACTTCACCCAACCTCCCCACTTCACCCAAACTCCCAATTCCACTATACCTCCCCACTTCACCCAACCTCCCCACTCCACCCAACCTCCCCAATTCACGCAACATCCGCACTCTATCCATCCTCCACACTCCAGCAAACCTACGCATTCGAAACAATTTCCGCACACCACCCAACTTCAGCACTACACCCAACTTCCGCACTCCAGCCAACCTCTGCACTCCACCCAACCTCCGCACTCCACTCAACTTCCCCACTCCACCCAACCTCCCCACTTCACCCAACCTCCCCACTCCACCCAACCTCCCCACTTCACCCAACCTCCCCACTTCACCCAACCGTCCCACTTCACCCAACCTCCCAATTCCACTTCACCCAACCTCCCCACTTCACCCAACCTCCCCACTTCTCCCTGCCTCCCCACTCCACCCAACCTCCCCACTTCACCCAACCTCCGCACTCCATCCAACCTTCGCACTTCACCCAACCTCCCGATTCCACTATGCCTCCCCACTTCACCCAACCTCCCCACTCCACCCAACGTCCCCACTCCACCCAACTTCCCCACTTCACCCAACCTCCCCACTCCACCCAACCTCCCCTCTCCACCCAACCTCCCTACTTCACCCAACCTACCCTCTCCACTATGCCTCCCCACTTCACCCAACCTCCCAATTCCACTATGCCTCCCCACTTCACCCGACCTCCCCACTTCACCCAACCTCCCCACTTCACCCAACCTCACCACTTCACCCAACCTCCGCACTCCACCCAAATTCCGCACTCAACTCAACTTCCCCACTCCACCAATGCTACGCACTCGAACCAACTTCCGCACTCCACGCAAGCTACGCACTCCACCCAACTACCGCACTCCACCCAACTTCAGCACTCCACCCAACTTCCGCACTCCAGCCAACCTCTGCACTCCACCCAACCTCCGCACTCCACTCAAATTCCCCACTCCACCCAACCTCCCCACTTCACCCAACCTCCCCACTCCACCCAACCTCCCCACTTCACACAACCGTCCCACTTCACCCAACCCCCCCCCCCCCACTTCACCCAACCTCCCAATTCCACTATGCCTCCCCACTTCACCCAACCTCCCCACTTCACCCAACCTCCCCTCTTCTCCCAACCTCCCCATTCCACCCAACCTCCCCACTTCACCCAACTTCCGCAGTCCATCCAAGCTCCGCACTTTACCCACCCTCCCAA
The DNA here is from genome assembly GCA_964017155.1 of Oasisia sp. SBJ-2009. Taxonomy (NCBI): domain Eukaryota; kingdom Metazoa; phylum Annelida; class Polychaeta; order Sabellida; family Siboglinidae; genus Oasisia; species Oasisia sp. SBJ-2009. Next base: position 35,860,510 of record OZ024856.1, read on the forward strand.
TTCCACTATGGCTCCCCACTTCACCCAACCTCCCCACTCCACCCAACTTCAGCACTACACCCAACTTCAGCACTCCAGCCAACCTCTGCACTCCACCCAACCTCCGCCCACCAATCAACTTCCCCACTCCACCCAACCTCCCTACTCCACCCAACCTCCCCACTTCACGCAACCTCCGCACTCCATTCAACCTCCGCACTCCACTATGCCTACCCACTTCACCCAACCTCCCCACTCCACTATGCCTCCCCACTTCACCCAACCGCCCCACTTCACCCAAGCTCCCAATTCCACTATGCCTACCCACTTCACCCAACTTCCCCACTCCACCCAACCTCCCCACTTCACATAACTTCCCCACTACACCCAACTTCCGCACTCCACCCAACCTCTACACTCAACCCAACCTCCCAACTTCACCCAACCTCCTCACTTCACACAACTTTCCCACTCAACCCTACCTCCCCCCTTCACCCAACCTCCCCACTTCACCCAACCTCCCCACTTCACATAACTTCCCCACTACACCCAACTTCCGCACTCCACCCAACCTCTACACTCAACCCAACCTCCCCACTTCACGCAACCTCCGCACTCCATCCAACCTCCGCACTCCACCCAACCTCCGGACTCTACCCAACCTCCGCACTCCACCCAACTTCCGCACTCCACCCAACCTCCCCACTTCACCCAACCTCCCCACTTCACCCAACCTCCGCACTCCATCCAACCTCCGCACTTCACCCAACCTCCCGATTCCACTATACCTCCCCACTTCACCCAACCTCCCCACTTCACCCAACCTCCCAATTCCACTATACCTCCCCACTTCACCCAACCTCCCCACTCCACTATGCCTCCCCACATCACCCAACCTCCCCACTTCACCCAACCTCCCAATTCCACTATGTATCCCCACTTCTCCCGACCTCCCCACTTCACACAACCTTCCCACTCAACCCAAACTCCCCCCTTCACCCAACCTCCCCAATTCACCCAACCTCCCCACTTCACATAACTTCCCCACTACACCCAACTTCCGCACTCCACCCAACCTCTACACTCAACCCAACCTCCCCACTTCACCCAACCTCCTCACTTCACACAACCTTCCCACTCAACCCTACCTCCCCCCTTTACCCAACCTCCCCACTTCACCCAACCTCCCCACTTCACATAACTTCCCCACTACACCCAACTTCCGCACTCCACCCAACCTCTACACTCAACCCAACCTCCCCACTTCACGCAACCTCCGCACTCCATCCAACCTCCGCACTCCACCCAACTTCCGCACTCCACCCAACCTCCCGACTTCACCCAACCTCCCCACTTCACCGAACCTCCGCACTCCATCCAACCTCCGCACTTCACCCAACCTCCCGATTCCACTATACCTCCCCACTTCACCCAACCTCCCCACTTCACCCAACCTCCCAATTCCACTATACCTCCCCACTTCACCCAACCTCCCCACTCCACTATGCCTCCCCAAATCACCCAACCTCCGCACTCCACCCAAATTCCGCACTCCACTCAACTTCCCCAGTCCACCCAACCTCCCCACTTCACCCAACCTCCCCACTTCACCCAACCTCCCAATTCCACTATGCCTCCCCACTTCACCCGACCTCCCCACTTCACCCAACCTTCCCACTTCACTCAACCTCATCACTTCACCCAAATTCCACACTCCACTCAACTTCCCCAGTCCACCCAACCTCCCCACTTCACCCAACCTCCCCACTACACCCAACCTCCCCACTTCACCCAACCTCCCCACTTCACCCAACCGCCCCACTTCACCCAACCTCCCAATTCCACTATGCCTACCCACTTCACCCAACTTCCCCACTCCACCCAACCTCCCCAATTCACCCAATCTCCCCACTCCACCCAACCTCGCCACTTCATCCAACCCCCCCACTTCACCCAACCGTCCCACTTCACGCAACCTCCCAATTCCACTATACCTCCCCACTTCACCCAACCTCCCCACTTCACCCTACCTCCCAATTCCACTATACCTCCCCACTTCACCCAACCTCCCCACTTCACCCAACCTCCCCACTTCACCTAACCTCCCCAATACACCCAACTTCCGGACTCCACCCAACCTCCGCACTCAAACTAACCTCCCCACTTCACCGAACCTCCCCACTTCACGCAACCTCCGCACTCCATCCAACCTCCGCACTCCACCCAACTTCCGCACTCCACCCAACCTCCCGACTTCACCCAACCTCCTCACTTCACACAACCTTCCCACTCAACCCAACCTCCCCCCTTCACCCAACCTCCCCACTTCAACCAACCTCCCCACTTCACATAACTTCCCCACTACACCCAACTTCCGCACTCCACCCAACCTCTACACTCAACCCAACCTCCCCACTTCACCCAACCTGCTCACTTCACACAACCTTCCCACTCAACCCAACCTCCCCCCTTCACCCAACCTCCCCACTTCACCCAACCTCCCCACTTCACATAACTTCCCCACTACACCCAACTTCCGCACTCCACCCAACCTCTACACTCAACCCAACCTCCCCACTTCACGCAACCTCCGCACTCCATCCAACCTCCGCACTCCACCCAACCTCCGGACTCTACCCAACCTCCGCACTCCACCCAACTTCCGCACTCCACCCAACCTCCCCACTTCACCCAACCTCCCCATTTCACCCAACCTCCGCACTCCATCCAAACTCCGCACTTCACCCAACCTCCCGATTCCACTGTACATCCCCACTTCACCCAACCTCCCCACTTCACCCAAACTCCCAATTCCACTATACCTCCCCACTTCACCCAACCTCCCCACTCCACCCAACCTCCCCAATTCACGCAACATCCGCACTCTATCCATCCTCCACACTCCAGCAAACCTACGCATTCGAAACAATTTCCGCACACCACCCAACTTCAGCACTACACCCAACTTCCGCACTCCAGCCAACCTCTGCACTCCACCCAACCTCCGCACTCCACTCAACTTCCCCACTCCACCCAACCTCCCCACTTCACCCAACCTCCCCACTCCACCCAACCTCCCCACTTCACCCAACCTCCCCACTCCACCCAACCTCCCCACTTCACACAACCGTCCCACTTCACCCAACCCCCCCCCCCCCACTTCACCCAACCTCCCAATTCCACTATGCCTCCCCACTTCACCCAACCTCCCCACTTCACCCAACCTCCCCTCTTCTCCCAACCTCCCCATTCCACCCAACCTCCCCACTTCACCCAACTTCCGCAGTCCATCCAAGCTCCGCACTTTACCCACCCTCCCAATTCCACTATGGCTCCCCACTTCACCCAACCTCCCCACTCCACCCAACTTCAGCACTACACCCAACTTCAGCACTCCAGCCAACCTCTGCACTCCACCCAACCTCCGCCCACCAATCAACTTCCCCACTCCACCCAACCTCCCTACTCCACCCAACCTCCCCACTTCACGCAACCTCCGCACTCCATTCAACCTCCGCACTCCACTATGCCTACCCACTTCACCCAACCTCCCCACTCCACTATGCCTCCCCACTTCACCCAACCGCCCCACTTCACCCAAGCTCCCAATTCCACTATGCCTACCCACTTCACCCAACTTCCCCACTCCACCCAACCTCCCCACTTCACATAACTTCCCCACTACACCCAACTTCCGCACTCCACCCAACCTCTACACTCAACCCAACCTCCCAACTTCACCCAACCTCCTCACTTCACACAACTTTCCCACTCAACCCTACCTCCCCCCTTCACCCAACCTCCCCACTTCACCCAACCTCCCCACTTCACATAACTTCCCCACTACACCCAACTTCCGCACTCCACCCAACCTCTACACTCAACCCAACCTCCCCACTTCACGCAACCTCCGCACTCCATCCAACCTCCGCACTCCACCCAACCTCCGGACTCTACCCAACCTCCGCACTCCACCCAACTTCCGCACTCCACCCAACCTCCCCACTTCACCCAACCTCCCCACTTCACCCAACCTCCGCACTCCATCCAACCTCCGCACTTCACCCAACCTCCCGATTCCACTATACCTCCCCACTTCACCCAACCTCCCCACTTCACCCAACCTCCCAATTCCACTATACCTCCCCACTTCACCCAACCTCCCCACTCCACTATGCCTCCCCACATCACCCAACCTCCCCACTTCACCCAACCTCCCAATTCCACTATGTATCCCCACTTCTCCCGACCTCCCCACTTCACACAACCTTCCCACTCAACCCAAACTCCCCCCTTCACCCAACCTCCGCAATTCACCCAACCTCCCCACTTCACATAACTTCCCCACTACACCCAACCTCCCCATTTCACCCAACCTCCGCACTCCATCCAAACTCCGCACTTCACCCAACCTCCCGATTCCACTGTACATCCCCACTTCACCCAACCTCCCCACTTCACCCAAACTCCCAATTCCACTATACCTCCCCACTTCACCCAACCTCCCCACTCCACCCAACCTCCCCAATTCACGCAACATCCGCACTCTATCCATCCTCCACACTCCAGCAAACCTACGCATTCGAAACAATTTCCGCACACCACCCAACTTCAGCACTACACCCAACTTCCGCACTCCAGCCAACCTCTGCACTCCACCCAACCTCCGCACTCCACTCAACTTCCCCACTCCACCCAACCTCCCCACTTCACCCAACCTCCCCACTCCACCCAACCTCCCCACTTCACCCAACCTCCCCACTTCACCCAACCGTCCCACTTCACCCAACCTCCCAATTCCACTTCACCCAACCTCCCCACTTCACCCAACCTCCCCACTTCTCCCTGCCTCCCCACTCCACCCAACCTCCCCACTTCACCCAACCTCCGCACTCCATCCAACCTTCGCACTTCACCCAACCTCCCGATTCCACTATGCCTCCCCACTTCACCCAACCTCCCCACTCCACCCAACGTCCCCACTCCACCCAACTTCCCCACTTCACCCAACCTCCCCACTCCACCCAACCTCCCCTCTCCACCCAACCTCCCTACTTCACCCAACCTACCCTCTCCACTATGCCTCCCCACTTCACCCAACCTCCCAATTCCACTATGCCTCCCCACTTCACCCGACCTCCCCACTTCACCCAACCTCCCCACTTCACCCAACCTCACCACTTCACCCAACCTCCGCACTCCACCCAAATTCCGCACTCAACTCAACTTCCCCACTCCACCAATGCTACGCACTCGAACCAACTTCCGCACTCCACGCAAGCTACGCACTCCACCCAACTACCGCACTCCACCCAACTTCAGCACTCCACCCAACTTCCGCACTCCAGCCAACCTCTGCACTCCACCCAACCTCCGCACTCCACTCAAATTCCCCACTCCACCCAACCTCCCCACTTCACCCAACCTCCCCACTCCACCCAACCTCCCCACTTCACACAACCGTCCCACTTCACCCAACCCCCCCCCCCCCACTTCACCCAACCTCCCAATTCCACTATGCCTCCCCACTTCACCCAACCTCCCCACTTCACCCAACCTCCCCTCTTCTCCCAACCTCCCCATTCCACCCAACCTCCCCACTTCACCCAACTTCCGCAGTCCATCCAAGCTCCGCACTTTACCCACCCTCCCAATTCCACTATGGCTCCCCACTTCACCCAACCTCCCCACTCCACCCAACTTCAGCACTACACCCAACTTCAGCACTCCAGCCAACCTCTGCACTCCACCCAACCTCCGCCCACCAATCAACTTCCCCACTCCACCCAACCTCCCTACTCCACCCAACCTCCCCACTTCACGCAACCTCCGCACTCCATTCAACCTCCGCACTCCACTATGCCTACCCACTTCACCCAACCTCCCCACTCCACTATGCCTCCCCACTTCACCCAACCGCCCCACTTCACCCAAGCTCCCAATTCCACTATGCCTACCCACTTCACCCAACTTCCCCACTCCACCCAACCTCCCCACTTCACATAACTTCCCCACTACACCCAACTTCCGCACTCCACCCAACCTCTACACTCAACCCAACCTCCCAACTTCACCCAACCTCCTCACTTCACACAACTTTCCCACTCAACCCTACCTCCCCCCTTCACCCAACCTCCCCACTTCACCCAACCTCCCCACTTCACATAACTTCCCCACTACACCCAACTTCCGCACTCCACCCAACCTCTACACTCAACCCAACCTCCCCACTTCACGCAACCTCCGCACTCCATCCAACCTCCGCACTCCACCCAACCTCCGGACTCTACCCAACCTCCGCACTCCACCCAACTTCCGCACTCCACCCAACCTCCCCACTTCACCCAACCTCCCCACTTCACCCAACCTCCGCACTCCATCCAACCTCCGCACTTCACCCAACCTCCCGATTCCACTATACCTCCCCACTTCACCCAACCTCCCCACTTCACCCAACCTCCCAATTCCACTATACCTCCCCACTTCACCCAACCTCCCCACTCCACTATGCCTCCCCACATCACCCAACCTCCCCACTTCACCCAACCTCCCAATTCCACTATGTATCCCCACTTCTCCCGACCTCCCCACTTCACACAACCTTCCCACTCAACCCAAACTCCCCCCTTCACCCAACCTCCCCAATTCACCCAACCTCCCCACTTCACATAACTTCCCCACTACACCCAACTTCCGCACTCCACCCAACCTCTACACTCAACCCAACCTCCCCACTTCACCCAACCTCCTCACTTCACACAACCTTCCCACTCAACCCTACCTCCCCCCTTTACCCAACCTCCCCACTTCACCCAACCTCCCCACTTCACATAACTTCCCCACTACACCCAACTTCCGCACTCCACCCAACCTCTACACTCAACCCAACCTCCCCACTTCACGCAACCTCCGCACTCCATCCAACCTCCGCACTCCACCCAACTTCCGCACTCCACCCAACCTCCCGACTTCACCCAACCTCCCCACTTCACCGAACCTCCGCACTCCATCCAACCTCCGCACTTCACCCAACCTCCCGATTCCACTATACCTCCCCACTTCACCCAACCTCCCCACTTCACCCAACCTCCCAATTCCACTATACCTCCCCACTTCACCCAACCTCCCCACTCCACTATGCCTCCCCAAATCACCCAACCTCCGCACTCCACCCAAATTCCGCACTCCACTCAACTTCCCCAGTCCACCCAACCTCCCCACTTCACCCAACCTCCCCACTTCACCCAACCTCCCAATTCCACTATGCCTCCCCACTTCACCCGACCTCCCCACTTCACCCAACCTTCCCACTTCACTCAACCTCATCACTTCACCCAAATTCCACACTCCACTCAACTTCCCCAGTCCACCCAACCTCCCCACTTCACCCAACCTCCCCACTACACCCAACCTCCCCACTTCACCCAACCTCCCCACTTCACCCAACCGCCCCACTTCACCCAACCTCCCAATTCCACTATGCCTACCCACTTCACCCAACTTCCCCACTCCACCCAACCTCCCCAATTCACCCAATCTCCCCACTCCACCCAACCTCGCCACTTCATCCAACCCCCCCACTTCACCCAACCGTCCCACTTCACGCAACCTCCCAATTCCACTATACCTCCCCACTTCACCCAACCTCCCCACTTCACCCTACCTCCCAATTCCACTATACCTCCCCACTTCACCCAACCTCCCCACTTCACCCAACCTCCCCACTTCACCTAACCTCCCCAATACACCCAACTTCCGGACTCCACCCAACCTCCGCACTCAAACTAACCTCCCCACTTCACCGAACCTCCCCACTTCACGCAACCTCCGCACTCCATCCAACCTCCGCACTCCACCCAACTTCCGCACTCCACCCAACCTCCCGACTTCACCCAACCTCCTCACTTCACACAACCTTCCCACTCAACCCAACCTCCCCCCTTCACCCAACCTCCCCACTTCAACCAACCTCCCCACTTCACATAACTTCCCCACTACACCCAACTTCCGCACTCCACCCAACCTCTACACTCAACCCAACCTCCCCACTTCACCCAACCTGCTCACTTCACACAACCTTCCCACTCAACCCAACCTCCCCCCTTCACCCAACCTCCCCACTTCACCCAACCTCCCCACTTCACATAACTTCCCCACTACACCCAACTTCCGCACTCCACCCAACCTCTACACTCAACCCAACCTCCCCACTTCACGCAACCTCCGCACTCCATCCAACCTCCGCACTCCACCCAACCTCCGGACTCTACCCAACCTCCGCACTCCACCCAACTTCCGCACTCCACCCAACCTCCCCACTTCACCCAACCTCCCCATTTCACCCAACCTCCGCACTCCATCCAAACTCCGCACTTCACCCAACCTCCCGATTCCACTGTACATCCCCACTTCACCCAACCTCCCCACTTCACCCAAACTCCCAATTCCACTATACCTCCCCACTTCACCCAACCTCCCCACTCCACCCAACCTCCCCAATTCACGCAACATCCGCACTCTATCCATCCTCCACACTCCAGCAAACCTACGCATTCGAAACAATTTCCGCACACCACCCAACTTCAGCACTACACCCAACTTCCGCACTCCAGCCAACCTCTGCACTCCACCCAACCTCCGCACTCCACTCAACTTCCCCACTCCACCCAACCTCCCCACTTCACCCAACCTCCCCACTCCACCCAACCTCCCCACTTCACCCAACCTCCCCACTTCACCCAACCGTCCCACTTCACCCAACCTCCCAATTCCACTTCACCCAACCTCCCCACTTCACCCAACCTCCCCACTTCTCCCTGCCTCCCCACTCCACCCAACCTCCCCACTTCACCCAACCTCCGCACTCCATCCAACCTTCGCACTTCACCCAACCTCCCGATTCCACTATGCCTCCCCACTTCACCCAACCTCCCCACTCCACCCAACGTCCCCACTCCACCCAACTTCCCCACTTCACCCAACCTCCCCACTCCACCCAACCTCCCCTCTCCACCCAACCTCCCTACTTCACCCAACCTACCCTCTCCACTATGCCTCCCCACTTCACCCAACCTCCCAATTCCACTATGCCTCCCCACTTCACCCGACCTCCCCACTTCACCCAACCTCCCCACTTCACCCAACCTCACCACTTCACCCAACCTCCGCACTCCACCCAAATTCCGCACTCAACTCAACTTCCCCACTCCACCAATGCTACGCACTCGAACCAACTTCCGCACTCCACGCAAGCTACGCACTCCACCCAACTACCGCACTCCACCCAACTTCAGCACTCCACCCAACTTCCGCACTCCAGCCAACCTCTGCACTCCACCCAACCTCCGCACTCCACTCAAATTCCCCACTCCACCCAACCTCCCCACTTCACCCAACCTCCCCACTCCACCCAACCTCCCCACTTCACACAACCGTCCCACTTCACCCAACCCCCCCCCCCCCCACTTCACCCAACCTCCCAATTCCACTATGCCTCCCCACTTCACCCAACCTCCCCACTTCACCCAACCTCCCCTCTTCTCCCAACCTCCCCATTCCACCCAACCTCCCCACTTCACCCAACTTCCGCAGTCCATCCAAGCTCCGCACTTTACCCACCCTCCCAATTCCACTATGGCTCCCCACTTCACCCAACCTCCCCACTCCACCCAACTTCAGCACTACACCCAACTTCAGCACTCCAGCCAACCTCTGCACTCCACCCAACCTCCGCCCACCAATCAACTTCCCCACTCCACCCAACCTCCCTACTCCACCCAACCTCCCCACTTCACGCAACCTCCGCACTCCATTCAACCTCCGCACTCCACTATGCCTACCCACTTCACCCAACCTCCCCACTCCACTATGCCTCCCCACTTCACCCAACCGCCCCACTTCACCCAAGCTCCCAATTCCACTATGCCTACCCACTTCACCCAACTTCCCCACTCCACCCAACCTCCCCACTTCACATAACTTCCCCACTACACCCAACTTCCGCACTCCACCCAACCTCTACACTCAACCCAACCTCCCAACTTCACCCAACCTCCTCACTTCACACAACTTTCCCACTCAACCCTACCTCCCCCCTTCACCCAACCTCCCCACTTCACCCAACCTCCCCACTTCACATAACTTCCCCACTACACCCAACTTCCGCACTCCACCCAACCTCTACACTCAACCCAACCTCCCCACTTCACGCAACCTCCGCACTCCATCCAACCTCCGCACTCCACCCAACCTCCGGACTCTACCCAACCTCCGCACTCCACCCAACTTCCGCACTCCACCCAACCTCCCCACTTCACCCAACCTCCCCACTTCACCCAACCTCCGCACTCCATCCAACCTCCGCACTTCACCCAACCTCCCGATTCCACTATACCTCCCCACTACACCCAACCTCCCCACTTCACCCAACCTCCCAATTCCACTATACCTCCCCACTTCACCCAACCTCCCCACTCCACTATGCCTCCCCACATCACCCAACCTCCCCACTTCACCCAACCTCCCAATTCCACTATGTATCCCCACTTCTCCCGACCTCCCTACTTCACACAACCTTCCCACTCAACCCAAACTCCCCCCTTCACCCAACCTCCGCAATTCACCCAACCTCCCCACTTCACATAACTTCCCCACTACACCCAACCTCCCCATTTCACCCAACCTCCGCACTCCATCCAAACTCCGCACTTCACCCAACCTCCCGATTCCACTGTACATCCCCACTTCACCCAACCTCCCCACTTCACCCAAACTCCCAATTCCACTATACCTCCCCACTTCACCCAACCTCCCCACTCCACCCAACCTCCCCAATTCACGCAACATCCGCACTCTATCCATCCTCCACACTCCAGCAAACCTACGCATTCGAAACAATTTCCGCACACCACCCAACTTCAGCACTACACCCAACTTCCGCACTCCAGCCAACCTCTGCACTCCACCCAACCTCCGCACTCCACTCAACTTCCCCACTCCACCCAACCTCCCCACTTCACCCAACCTCCCCACTCCACCCAACCTCCCCACTTCACCCAACCTCCCCACTTCACCCAACCGTCCCACTTCACCCAACCTCCCAATTCCACTTCACCCAACCTCCCCACTTCACCCAACCTCCCCACTTCTCCCTGCCTCCCCACTCCACCCAACCTCCCCACTTCACCCAACCTCCGCACTCCATCCAACCTTCGCACTTCACCCAACCTCCCGATTCCACTATGCCTCCCCACTTCACCCAACCTCCCCACTCCACCCAACGTCCCCACTCCACCCAACTTCCCCACTTCACCCAACCTCCCCACTCCACCCAACCTCCCCTCTCCACCCAACCTCCCTACTTCACCCAACCTACCCTCTCCACTATGCCTCCCCACTTCACCCAACCTCCCAATTCCACTATGCCTCCCCACTTCACCCGACCTCCCCACTTCACCCAACCTCCCCACTTCACCCAACCTCACCACTTCACCCAACCTCCGCACTCCACCCAAATTCCGCACTCAACTCAACTTCCCCACTCCACCAATGCTACGCACTCGAACCAACTTCCGCACTCCACGCAAGCTACGCACTCCACCCAACTACCGCACTCCACCCAACTTCAGCACTCCACCCAACTTCCGCACTCCAGCCAACCTCTGCACTCCACCCAACCTCCGCACTCCACTCAAATTCCCCACTCCACCCAACCTCCCCACTTCACCCAACCTCCCCACTCCACCCAACCTCCCCACTTCACACAACCGTCCCACTTCACCCAACCCCCCCCCCCCACTTCACCCAACCTCCCAATTCCACTATGCCTCCCCACTTCACCCAACCTCCCCACTTCACCCAACCTCCCCTCTTCTCCCAACCTCCCCATTCCACCCAACCTCCCCACTTCACCCAACTTCCGCAGTCCATCCAAGCTCCGCACTTTACCCACCCTCCCAATTCCACTATGGCTCCCCACTTCACCCAACCTCCCCACTCCACCCAACTTCAGCACTACACCCAACTTCAGCACTCCAGCCAACCTCTGCACTCCACCCAACCTCCGCCCACCAATCAACTTCCCCACTCCACCCAACCTCCCTACTCCACCCAACCTCCCCACTTCACGCAACCTCCGCACTCCATTCAACCTCCGCACTCCACTATGCCTACCCACTTCACCCAACCTCCCCACTCCACTATGCCTCCCCACTTCACCCAACCGCCCCACTTCACCCAAGCTCCCAATTCCACTATGCCTACCCACTTCACCCAACTTCCCCACTCCACCCAACCTCCCCACTTCACATAACTTCCCCACTACACCCAACTTCCGCACTCCACCCAACCTCTACACTCAACCCAACCTCCCAACTTCACCCAACCTCCTCACTTCACACAACTTTCCCACTCAACCCTACCTCCCCCCTTCACCCAACCTCCCCACTTCACCCAACCTCCCCACTTCACATAACTTCCCCACTACACCCAACTTCCGCACTCCACCCAACCTCTACACTCAACCCAACCTCCCCACTTCACGCAACCTCCGCACTCCATCCAACCTCCGCACTCCACCCAACCTCCGGACTCTACCCAACCTCCGCACTCCACCCAACTTCCGCACTCCACCCAACCTCCCCACTTCACCCAACCTCCCCACTTCACCCAACCTCCGCACTCCATCCAACCTCCGCACTTCACCCAACCTCCCGATTCCACTATACCTCCCCACTTCACCCAACCTCCCCACTTCACCCAACCTCCCAATTCCACTATACCTCCCCACTTCACCCAACCTCCCCACTCCACTATGCCTCCCCACATCACCCAACCTCCCCACTTCACCCAACCTCCCAATTCCACTATGTATCCCCACTTCTCCCGACCTCCCCACTTCACACAACCTTCCCACTCAACCCAAACTCCCCCCTTCACCCAACCTCCCCAATTCACCCAACCTCCCCACTTCACATAACTTCCCCACTACACCCAACTTCCGCACTCCACCCAACCTCTACACTCAACCCAACCTCCCCACTTCACCCAACCTCCTCACTTCACACAACCTTCCCACTCAACCCTACCTCCCCCCTTTACCCAACCTCCCCACTTCACCCAACCTCCCCACTTCACATAACTTCCCCACTACACCCAACTTCCGCACTCCACCCAACCTCTACACTCAACCCAACCTCCCCACTTCACGCAACCTCCGCACTCCATCCAACCTCCGCACTCCACCCAACTTCCGCACTCCACCCAACCTCCCGACTTCACCCAACCTCCCCACTTCACCGAACCTCCGCACTCCATCCAACCTCCGCACTTCACCCAACCTCCCGATTCCACTATACCTCCCCACTTCACCCAACCTCCCCACTTCACCCAACCTCCCAATTCCACTATACCTCCCCACTTCACCCAACCTCCCCACTCCACTATGCCTCCCCAAATCACCCAACCTCCGTACTCCACCCAAATTCCGCACTCCACTCAACTTCCCCAGTCCACCCAACCTCCCCACTTCACCCAACCTCCCCACTTCACCCAACCTCCCAATTCCACTATGCCTCCCCACTTCACCCGACCTCCCCACTTCACCCAACCTTCCCACTTCACTCAACCTCATCACTTCACCCAAATTCCACACTCCACTCAACTTCCCCAGTCCACCCAACCTCCCCACTTCACCCAACCTCCCCACTACACCCAACCTCCCCACTTCACCCAACCTCCCCACTTCACCCAACCGCCCCACTTCACCCAACCTCCCAATTCCACTATGCCTACCCACTTCACCCAACTTCCCCACTCCACCCAACCTCCCCAATTCACCCAATCTCCCCACTCCACCCAACCTCGCCACTTCATCCAACCCCCCCACTTCACCCAACCGTCCCACTTCACGCAACCTCCCAATTCCACTATACCTCCCCACTTCACCCAACCTCCCCACTTCACCCTACCTCCCAATTCCACTATACCTCCCCACTTCACCCAACCTCCCCACTTCACCCAACCTCCCCACTTCACCTAACCTCCCCAATACACCCAACTTCCGGACTCCACCCAACCTCCGCACTCAAACTAACCTCCCCACTTCACCGAACCTCCCCACTTCACCCAACCTCCCCACTTCACATAACTTCCCCACTACACCCAACTTCCGCACTCCACCCAACCTCTACACTCAACCCAACCTCCCCACTTCACCCAACCTGCTCACTTCACACAACCTTCCCACTCAACCCAACCTCCCCCCTTCACCCAACCTCCCCACTTCACCCAACCTCCCCACTTCACATAACTTTCCCACTACACCCAACTTCCGCACTCCACCCAACCTCTACACTCAACCCAACCTCCCCACTTCACGCAAACTCCGCACTCCATCCAACCTCCGCACTCCACCCAACCTCCGGACTCTACCCAACCTCCGCACTCCACCCAACTTCCGCACTCCAGCCAACTTCTGCACTCCACCCAACCTCCGCACTCCACTCAACTTCCCCACTCCACCCAACCTCCCCACTTCACCAAACCTCCCCACTCCACCCAACCTCCCCACTTCACCCAACCGTCCCACTTCACCGAACCTCCCCACTTCACCCAACCTCCCCACTTCACCCAACCTCCGCACTCCATCCAACCTCCGCACTTCACCCAACCTCCCGATTCCACTATGCCTCCCCACTACACCCAACCTCCCCACTCCATCCAACCTCCCCACTCCACCCAACTTCCCCACTTCACCCAACCTCCCCACTCCACCCAACCTCCCCTCTCCACCCAACCTCCCTACTTCACCCAACCTACCCTCTCCACTATGCCTCCCCACTTCACCCAACCTCCCCACTCCACTATGCCTCCCCACATCACCCAACCTCCCCACTTCACCCAACCTCCCAATTCCACTATGCCTCCCCACTTCAGCCGACCTCCCCACTTCACCCAACCTCCCCACTTCACGCAACCTCACCACTACACACAACCTCCCCACTCCACCCAACCTCCCCACTCCACCCAACCTCCCCAATTCACCCAATCTCCCCACTCCACCCAACCTCGCCACTTCATCCAACCCCCCCACTTCACCCAACCGTCCCACTTCACGCAACCTCCCAATTCCACTATACCTCCCCACTTCACCCAACCTCCCCACTTCACCCTACCTCCCAATTCCACTATACCTCCCCACTTCACCCAACCTCCCCACTTCACCCTACCTCCCAATTCCACTATACCTCCCCACTTCACCCAACCTCCCCACTTCACCCATCCTCCCCACTTCACCTAACCTCCCCAATACACCCAACTTCCGGACTCCACCCAACCTCCGCACTCAAATTAACCTCCCCACTTCACCCAACCTCCCCTCTCCACCCAACCTCCCCACTTCACACAACCTCCTCACTTCACACAACCTTCCCACTCAACCCAACCTCCCCCCTTCACCCAACCTCCCCACTCCACCCAACCTCCCCACTTCACCCAACCTCCCCACTCCACCCAACCTCCCCACTTCACCCAACCTCCCCACTTCACCCAACCGTCCCACTTCACCCAACCTCCCAATTCCACTTCACCCAACCTCCCCACTTCACCCAACCTCCCCACTTCTCCCTACCTCCCCACTCCACCCAACCTCCCCACTTCACCCAACCTCCGCGCTCCATCCAACCTCCGCACTTCACCCAACCTCCCGATTCCACTATGCCTCCCCACTTCACCCAACCTCCCCACTCCACCCAACGTCCCCACTCCACCCAACTTCCCCACTTCACCCAACCTCCCCACTCCACCCAACCTCCCCTCTCCACCCAACCTCCCTACTTCACCCAACCTACCCTCTCCACTATGCCTCCCCACTTCACCCGACCTCCCCACTTCACCCAACCTCCCCACTTCACCCAACCTCACCACTTCACCCAACCTCCGCACTCCACCCAAATTCCGCACTCCACTCAACTTCCCCACTCCACCAATGCTACGCACTCGAACCAACTTCCGCACTCCACGCAAGCTACGCACTCCACCCAACTACCGCACTCCACCCAACTTCAGCACTCCACCCAACTTCCGCACTCCAGCCAACCTCTGCACTCCACCCAACCTCCGCACTCCACTCAACTTCCCCACTCCACCCAACCTCCCCACTTCACCCAACCTCCCCACTCCACCCAACCTCCCCACTTCACACAACCGTCCCACTTCACCCAACCCCCCCCCCCCCCCACATCACCCAACCTCCCAATTCCACTATGCCTCCCCACTTCACCCAACCTCCCCACTTCACCCAACCTCCCCTCTTCTCCCAACCTCCCCATTTCACCCAACCTCCCCACTTCACCCAACTTCCGCAGTCCATCCAAGCTCCGCACTTTACCCACCCTCCCAATTCCACTATGGCTCCCCACTTAACCCAACCTCGCCACTTCATCCAACCCCCCCACTTCACCCAACCGTCCCACTTCACGCAACCTCCCAATTCCACTATACCACCCCACTTCACCCAACCTCCCAATTCCACTATACCTCCCCACTTCACCCAACCTCCCCACTTCACCCAACCTCCCCACTTCACCTAACCTCCCCAATACACCCAACTTCCGGACTCCACCCAACCTCCGCACTCAAACTAACCTCCCCACTTCACGCAACCTCCCCACTTCACCCAACCTCCCCACTTCACATAACTTCCCCACTACACCCAACTTCCGCACTCCACCCAACCTCTACACTCAACCCAACCTCCCCACTTCACCCAACCTGCTCACTTCACACCACCTTCCCACTCAACCCAAACTCCCCCCTTCACCCAACCTCCCCACTTCACCCAACCTCCCCACTTCACATAACTTCCCCACTACACCCAACTTCCGCACTCCACCCAACCTCTACACTCAACCCAACCTCCCCACTTCACGCAAACTCCGCACTCCATCCAACCTCCGCACTCCACCCAACCTCCGGACTCTACCCAACCTCCGCACTCCACCCAACTTCCGCACTCCAGCCAACTTCTGCACTCCACCCAACCTCCGCACTCCACTCAACTTCCCCACTCCACCAAACCTCCCCACTTCACCAAACCTCCCCACTCCACCCAACCTCCCCACTTCACCCAACCGTCCCACTTCACCGAACCTCCCCACTTCACCCAACCTCCCCACTTCACCCAACCTCCGTACTCCATCCAACCTCCGCACTTCACCCAACCTCCCGATTCCACTATGCCTCCCCACTACACCTAACCTCCCCACTCCATCCAACCTCCCCACTCCACCCAACTTCCCCACTTCACCCAACCTCCCCACTCCACCCAACCTCCCCTCTCCACCCAACCTCCCCACTTCACGCAACATCCGCACTCTATCCATCTTCCACACTCCAGCAAACCTACGCATTCGAAACAACTTCCGCACACTACCCAACTTCAGCACTACACCCAAGTTCCGCACTCCAGCCAACCTCTGCACTCCACCCAACCTCCGCACTCCACTCAACTTCCCCACTCCACCCAACCTCCCCACTTCACCCAACCTCCCCACTCCACCCAACCTCCCCACTTCACCCAACCTCCCCACTTCACCCAACCGTCCCACTTCACCCAACCTCCCAATTCCACTTCACCCAACCTCCCCACTTCACCCAACCTCCCCACTTCTCCCTACCTCCCCACTCCACCCAACCTCCCCACTTCACCCAACCTCCGCACTCCATCCAACCTCCGCACTTCACCCAACCTCCCGATTCCACTATGCCTCTCCACTTCACCCAACCTCCCCTCTCCACCCAACCTCCCCACTCCACCCAACTTCCCCACTTCACCCAACCTCCCCACTCCACCCAACCTCCCCTCTCCACCCAACCTCCCTACTTCACCCAACCTACCCTCTCCACTATGCCTCCCCACTTCACCCAACCTCCCCACTCCACTATGCCTCCCCACATCACCCAACCTCCCCACTTCACCTAACCTCCCAATTCCACTATGCCTCCCCACTTCACCCGACCTCCCCACTTCACCCAACCTCCCCACTTCACGCAACCTCACCACTACACACAACCTCCCCACTCCACCCAACCTCCCCACTCCACCCAACCTCCCCAATTCACCCAATCTCCCCACTCCACCCAACCTCGCCACTTCATCCAACCCCCCCACTTCACCCAACCGTCCCACTTCACGCAACCTCCCAATTCCACTATACCCCCCCACTTCACCCAACCTCCCCACTTCACCCTACCTCCCAATTCCACTATACCTCCACACTTCACCCAACCTCCCCACTTCACCCTACCTCCCAATTCCACTTTACCTCGCCACTTCACCCAACCTCCCCACTTCACCCATCCTCCCCACTTCACCTAACCTCCCCTATACACCCAACTTCCGGACTCCACCCAACCTCCGCACTCAAACTAACCTCCCCACTTCACCCAACCTCCCCTCTCCACCCAACCTCCCGACTTCACACAACCTCCTCACTTCACACAACCTTCCCACTCAACCCAACCTCCCCCCTTCACCCAACCTCCCCACTTCACCCAACCTCCCCACTTCACATAACTTCCCCACTACACCCAACTTCCGCACTCCACCCAACCTCTACACTCAACCCAACCTCCCCACTTCACCCAACCTGCTCACTTCACACAACCTTCCCACTCAACCCAACCTCCCCCCTTCACCCAAACTCCCCACTTCACCCAACCTCCCCACTTCACATAACTTCCCCACTACACCCAACTTCCGCACTCCACCCAACCTCTACACTCAACCCAACCTCCCCACTTCACGCAACCTCCGCACTCCATCCAACCTCCGCACTCCACCCAACCTCCGGACTCTACCCAACTTCCGCACTCCACCCAACCTCCCCACTTCACCCAACCTCCCCACTTCACCCAACCTCCGCACTCCATCCAACCTCCGCACTTCACCCAACCTCCCGATTCCACTATACATCCCCACTTCACCCAACCTCCCCACTTCACCCAACCTCCCAATTCCACTATACCTCCCCACTTCACCCAACCTCCCCACTTCACCTAACCTCCCCAATACACAGAACTTCCGGACTGCACCCAACCTCCGCACTCAAACTAACCTCCCCAATTCACCCAACCTCCCCACTCCACCCAACCTCCCCACTTCACGCAACATCCGCACTCTATCCATCTTCCACACTCCAGCAAACCTACGCATTCGAAACAACTTCCGCACACTACCCAACTTCAGCACTACACCCAACTTCCGCACTCCAGCCAACCTCTGCACTCCACCCAACCTCCGCACTCCACTCAACTTCCCCACTCCACCCAACCTCCCCACTTCACCCAACCTCCCCACTCCACCCAACCTCCCCACTTCACCCAACCTCCCCACTTCACCCAACCGTCCCACTTCACCCAACCTCCCAATTCCACTTCACCCAACCTCCCCACTTCACCCAACCTCCCCACTTCTCCCTACCTCCCCACTCCACCCAACCTCCCCACTTCACCCAACCTCCGCACTCCATCCAACCTCCGCACTTCACCCAACCTCCCGATTCCACTATGCCTCTCCACTTCACCCAACCTCCCCTCTCCACCCAACCTCCCCACTCCACCCAACTTCCCCACTTCACCCAACCTCCCCACTCCACCCAACCTCCCCTCTCCACCCAACCTCCCTACTTCACCCAACCTACCCTCTCCACTATGCCTCCCCACTTCACCCAACCTCCCAATTCCACTATGCCTCCCCACTTCACCCGACCTCCCCACTTCACCCAACCTCCCCACTTCACCCAACCTCACCACTTCACCCAACCTCCGCACTCCACCCAAATTCCGCACTCCACTCAACTTCCCCACTCCACCAATCCTACGCACTCGAACCAACTTCCGCACTCCACGCAAGGTACGCACTCCACCCAACTACCGCACTCCACCCAACTTCAGCACTCCACCCAACTTCCGCACTCCAGCCAACCTCTGCACTGCACCCAACCTCCGCACTCCACTCAACTTCCCCACTCCACCCAACCTCCCCACTTCACCCAACCTCCCTACTCCACCCAACCTCCCCACTTCACACAACCGTCCCACTTCACCCAACCCCCCCCACTTCACCCAACCTACCAATTCCACTATGCCTCCCCACTTCACCCAACCTCCCCACTTCACCCAACCTCCCCTCTTCTCCCAACCTCCCCATTCCACCCAACCTCCCCACTTCACCCAACTTCCGCAGTCCATCCAAGCTCCGCACTTTACCCACCCTCCCAATTCCACTATGGCTCCCCACTTCACCCAACCTCCCCACTCCACCCAACTTCAGCACTACACCCAACTTCAGCACTCCAGCCAACCTCTGCCCTCCACCCAACCTCCGCACACCAATCAACTTCCCCACTCCACCCAACCTCCCTACTCCACCCAACCTCCCCACTTAACGCAACCTCCGCACTCCATTCAACCTCCGCACTCCACTATGCCTACCCACTTCACCCAACCTCCCCACTCCACTATGCCTCCCCACATCACCCAACCTCCCCACTTCCCCCAACCTCCCAATTCCACTATGCCTCCCCATTTCACCCAACCTCCGCACTCCACCCAACTTCCGCACTCCATCCAACTTCCGCATTCCACCCAAACTCCGGACTTCACCCAAACTCCCCACTCCATCCAACCTCCCCTCTTCACCCATCCTCCCCACTCCACCCAACCTCCCCACTTCACCCAACCTCCCCACTTCACCCAACCTCCCCACTTCCCCCAACCTCCCAATTCCACTATGCGTCCCCATTTCACCCAACCTCCGAACTCCACCCAACTTCCGCAATCCACCCAAACTCCGGACTTCACCCAAACTCCCCACTCCATCCAACTTCCCCTCTTCACCCAACCTCCCCACTCCACCCAACCTCCCCACTTCACCCAAACTCCGCACTCTTTCCAACCTCCGCACTTCACCCAACCTCCCGATTCCACTATGCCTCCCCACTTCACCCAACCTCCCCACTCCACCCAACCTCCCCACTCCACCCAACTTCCCCACTTCACCCAACCTCCCCACTCCACCCAACCTCCCCTCTCCACCCAACCTCCCTACTTCACCCAACCTCCCCACTTCACCCAACCGTCCCACTTCACCCAACCTCCCAATTCCACTTCACCCAACCTCCCCACTTTACCCAACCTCCCCACTTCTCCCTACCTCCCCACTCCACCCAACCTCCCCACTACACCCAACCTCCGCACTCCATCCAACCTCCGCACTTCACCCAACCTCCCGATTCCACTATGCCTCCCCACTTCACCCAATCTGCCCACTCCACCCAACCTCCCCACTCCACCCAACTTCCCCACTTCACCCAACCTCCCCACTCCACCCAACCTCCCCTCTCCACCCAATCTCCCTACTTCACCCAACCTACCCTCTCCACTATGCCTCCCCACTTCACCCAACCTCCCAATTCCACTATGCCTCCCCACTTCACCCGACCTCCCCACTTCACCCAACCTCCCCACTTCACCCAACCTCACCACTTCACCCAACCTCCGCACTCCACCCAAATTCCGCACTCCACTCAACTTCCCCACTCCAACAATCCTACGCACTCGAACCAACTTCCGCACTCCACGCAAGCTACGCACTCCACCCAACTACCGCACTCCACCCAACTTCAGCACTCCACCCAACTTCCGCACTCCAGCCAACCTCTGCACTCCACCCAACCTCCGCACTCCACTCAACTTCCCCACTCCACCCAACCTCCCCACTTCACCCAACCTCCCCACTCCACCCAACCTCCCCACTTCACACAACCGTCCCACTTCACCCAACCCCCCCCCCCCCACTTCACCCAACCTCCCAATTCCACTATGCCTCCCCACTTCACCCAACCTCCCCACTTCACCCAACCTCCCCTCTTCTCCCAACCTCCCCATTGCACCCAACCTCCCCACTTCACCCAACTTCCGCAGTCCATCCAAGCTCCGCACTTTACCCACCCTCCCAATTCCACTATGGCTCCCCACTTCACCCAACCTCCCCACTCCACCCAACTTCAGCACTACACCCAACTTCAGCACTCCAGCCAACCTCTGCACTCCACCCAACCTCCGCACACCAATCAACTTCACCACTCCACCCAACCTCCCTACTCCATCCAACCTCCCCACTTCACGCAACCTCCCCACTCCATTCAACCTCCGCACTCCACTATGCCTACCCACTTCACCCAACCTCCCCACTCCACTATGCCTCCCCACATCACCCAACCTCCCCACTTCCCCCAACCTCCCAATTCCACTATGCCTCCCCATTTCACCCAACCTCCCCACTCCACCCAACTTCAGCACTACACCCAACTTCCTCACTCCATCCAACATCCGCACTTCACCCAACCTCCCGATTCCACTATGCTTCCCCACTTCACCCAACCTCCCCACTCCACCCAACCTCCCCACTCCACCCAACTTCCCCACTTCACCCAACCTCCCCACTCCACCCAACCTCCCCTCTCCACCCAACCTCCCTACTTCACCCAACCTACCCTCTCCACTATGCCTCCCCATTTCACCCAACCTCCCCACTCCATTATGCTTCCCCACATCACCCAACCTCCCCACTTCACCCAAACTCCCAATTCCACTATGCCTCCCCACTTCACCCGACCTCCCCACTTCACCCAACCTCCCCACTCCACCCAACCTCCTCACTCCACCCAAACTCCCCACTTCACCCAACCTCCCCACTTTACACAATCTCCCCACTCAACCCAACCTCCCCACTTCACCCAACCTCCCCAATTCACACAATCTCCCCACTTCACCTAACCTCCCCAATACACCCAACTTCCGCATTCCACCCAACCTCCCCACTTCGCGCAACCTCCGCACTCCATCCACCCTCCGCACTCCACCACACCTACGCACTGGAACCAACTTCCGCACTCCACCCAACCTCCCCACTCCACCCAACCTCCGCACTCCATCCAACCTCCGCACTCCACCCAACCTCCGGACTCTACCCAACCTCCGCACTCCACCCAACTTCCGCACTCCACCCAACCTCCCCACTTCACCCAACCTCCCCACTTCACCCAACCTCCCCACTTCACCCAAACTCCGCACTCCATCCAACCTCCGCACTTCACCCAACCTCCCTACTCCACCCAACCGCCCCACTTCACGCAACCTCCGCACTCCATCCAACCTCCGCACTCCACCCAAACTCCGGACTCTACCCAACCTCCGCACTCCACCCAACTTCCGCACTCCACCCAACCTCCCCACTTCACCCATCCTCCCCACTTCACCCAACCTCCGCACTCCATCCAACCTCCGCACTTCACCCAACCTCCCGATTCCACTATACCTCCCCACTTCACCCAACCTCCCCACTTCACCCAACCTCCCCACTTCTCCCTACCTCCCCACTCCACCCAACCTCCCCACTTCACCCAACCTCCCCACTCCACCCAACTTCCCCTCTCCACCCAACCTCCCTACTTCGCCCAACCTACCCTCTCCACTATGCCTCCCCACTTCACCCAACCTCCCCACTCCACTATGCCTCCCCGCATCACCCAACCTCCGCACTTCACCCAACCTCCCAATTCCACTATGCCTCCCCACGTCACCCGACCTCCCCACTTCACCCAACCTCCCCACTTCACCCAACCTCACCACTTCATCCAACCTCCGCACTCCACCCAAATTCCGCACTCCACTCAACTTCCCCACTCCACCCAACCTCCCCACTTCACCCAACCTCCCCACTACACCCAACCTCCCCACTTCACCCAACCTCCCCACTTCACCCAACCGCCCCACTTCACCCAACCTCCCAATTCCACTATGCCTCCCCACTTCACCCAACCTCCCCACTCCACCCAACGTCCCCACTTCACGCAACCTCCGCACTCCATCCAACCTCTGCACTCCACCAATCCTACGCACTCGAACCAACTTCCGCACTCCACGCAAGCTACGCACTCCACCCAACTACCGCACTCCACCCAACTTCAGCACTCCGCCCAACTTCCGCACTCCAGCCAACCTCTGCACTCCACCCAACCTCCGCACTCCACTCAACTTCCCCACTCCACCCAACTTCCCCACTTTACCCAACCTCCCCACTCCACCCAACCTCCCCACTTCACACAATCGTCCCACTTCACCCAACCCCCCCACTACACCCAACCACCCAATTCCACTATACCTCCCCACTTCACCCAACCTCCCCACTTCACCCAACCTCCCCTCTTCTCCCAACCTCCCCACTCCACCCAACCTCCCCACTTCACCCAACTTCCGCAGTCCATCCAAGCTCCGCACTTTACCCACCCTCCCAATTCCACTATGGCTCCCCACTTCACCCAACCTCCCCACTCCACCCAACTTCAGCACTACACCCAACTTCAGCACTCCAGCCAACCTCTCCACTCCACCCAACCGCCGCACTCCAATCAACTTCCCCACTCCACCCAACCTCCCTAATCCACCCAACCTCCCCACTTCACGCAACCTCCGCACTCCATTCAACCTCCGCACTCCACTATGCCTACCCACTTCACCCAACCTCCCCACTCCACTATGCCTCTCCACATCACCCAACCTCCCCACTTCACCCAACCTCCCAATTCCACTATGCCTCCCCATTTCACCCAACCTCCGAACTCCACCCAACTTCCGCACTCCACCCAACCTCCGGACTTCACCCAAACTCCCCACTCCATCCAACCTCCCCTCTTCACCCAACCTCCCCACTCCAACCAACCTTCCCACTTCACCCAACCTCCCCACTTCACCCAACCGTCCCACTTCACCCAACCTCCCAATTCCACTATACCTCCCCACTTCACCCAACCTCCCCACTTCACCCAACCTCCCCACTTCTCCCTACCTCCCCACTCCATCCAACCTCCCCACTTCACCCAACCTCCGCACTCCATCCAACCTCCGCACTTCACCCAACCTCCCGATTCCACTATGCCTCCCCACTTCACCCAACCTCCCCACTCCACCCAACCTCCCCACTCCACCCAACTTCCCCACTTCACCCAACCTCCCCACTCCACCCAACCTCCCCACTTCACCCAACCTCCCTACTTCACCCAACCTACCCTCTCCACTATGCCTCCCCACTTCACCCAACCTCCCAATTCCACTATGCCTCCCCACTTCACCCGACCTCCCCACTTCACCCAACCTCCCCACTTCACCCAACCTCACCACTTCACCCAACCTCCGCACTCCACCCAAATTCCGCACTCCACTCAACTTTCCCACTCCACCAATCCTACGCACTCGAACCAACTTCCGCACTCCACGCAAGCTACGCACTCCATCCAACTACCGCACTCCACCCAACTTCCGCACTCCAGCCAACCTCTGCACTCCACCCAACCTCCGCACGCCACCCAACTTCCCCACTCCACCCAACCTCCCCACTTCACCCAACTTCCCCACTCCACCCAACCTCCCCACTTCACACAACCGTCCCACTTCACCCAACCCCCCCACTTCACCCAACCTCCCAATTCCACTATGCCTCCCCACTTCACCCAACCTTCCCACTTCACCCAACCTCCCCTCTTCTCCCAACCTCCCCACTCCACCCAACCTCCCCACTTCACCCAACTTCCGCAGTCCATCCAAGCTCCCCACTTCACCCAACCTCCCCACTCCACCCAACTTCAGCACTACACCCAACTTCAGCACTCCAGCCAACCTCTGCACTCCACCCAACCTCCGCACACCAATCAACTTCCCCATTCCACCCAACCTCCCTACTCCACCCAACCTCCCCACTTCACGCAACCTCCGCACTCCATTCAACCTCCCCACTCCACTATGCCTCCCCACTCCACCCAACCTCCCCACTTCACCCAACCTCCCCACTCCACCCAACTTCCCCTCTCCACCCAACCTCCCTACTTCGCCCAACCTACCCTCTCCACTATGCCTCCCCACTTCACCCAACCTCCCCACTCCACTATGCCTCCCCGCATCACCCAACCTCCGCACTTCACCCAACCTCCCAATTCCACTATGCCTCCCCACGTCACCCGACCTCCCCACTTCACCCAACCTCCCCACTTCACCCAACCTCACCACTTCACCCAACCTCCGCACTCCACCCAAATTCCGCACTCCACTCAACTTCCCCACTCCACCCAACCTCCCCACTTCACCCAACCTCCCCACTACACCCAACCTCCCCACTTCACCCAACCTCCCCACTTCACCCAACCGCCCCACTTCACCCAACCTCCCAATTCCACTATGCCTCCCCACTTCACCCAACCTCCCCACTCCACCCAACGTCCCCACTTCACGCAACCTCCGCACTCCATCCAACCTCCGCACTCCACCAATCCTACGCACTCGAACCAACTTCCGCACTCCACGCAAGCTACGCACTCCACCCAACTACCGCACTCCACCCAACTTCAGCACTCCGCCCAACTTCCGCACTCCAGCCAACCTCTGCACTCCACCCAACCTCCGCACTCCACTCAACTTCCCCACTCCACCCAACTTCCCCACTTCACCCAACCTCCCCACTCCACCCAACCTCCCCACTTCACACAATCGTCCCACTTCACCCAACCCCCCCACTACACCCAACCACCCAATTCCACTATACCTCCCCACTTCACCCAACCTCCCCACTTCACCCAACCTCCCCTCTTCTCCCAACCTCCCCACTCCACCCAACCTCCCCACTTCACCCAACTTCCGCAGTCCATCCAAGCTCCGCACTTTACCCACCCTCCCAATTCCACTATGGCTCCCCACTTCACCCAACCTCCCCACTCCACCCAACTTCAGCACTACACCCAACTTCAGCACTCCAGCCAACCTCTCCACTCCACCCAACCGCCGCACTCCAATCAACTTCCCCACTCCACCCAACCTCCCTAATCCACCCAACCTCCCCACTTCACGCAACCTCCGCACTCCATTCAACCTCCGCACTCCACTATGCCTACCCACTTCACCCAACCTCCCCACTCCACTATGCCTCTCCACATCACCCAACCTCCCCACTTCACCCAACCTCCCAATTCCACTATGCCTCCCCATTTCACCCAACCTCCGAACTCCACCCAACTTCCGCACTCCACCCAACCTCCGGACTTCACCCAAACTCCCCACTCCATCCAACCTCCCCTCTTCACCCAACCTCCCCACTCCAACCAACCTTTCCACTTCACCCAACCTCCCCACTTCACCCAACCGTACCACTTCACCCAACCTCCCAATTCCACTATACCTCCCCACTTCACCCAACCTCCCCACTTCACCCAACCTCCCCACTTCTCCCTACCTCCCCACTCCATCCAACCTCCCCACTTCACCCAACCTCCGCACTCCATCCAACCTCCGCACTTCACCCAACCTCCCGATTCCACTATGCCTCCCCACTTCACCCAACCTCCCCACTCCACCCAACCTCCCCACTCCACCCAACTTCCCCACTTCACCCAACCTCCCCACTCCACCCAACCTCCCCACTTCACCCAACCTCCCTACTTCACCCAACCTACCCTCTCCACTATGCCTCCCCACTTCACCCAACCTCCCAATTCCACTATGCCTCCCCACTTCACCCGACCTCCCCACTTCACCCAACCTCCCCACTTCACCCAACCTCACCACTTCACCCAACCTCCGCACTCCACCCAAATTCCGCACTCCACTCAACTTCCCCACTCCACCAATCCTACGCACTCGAACCAACTTCCGCACTCCACGCAAGCTACGCACTCCATCCAACTACCGCACTCCACCCAACTTCAGCACTCCACCCAACTTCCGCACTCCAGCCAACCTCTGCACTCCACCCAACCTCCGCACGCCACTCAACTTCCCCACTCCACCCAACCTCCCCACTCCACCCAACTTCCCCACTTCACCCAACCTCCCCACTCCACTATGCCTCCCCGCATCACCCAACCTCCCCACTTCACCCAACCTCCCAATTCCACTATGCCTCCCCACGTCACCCGACCTCCCCACTTCACCCAACCTCCCCACTTCACCCAACCTCACCACTTCACCCAACCTCCGCACTCCACCCAAATTCCGCACTCCCCTCAACTTCCCCACTCCACCCAACCTCCCCACTTCACCCAACCTCCCCACTACACCCAACCTCCCCACTTCACCCAACCTCCCCACTTCACCCAACCGCCCCACTTCACCCAACCTCCCAATTCCACTATGCCTCCCCACTTCACCCAACCTCCCCACTCCACCCAACGTCCGCACTTCTCGCAACCTCCGCACTCCATCCAACATCCGCACTCCACCAATCCTACGCACTCGAACCAACTTCCGCACTCCACGCAAGCTACGCACTCCACCCAACTACCGCACTCCACCCAACTTCAGCACTCCACCCAACTTCCGCACTCCAGCCAACCTCTGCACTCCACCCAACCTCCGCACTCCACTCAACTTCCCCACTCCACCCAACTTCCCCACTTAACCCAACCTCCCCACTCCACCCAACCTCCCCGCTTCACACAACCGTCCCACTTCACCCAACCCCCCCCACTTCACCCAACCTCCCAATTCCACTATACCTCCCCACTTCACCCAACCTCCCCACTTCACCCAACCTCCCCTCTTCTCCCAACCTCCCCACTCCACCCAACCTCCCCACTTCACCCAACTTCCGCAGTCCATCCAAGCTCCGCACTTTACCCACCCTCCCAATTCCAATGTGGCTCCCCACTTCACCCAACCTCCCCACTCCACCCAACTTCAGCACTCCGCCCAACTTCCGCACTCCAGCCAACCTCTGCACTCCACCCAACCTCCCCACTCCACTCAACTTCCCCACTCCACCCAACTTCCCCACTTCACCCAACCTCCCCACTCCACCCAACCTCCCCACTTCACACAATCGTCCCACTTCACCCAACCCCCCCCCACTTCACCCAACCTCCGCACTCCATTCAACCTCCGCACTCCACTAGGCCTACCCACTTCACCCAACCTCCCCACTCCACTATGCCTCCCCACATCACCCAACCTCCCCACTTCACCCAACCTCCCAATTCCACTATGCCTCCCCATTTCACCCAACCTCCGAACTCCATTCAACCTCCGCACTCCACTAGGCCTACCCACTTCACCCAACCTCCCCACTCCACTATGCCTCCCCACATCACCCAACTTCCGCACTCCACCCAACCTCCGGACTTCACCCAAACTCCCCACTCCATCCAACCTCCCCTCTTCACCCAACCTCCCCACTCCAACCAACCTCCCCACTTCACCCAACCTCCCCACTTCACCCAACCGTCCCACTTCACCCAACCTCCCAATTCCACTATACCTCCCCACTTCACCCAACCTCCCCACTTCACCCAACCTCCCCACTTCTCCCTACCTCCCCACTCCATCCAACCTCCCCACTTCACTCAACCTCCGCACTCCATCCAACCTCCGCACTTCACCCAACCTCCCGATTCCACTATGCCTCCCCACTTCACCCAACCTCCCCACTCCACCCAACTTCAGCACTCCGCCCAACTTCCGCACTCCAGCCAACCTCTGCACTCCACCCAACCTCCGCACTCCACTCAACTTCCCCACTCCACCCAACTTCCCCACTTCACCCAACCTCCCCACTCCACCCAACCTCCCCACTTCACACAATCGTCCCACTTCACCCAACCCCCCCCACTTCACCCAACCACCCAATTCCACTATACCTCCCCACTTCACCCAACCTCCCCACTTCACCCAACCTCCCCTCTTCTCCCAACCTCCCCACTCCACCCAACCTCCCCACTTAACCCAACTTCCGCAGTCCATCCAAGCTCCGCACTTTACCCAACCACCCAATTCCACTATACCTCCCCACTTCACCCAACCTCCCCACTTCACCCAACCTCCCCTCTTCTCCCAACCTCCCCACTTCACCCAACCTCCCCACTCCACCCAACTTCAGCACTACACCCAACTTCAGCACTCCAGCCAACCTCTCCACTCCACCCAACCGCCGCACTCCAATCAACTACCCCACTCCACCCAACCTCCCTAATCCACCCAACCTCCCCACTTCACGCAACCTCCGCACTCCATTCAACCTCCGCACTCCACTATGCCTACCCACTTCACCCAACCTCCCCACTCCACTATGCCTCCCCACATCACCCAACCTCCCCACTTCACCCAACCTCCCAATTCCACTATGCCTCCCCATTTCACCCAACCTCCGAACTCCACCCAACTTCCGCACTCCACCCAACCTCCGGACTTCACCCAAACTCCCCACTCAATCCAACCTCCCCTCTTCACCCAACCTCCCCACTCCAACCAACCTCCCCACTTCACCCAACCTCCCCACTTCACCCAACCGTCCCACTTCACCCAACCTCCCAATTCCACTATACCTCCCCACTTCACCCAACCTCCCCACTTCACCCAACCTCCCCACTTCTCCCTACCTCCCCACTCCATCCAACCTCCCCACTTCACTCAACCTCCGCACTCCATCCAACCTCCGCACTTCACCCAACCTCCCGATTCCACTATGCCTCCCCACTTCACCCAACCTCCCCACTCCACCCAACCTCCCCACTCCACGCAACTTCCCCACTTCACCCAACCTCCCCACTCCACCCAACCTCCCCACTTCACCCAACCTCCCTACTTCACCCAACCTACCCTCTCCACTATGCCTCCCCACTTCACCCAACCTCCCAATTCCACTATGCCTCCCGACTTCACCCGACCTCCCCACTTCACCCAACCTCCCCACTTCACCCAACCTCACAACTTCACCCAACCTCCGCACTCCACCCAAATTCCGCACTCCACTCAACTTCCCCACTCCACCAATCCTACGCACTCGAACCAACTTCCGCACTCCAGGCAAGCTACGCACTCCATCCAACTACCGCACTCCACCCAACTTCCGCACTCCAGCCAACCTCTGCACTCCACCCAACCTCCGCACTCCACTCAACTTCCCCACTCCACCCAACCTCCCCACTTCACCCAACCTCCCCACTCCACCCAACCTCCCCACTTCACCCAACCCCCCCCCCCCCACTTCACCCAACCTCCCAATTCCACTATGCCTCCCCACTTCACCCAACCTCCCCAATACACCCAACCTCCCCTCTTCTCCCAACCTCCCCACTTCACCCAACCTCCCCTCTTCTCCCAACCTCCCCACTCCACCCAACTTCAGCACTACACCCAACTTCAGCACTCCAGCCAACCTCTGCACTCCACCCAACCTCCGCACACTAATCAACTTCCCCACTCCACCCAACCTCCCTACTCCACCCAACCTCCCCACTTCACGCAACCTCCCCACTCAACCCAACCTCCCCACTTCACCCAACCTCCCCAATTCACACAATCTCCCCACTTCACCTAACCTCCCCAATACACCCAACTTTCGCATTCCACCCAACCTCCCCACTTCGCGCAACCTCCGCACTCCATCCACCCTCCGCACTCCACCACACCTACGCACTGGAACCAACTTCCGCACTCCACCCAACCTCCCCACTCCACCCAACGTCTACACTCAACCCAACCTCCCCACTTCACCCAACCTCCCTACTCCACCCAACCGCCCCACTTCACGCAACCTCCGCACTCCATCCAACCTCCGCACTCCACCCAACCTCCGGACTCTACCCAACCTCCGCACTCCACCCAACTTCCCCACTCCACCCAACCTCTACACTCAACCCAACCTCCCCACTTCACCCAACCTCCCTACTCCACCCAACCGCCCCACTTCACGCAACCTCCGCACTCCATCCAACTTCCGCACTCCAGCCAACCTCTGCACTCCACCCAACCTCCGCACTCCACTCAACTTCCCCACTCCACCCAACTTCCCCACTTCACCCAACCTCCCCACTCCACCCAACCTCCCCACTTCACACAATCGTCCCACTTCACCCAACCCCCCCACTTCACCCAACCACCCAATTCCACTATACCTCCCCACTTCACCCAACCTCCCCACTTCACCCAACCTCCCCTCTTCTCCCAACCTCCCCACTCCACCCAACCTCCCCACTTCACCCAACTTCCGCAGTCCATCCAAGCTCCGCACTTTACCCACCCTCCCAATTCCACTATGGCTCCCCACTTCACCCAACCTCCCCACTCCACCCAACTTCAGCACTACACCCAACTTCAGCACTCCAGCCAACCTCTCCAATCCACCCAACCGCCGCACTCCAATCAACTTCCCCACTCCACCCAACCTCCCTAATCCACACAACCTCCCCACTTCACGCAACCTCCGCACTCCATTCAACCTCCGCACTCCACTATGCCTACCCACTTCACCCAACCTCCCCACTCCACTATGCCTCCCCACATCACCCAACCTCCCCACTTCACCCAACCTCCCAATTCCACTATGCCTCCCCATTTACCTCCCAATTCCACTATGCCTCCCCATTTCACCCAACTTCCGAACTCCACCCAACTTCCGCACTCCACCCAACCTCCGGACTTCACCCAAACTCCCCACTCCATCCAACCTCCCCTCTTCACCCAACCTCCCCACTCCAACCAACCTCCCCACTTCACCCAACCTCCCCACTTCACCCAACCGTCCCACTTCACCCAACCTCCCAATTCCACAATACCTCCCCACTTCACCCAACCTCCCCGCTTCACCCAACCTCCCCACTTCTCCCTACCTCCCCACTCCATCCAACCTCCCCACTTCACCCAACCTCCGCACTCCATCCAACCTCCGCACTTCACCCAACCTCCCGATTCCACTATGCCTCCCCACTTCACCCAACCTCCCCACTCCACCCAACCTCCCCACTCCACCCAACTTCCCCACTTCACCCAACCTCCCCACTCCACCCAACCTCCCCACTTCACCCAACCTCCCTACTTCACCCAACCTACCCTCTCCACTATGCCTCCCCACTTCACCCAACCTCCCAATTCCACTATGCCTCCCCACTTAACCCGACCTCCCCACTTCACCCAACCTCCCCACTTCACCCAACCTCACCACTTCACCCAACCTCCGCACTCCACCCAAATTCCGCACTCCACTCAACTTCCCCACTCCACCAATCCTACGCACTCGAACCAACTTCCGCACTCCACGCAAGCTACGCACTCCATCCAACTACCGCACTCCACCCAACTTCAGCACTCCACCCAACTTCCGCACTCCAGCCAACCTCTGCACTCCACCCAACCTCCGCACACCAATCAACTTCCCCACTTCACCCAACCTCCCAATTCCACTATACCTCCCCACTTCACCCAACCTCCCCACTTCACCCAACCTCCCCACTTCTCCCTACCTCCCCACTCCACCCAACCTCCCCACTTCACCCAACCTCCGCACTCCATCCAACCTCCGCACTTCACCCAACCTCCCGATTCCACTATGCCTCCCCACTTCACCCAACCTCCCCACTCCACCCAACTTCCCCACTTCACCCAACCTCCCCACTCCACCCAACCTCCCCACTTCACCCAACCTCCCTACTTCACCCAACCTACCCTCTCCACTATGCCTCCCCACTTCAGCCAACCTCCCAATTCCACTATGCCTCCCGACTTCACCCGACCTCCCCACTTCACCCAACCTCCCCACTTCACCCAACCTCACAACTTCACCCAACCTCCGCACTCCACCCAAATTCCGCACTCCACTCAACTTCCCCACTCCACCAATCCTACGCACTCGAACCAACTTCCGCACTCCAGGCAAGCTACGCACTCCATCCAACTACCGCACTCCACCCAACTTCAGCACTCCACCCAACTTCCGCACTCCAGCCAACCTCTGCACTCCACCCAACCTCCGCACTCCACTCAACTTCCCCACTCCACCCAACCTCCCCACTTCACACAACCTCCCCACTCCACCCAACCTCCCCACTTCACCCAACCCCCCCCCCCACTTCACCCAACCTCCCAATTCCACTATGCCTCCCCACTTCACCCAACCTCCCCAATACACCCAACCTCCCCTCTTCTCCCAACCTCCCCACTTCACCCAACCTCCCCTCTTCTCCCAACCTCCCCACTCCACCCAACTTCAGCACTACACCCAACTTCAGCACTCCAGCCAACCTCTGCACTCCACCCACCCTCCGCACACTAATCAACTTCCCCACTCCACCCAACCTCCCTACTCCACCCAACCTCCCCACTTCACGCAACCTCCCCACTCAACCCAACCTCCCCACTTCACCCAACCTCCCCAATTCACACAATCTCCCCACTTCACCTAACCTCCCCAATACACCCAACTTTCGCATTCCACCCAACCTCCCCACTTCGCGCAACCTCCGCACTCCATCCACCCTCCGCACTCCACCACACCTACGCACTGGAACCAACTTCCGCACTCCACCCAACCTCCCCACTCCACCCAACCTCTACACTCAACCCAACCTCCCCACTTCACCCAACCTCCCTACTCCACCCAACCGCCCCACTTCACGCAACCTCCGCACTCCATCCAACCTCCGCACTCCACCCAACCTCCGGACTCTACCCAACCTCCGCACTCCACCCAACTTCCCCACTCCACCCAACCTCTACACTCAACCCAACCTCCCCACTTCACCCAACCTCCCTACTCCACCCAACCGCCCCACTTCACGCAACCTCCGCACTCCATCCAACTTCCGCACTCCAGCCAACCTCTGCACTCCACCCAACCTCCGCACTCCACTCAACTTCCCCACTCCACCCAACTTCCCCACTTAACCCAACCTCCCCACTCCACCCAACCTCCCCGCTTCACACAACCGTCCCACTTCACCCAACCCCCCCCACTTCACCCAACCTCCCAATTCCACTATACCTCCCCACTTCACCCAACCTCCCCACTTCACCCAACCTCCCCTCTTCTCCCAACCTCCCCACTCCACCCAACCTCCCCACTTCACCCAACTTCCGCAGTCCATCCAAGCTCCGCACTTTACCCACCCTCCCAATTCCAATGTGGCTCCCCACTTCACCCAACCTCCCCACTCCACCCAACTTCAGCACTCCGCCCAACTTCCGCACTCCAGCCAACCTCTGCACTCCACCCAACCTCCGCACTCCACTCAACTTCCCCACTCCACCCAACTTCCCCACTTCACCCAACCTCCCCACTCCACCCAACCTCCCCACTTCACACAATCGTCCCACTTCACCCAACCCCCCCACTTCACCCAACCACCCAATTCCACTATACCTCCCCACTTCACCCAACCTCCCCACTTCACCCAACCTCCCCTCTTCTCCCAACCTCCCCACTCCACCCAACCTCCCCACTTCACCCAACTTCCGCAGTCCATCCAAGCTCCGCACTTTACCCACCCTCCCAATTCCACTATGGCTCCCCACTCCACCCAACTTCAGCACTACACCCAACTTCAGCACTCCAGCCAACCTCTCCAATCCACCCAACCGCCGCACTCCAATCAACTTCCCCACTCCACCCAACCTCCCTAATCCACCCAACCTCCCCACTTCACGCAACCTCCGCACTCCATTCAACCTCCGCACTCCACTATGCCTACCCACTTCACCCAACCTCCCCACTCCACTATGCCTCCCCACATCACCCAACCTCCCCACTTCACCCAACCTCCCAATTCCACTATGCCTCCCCATTTCACCCAACTTCCGAACTCCACCCAACTTCCGCACTCCACCCAACCTCCGGACTTCACCCAAACTCCCCACTCCATCCAACCTCCCCTCTTCACCCAACCTCCCCACTCCAACCATCCTCCCCACTTCACCCAACCTCCCCACTTCACCCAACCGTCCCACTTCACCCAACCTCCCAATTCCACTATACCTCCCCACTTCACCCAACCTCCCCACTTCACCCAACCTCCCCACTTCTCCCTACCTCCCCACTCCATCCAACCTCCCCACTTCACCCAACCTCCGCACTCCATCCAACCTCCGCACTTCACCCAACCTCCCGATTCCACTATGCCTCCCCACTTCACCCAACCTCCCCACTCCACCCAACCTCCCCACTCCACCCAACTTCCCCACTTCACCCAACCTCCCCACTCTACCCAACCTCCCCACTTCACCCAACCTCCCTACTTCACCCAACCTACCCTCTCCACTATGCCTCCCCACTTCACCCAACCTCCCAATTCCACTATGCCTCCCCACTTCACCCGACCTCCCCACTTCACCCAACCTCCCCACTTCACCCAACCTCACCACTTCACCCAACCTCCGCACTCCACCCAAATTCCGCACTCCACTCAACTTCCCCACTCCACCAATCCTACGCACTCGAACCAACTTCCGCACTCCACGCAAGCTACGCACTCCATCCAACTACCGCACTCCACCCAACTTCAGCACTCCACCCAACTTCCGCACTCCAGCCAACCTCTGCACTCCACCCAACCTCCGCACACCAATCAACTTCCCCACTTCACCCAACCTCCCAATTCCACTATACCTCCCCACTTCACCCAACCTCCCCACTTCACCCAACCTCCCCACTTCTCCCTACCTCCCCACTCCACCCAACCTCCCCACTTCACCCAACCTCCGCACTCCATCCAACCTCCGCACTTCACCCAACCTCCCGATTCCACTATGCCTCCCCACTTCACCCAACCTCCCCACTCCACCCAACTTCCCCACTTCACCCAACCTCCCCACTCCACCCAACCTCCCCTCTCCACCCAACCTCCCTACTTCACCCAACCTACCC
Organism: Oasisia sp. SBJ-2009; assembly: GCA_964017155.1. Classification (NCBI taxonomy): domain Eukaryota; kingdom Metazoa; phylum Annelida; class Polychaeta; order Sabellida; family Siboglinidae; genus Oasisia; species Oasisia sp. SBJ-2009. The sequence continues at coordinate 35,897,222 of OZ024856.1, forward strand.
TCTCCACTATGCCTCCCCACTTCACCCAACCTCCCCACTCCACTATGCTTCCCCACATCACCCAACCTCCCCACTTCACCCAACCTCCCAATTCCACTACGCCTGTCCACTCCACCCGACCTCCCCACTTCACCCAACCTCCCCACTCCACCCAACCTCCTCACTCCACCCAAACTCCCCACTTCACCCAACCTCCCCACTTTACACAACCTCCCCACTCAACCCAACCTCCCCACTTCACCCAACCTCCCCAATTCACACAATCTCCCCACTTCACCTAACCTCCCCAATACACCCAACTTCCGCACTCCACCCAACCTCCGCACTCAACCTAACCTCCCCACTTCACCCAACCTCCCCACTCCACCCAACCTCCCCACTTCGCGCAACCTCCGCACTCCATCCACCCTCCGCACTCCACCACACCTACGCACTGGAACCAACTTCCGCACTCCACCCAACCTCCCCACTCCACCCAACCTCTACACTCAACCCAACCTCCCCACTTCACCCAACCTCCCTACTCCACCCAACCGGCCCACTTCACGCAACCTCCGCACTCCATCCAACCTCCGCACTCCACCCAACCTCCGGACTCTACCCAACCTCCGCACTCCACCCAACTTCCGCACTCCACCCAACCTCCCCACTTCACCCAACCTCCCCACTTCACCCAACCTCCGCACTCCATCCAACCTCCGCACTTCACCCAACCTCCCGATTCCACTATACCGCCCCACTTCACCCAACCTCCCCACTTCACCCAACCTCCCCACTTCTCCCTACCTCCCCACTCCACCCAACCTCCCCACTTTACCCAACCTCCGCACTCCATCCAACCTCCGCACTTCACCCAACCTCCCGATTCCACTATGCCTCCCCACTTCACCCAACCTCCCCACTCCACCCAACCTCCCCACTCCACCCAACTTCCCCACTTCACCCAACCTCCCCACTCCACCCAACTTCCCCACTTCACCCAACCTCCCCACTCCACTATGCCTCCCCGCATCACCCAACCTCCCCACTTCACCCAACCTCCCAATTCCACTATGCCTCCCCACGTCACCCGACCTCCCCACTTCACCCAACCTCCCCACTTCACCCAACTTCACCACTTCACCCAACCTCCGCACTCCACCCAAATTCCGCACTCCCCTCAACTTCCCCACTCCACCCAACCTCCCCACTTCACCCAACCTCCCCACTACACCCAACCTCCCCACTTCACCCAACCTCCCCACTTCACCCAACCGCCCCACTTCACCCAACCTCCCAATTCCACTATGCCTCCCCACTTCACCCAACCTCCCCACTCCACCCAACGTCCGCACTTCTCGCAACCTCCGCACTCCATCCAACATCCGCACTCCACCAATCCTACGCACTCGAACCAACTTCCGCACTCCACGCAAGCTACGCACTCCACCCAACTACCGCACTCCACCCAACTTCAGCACTCCACCCAACTTCCGCACTCCAGCCAACCTCTGCACTCCACCCAACCTCCGCACTCCACTCAACTTCCCCACTCCACCCAACTTCCCCACTTAACCCAACCTCCCCACTCCACCCAACCTCCCCACTTCACACAACCGTCCCACTTCACCCAACCCCCCACTTCACCCAACCTCCCCACTTCACCCAACCTCCCCACTTCACCCAACCTCCCCTCTTCTCCCAACCTCCCCACTCCACCCAACCTCCCCACTTCACCCAACTTCCGCAGTCCATCCAAGCTCCGCACTTTACCCACCCTCCCAATTCCACTGTGGCTCCCCACTTCACCCAACCTCCCCACTCCACCCAACTTCAGCACTCCGCCCAACTTCCGCACTCCAGCCAACCTCTGCACTCCACCCAACCTCCGCACTCCACTCAACTTCCCCACTCCACCCAACTTCCCCACTACACCAAACCTCCCCACTCCACCCAACCTCCCCACTTCACACAATCGTCCCACTTCACCCAACCCCCCCACTTCACCCAACCACCCAATTCCACTATACCTCCCCACTTCACCCAACCTCCCCACTTCACCCAACCTCCCCTCTTCACCCAACCTCCCCACTCCACCCAACCTCCCCACTTCACCCAACTTCCGCAGTCCATCCAAGCTCCGCACTTTACCCACCCTCCCAATTCCACTATGGCTCCCCACTTCACCCAACTTCAGCACTACACCCAACTTCAGCACTCCAGCCAACCTCTCCACTCCACCCAACCGCCGCACGCCAATCAACTTCCCCACTCCACCCAACCTCCCTAATCCACCCAACCTCCCCACTTCACGCAACCTCCGCACTCCATTCAACCTCCGCACTCCACTATGCCTACCCACTTCACCCAACCTCCCCACTCCACTATGCCTCCCCACATCACCCAACCTCCCCACTTCCACCCTACCTCCCAATTCCACTATGCCTCCCCATTTCACCCAACCTCCGAACTCCACCCTACTTCCGCACTCCACCCAACCTCCGGACTTCACACAAACTCCCCACTCCATCCAACCTCCCCTCTTCACCCAACCTCCCCACTCCAACCAACCTCCCCACTTCACCCAACCTCCCCACTTCACCCAACCGTCCCACTTCACCCAACCTCCCAATTACACTATACCTCCCCACTTCACCCAACCTCCCCACTTCACCCAACCTCCCCACTTCTCCCTACCTCCCCACTCCATCCAACCTCCCCACTTCACCCAACCTCCGCACTCCATCCAACCTCCGCACTTCACCCAACCTCCCGATTCCACTATGCCTCCCCACTTCACCCAACCTCCCCACTCCACCCAACCTCCCCACTCCACCCAACTTCCCCACTTCACCCAACCTCCCCACTCCACCCAACCTCCCCACTTCACCCAACCTCCCTACTTCACCCAACCTAACCTCTCCACTATGCCTCCCCACTTCACCCAACATCCCAACTCCACTATGCCTCCCCACTTCACCCGACCTCCCCACTTCACCCAACCTCCCCACTTCACCCAACCTCACAACTTCACCCAACCTCCGCACTCCACCCAAATTCCGCACTCCACTCAACTTCCCCACTCCACCAATCCTACGCACTCGAACCAACTTCCGCACTCCACGCAAGCTACGCACTCCATCCAACTACCGCACTCCACCCAACTTCAGCACTCCACCCAACTTCCGCACTCCAGCCAACCTCTGCACTCCACCCAACCTCCGCACTCCACTCAACTTCCCCACTCCACCCAACCTCCCCACTTCACCCAACCTCCCCACTCCACCCAACCTCCCCACTTCACACAACCGTCCCACTTCACCAAACCCCCCCCACTTCACCCAACCTCCCAATTCCACTATGCCTCCCCACTTCACCCAACCTCCCCACTTCACCCAACCTCCCCTCTTCTCCCAACCTCCCCACTCCACCCAACCTCCCCACTTCACCCAACTTCCGCAGTCCATCCAAGCTCCCCACTTCACCCAATCTCCCCACTCCACCCAACTTCAGCACTACACCCAACTTCAGCACTCCAGCCAACCTCTGCACTCCACCCAACCTCCGCACACCAATCAACTTCCCCACTCCACCCAACCTCCCCACTTCACGCAACCTCCGCACTCCATTCAACCTCCGCACTCCACTATGCCTACCCACTTCACCCAAACTCCCCACTCCACTATGCCTCCCCACATCACCCAACCTCCCCACTTCCCCCAACCTCCCAATTCCACTATGCCTCCCCATTTCACCCAACCTCCGAACTCCACCCAACTTCCGCACTCCATCCAACTTCCGCACTCCACCCAAACTCCGGACTTCACCCAAACTCCCCACTCCATCCAACCTCCCCTCTTCACCCAACCTCCCCACTCCACCCAACCTCCCCACTTCACCCAACCTCCCCACTACACCCAACCGTCCCACTTCACCCAACCTCCCAATTCCACTATACCTCCCCACTTCACCCAACCTCCCCACTTCACCCAACCTCCCCACTTCTCCCTACCTCCCCACTCCACCCAACCTCCCCACTTCACCCAACCTCCGCACTCCATCCAACCTCCGCACTTCACCCAACCTCCCGATTCCACTATGCCTCCCCACTTCACCCAACCTCCCCACTCCACCTAACTTCCCCACTTCACCCAACCTCCCCACTCCACCCAGCCTCCCCTCTCCACCCAACCTCTCTACTTCACCCAACCTACCCTCTCCACTATGCCTCCCCACTTCACCCAACCTCCCCACTCCACTATGCTTCCCCACATCACCCAACCTCCCCACTTCACCCAACCTCCCAATTCCACTATGCCTGTCCACTTCACCCGACCTCCCCACTTCACCCAAACTCCCCACTCCACCCAACCTCCTCACTCCACCCAAACTCCCCACTTCACCCAACCTCCCCACTCCACCCAACCTCCCCACTTCGCGCAACCTCCGCACTCCATCCACCCTCCGCACTCCACCACACCTACGCACTGGAACCAACTTCCGCACTCCACCCAACCTCCCCACTCCACCCAACCTCTACACTCAACCCAACCTCCCCACTTCACCCAACCTCCCTACTCCACCCAACCGGCCCACTTCACGCAACCTCCGCACTCCATCCAACCTCCGCACTTCACCCAACCTCCCGATTCCACTATACCGCCCCACTTCACCCAACCTCCCCACTTCACCCAACCTCCCCACTTCTCCCTACCTCCCCACTCCACCCAACCTCCCCACTTTACCCAACCTCCGCACTCCATCCAACCTCCGCACTTCACCCAACCTCCCGATTCCCTATGCCTCCCCACTTCACCCAACCTCCCCACTCCACCCAACCTCCCCACTCCACCCAACTTCCCCACTTCACCCAACCTCCCCACTCCACCCAACTTCCCCACTTCACCCAACCTCCCCACTCCACTATGCCTCCCCGCATCACCCAACCTCCCCACTTCACCCAACCTCCCAATTCCACTATGCCTCCCCACGTCACCCGACCTCCACACTTCACCCAACCTCCCCACTTCACCCAACCTCACCACTTCACCCAACCTCCGCACTCCACCCAAATTCCGCACTCCCCTCAACTTCCTCACTCCACCCAACCTCCCCACTTCACCCAACCTCCCCACTACACCCAACCTCCCCACTTCACCCAACCTCCCCACTTCACCCAACCGCCCCACTTCACCCAACCTCCCAATTCCACTATGCCTCCCCACTTCACCCAACCTCCCCACTCCACCCAACGTCCGCACTTCTCGCAACCTCCGCACTCCATCCAACATCCGCACTCCACCAATCCTACGCACTCGAACCAACTTCCGCACTCCACGCAAGCTACGCACTCCACCCAACTACCGCACTCCACCCAACTTCAGCACTCCACCCAACTTCCGCACTCCAGCCAACCTCCGCACTCCACTCAACTTCCCCACTCCACCCAACTTCCCCACTTAACCCAACCTCCCCACTCCACCCAACCTCCCCACTTCACACAACCGTCCCACTTCACCCAACCTCCCCACTTCACCCAACCTCCCCACTTCTCCCTACCTCCCCACTCCATCCAACCTCCCCACTTCACCCAACCACCCAATTCCACTATACCTCCCCACTTCACCCAACCTCCCCACTTCACCCAACCTCCCCTCTTCACCCAACCTCCCCACTCCACCCAACCTCCGCACTCCACAATGCCTACCCACTTCACCCAAACTCCCCACTCCACTATGCCTCCCCACATCACCCAACCTCCCCACTTCCCCCAACCTCCCAATTCCACTATGCCTCCCCATTTCACCCAACCTCCGAACTCCACCCAACTTCCGCACTCCATCCAACTTCCGCACTCCACCCAAACTCCGGACTTCACCCAAACTCCCCACTCCATTCCACCTCCCCTCTTCACCCAACCTCCCCACTCCACCCAACCTCCCCACTTCACCCAACCTCCCCACTTCACCCAACCGTCCCACTTCACCCAACCTCCCAATTCCACTATACCTCCCCACTTCACCCAACCTCCCCACTTCACCCAACCTCCCCACTTCTCCCTACCTCCCCACTCCACCCAACCTCCCCACTTCACCCAACCTCCGCACTCCATCCAACCTCCGCACTTCACCCAACCTCCCGATTCCACTATGCCTCCCCACTCCACCCAACCTCCCCACTCCACCCAACTTCCCCACTTCACCCAACCTCCCCACTCCACCCAACTTCCCCACTTCACCCAACCTCCCCACTCCACTATGCCTCCCCGCATCACCCAACCTCCCCATTTCACCCAACCTCCCAATTCCACTATGCCTCCCCACGTCACCCGACCTCCCCACTTCACCCAACCTCCCCACTTCACCCAACCTCACCACTTCACCCAACCTCCGCACTCCACCCAAATTCCGCACTCCCCTCAACTTCCTCACTCCACCCAACCTCCCCACTTCACCCAACCTCCCCACTACACCCAACCTCCCCACTTCACCCAACCTCCCCACTTCACCCAACCGCCCCACTTCACCCAACCTCCCAATTCCACTATGCCTCCCCACTTCACCCAACCTCCCCACTCCACCCAACGTCCGCACTTCTCGCAACCTCCGCACTCCATCCAACATCCGCACTCCACCAATCCTACGCACTCGAACCAACTTCCGCACTCCACGCAAGCTACGCACTCCACCCAACTACCGCACTCCACCCAACTTCAGCACTCCACCCAACTTCCGCACTCCAGCCAACCTCTGCACTCCACCCAACCTCCGCACTCCACTCAACTTCCCCACTCCACCCAACTTCCCCACTTAACCCAACCTCCCCACTCCACCCAACCTCCCCACTTCACACAACCGTCCCACTTCACCCAACCCCCCCACTTCACCCAACCTCCCAATTCCACTATACCTCCCCACTTCACCCAACCTCCCCACTTCACCCAACCTCCCCACTTCTCCCTACCTCCCCACTCCATCCAACCTCCCCACTTCACCCAACCTCCGCACTCCATCCAACCTCCGCACTTCACCCAACCTCCCGATTCCACTATGCCTCCCCACTTCACCCAACCTCCCCACTCCACCCAACCTCCCCACTCCACCCAACTTCCCCACTTCACCCAACCTCCCCACTCCACCCAACCTCCCCACTTCACCCAACCTCCCTACTTCACCCAACCTACCCTCTCCACTATGCCTCCCCACTTCACCCAACCTCCCAATTCCACTATGCCTCCCCACTTCACCCGACCTCCCCACTTCACCCAACCTCCCCACTTCACACAACCTCACAACTTCACCCAACCTCCGCACTCCACCCAAATTCCGCACTCCACTCAACTTCCCCACTCCACCAATCCTACGCACTCGAACCAACTTCCGCACTCCACGCAAGCTACGCACTCCATCCAACTACCGCACTCCACCCAACTTCAGCACTCCACCCAACTTCCGCACTCCAGCCAACCTCTGCACTCCACCCAACCTCCGCACTCCACTCAACTTCCCCACTCCACCCAACCTCCCCACTTCACCCAACCTCCCCACTCCACCCAACCTCCACACTTCACACAACCGTCCCACTTCACCCAACCCCCCCCCCCACTTCACCCAACCTCCCAATTCCACTATGCCTCCCCACTTCACCCAACCTCCCCACTTCACCCAACCTCCCCTCTCCACTATGCCTCCCCACTTCACCCAACCTCCCCACTCCACTATGCTTCCCCACATCACCCAACCTCCCCACTTCACCCAACCTCCCAATTCCACTATGCCTGTCCACTTCACCCGACCTCCCCACTTCACCCAACCTCCCCACTCCACCCAACCTCCTCACTCCACCCAAACTCCCCACTTCACCCAACCTCCCCACTTTACACAACCTCCCCACTCAACCCAACCTCCCCACTTCACCCAACCTCCCCAATTCACACAATCTCCCCACTTCACCTAACCTCCCCAATACACCCAACTTCCGCACTCCACCCAACCTCCGCACTCAACCTAACCTCCCCACTTCACCCAACCTCCCCACTGCACCCAACCTCCCCACTTCGCGCAACCTCCGCACTCCATCCACCCTCCGCACTCCACCACACCTACGCACTGGAACCAACTTCCGCACTCCACCCAACCTCCCCACTCCACCCAACCTCTACACTCAACCCAACCTCCCCACTTCACCCAACCTCCCTACTCCACCCAACCGGCCCACTTCACGCAACCTCCGCACTCCATCCAACCTCCGCACTCCACCCAACCTCCGGACTCTACCCAACCTCCGCACTCCACCCAACTTCCGCACTCCACCCAACCTCCCCACTTCACCCAACCTCCCCACTTCACCCAACCTCCGCACTCCATCCAACCTCCGCACTTCACCCAACCTCCCGATTCCACTATACCGCCCCACTTCACCCAACCTCCCCACTTCACCCAACCTCCCCACTTCTCCCTACCTCCCCACTCCACCCAACCTCCCCACTTTACCCAACCTCCGCACTCCATCCAACCTCCGCACTTCACCCAACCTCCCGATTCCACTATGCCTCCCCACTTCACCCAACCTCCCCACTCCACCCAACCTCCCCACTCCACCCAACTTCCCCACTTCACCCAACCTCCCCACTCCACCCAACTTCCCCACTTCACCCAACCTCCCCACTCCACTATGCCTCCCCGCATCACCCAACCTCCCCACTTCACCCAACCTCCCAATTCCACTATGCCTCCCCACGTCACCCGACCTCCCCACTTCACCCAACCTCCCCACTTCACCCAACCTCACCACTTCACCCAACCTCCGCACTCCAACCAAATTCCGCACTCCCCTCAACTTCCTCACTCCACCCAACCTCCCCACTTCACCCAACCTCCCCACTACACCCAACCTCCCCACTTCACCCAACCTCCCCACTTCACCCAACCGCCCCACTTCACCCAACCTCCCAATTCCACTATGCCTCCCCACTTCACCCAACCTCCCCACTCCACCCAACGTCCGCACTTCTCGCAACCTCCGCACTCCATCCAACATCCGCACTCCACCAATCCTACGCACTCGAACCAACTTCCGCACTCCACGCAAGCTACGCACTCCACCCAACTACCGCACTCCACCCAACTTCAGCACTCCACCCAACTTCCGCACTCCAGCCAACCTCTGCACTCCACCCAACCTCCGCACTCCACTCAACTTCCCCACTCCACCCAACTTCCCCACTTAACCCAACCTCCCCACTCCACCCAACCTCCCCACTTCACACAACCGTCCCACTTCACCCAACCCCCCCCACTTCACCCAACCTCCCAATTCCACTATACCTCCCCACTTCACCCAACCTCCCCACTTCACCCAACCTCCCCACTTCTCCCTACCTCCCCACTCCATCCAACCTCCCCACTTCACCCAACCTCCGCACTCCATCCAACCTCCGCACTTCACCCAACCTCCCGATTCCACTATGCCTCCCCACTTCACCCAACCTCCCCACTCCACCCAACCTCCCCACTCCACCCAACTTCCCCACTTCACCCAACCTCCCCACTCCACCCAACCTCCCCACTTCACCCAACCTCCCTACTTCACCCAACCTACCCTCTCCACTATGCCTCCCCACTTCACCCAACCTCCCAATTCCACTATGCCTCCCCACTTCACCCGACCTCCCCACTTCACCCAACCTCCCCACTTCACCCAACCTCACAACTTCACCCAACCTCCGCACTCCACCCAAATTCCGCACTCCACTCAACTTCCCCACTCCACCAATCCTACGCACTCGAACCAACTTCCGCACTCCACGCAAGCTACGCACTCCATCCAACTACCGCACTCCACCCAACTTCAGCACTCCACCCAACTTCCGCACTCCAGCCAACCTCTGCACTCCACCCAACCTCCGCACTCCACTCAACTTCCCCACTCCACCCAACCTCCCCACTTCACCCAACCTCCCCACTCCACCCAACCTCCACACTTCACACAACCGTCCCACTTCACCCAACCCCCCCCCCCCCACTTCACCCAACCTCCCAATTCCACTATGCCTCCCCACTTCACCCAACCTCCCCACTTCACCCAACCTCCCCTCTTCTCCCAACCTCCCCACTCCACCCAACCTCCCCACTTCACCCAACTTCCGCAGTCCATCCAAGCTCCCCACTTCACCCAATCTCCCCACTCCACCCAACTTCAGCACTACACCCAACTTCAGCACTCCAGCCAACCTCTGCACTCCACCCAACCTCCGCACACCAATCAACTTCCCCACTCCACCCAACCTCCCTACTCCACCCAACCTCCCCACTTCACGCAACCTCCGCACTCCATTCAACCTCCGCACTCCACTATGCCTACCCACTTCACCCAAACTCCCCACTCCACTATGCCTCCCCACATCACCCAACCTCCCCACTTCCCCCAACCTCCCAATTCCACTATGCCTCCCCATTTCACCCAACCTCCGAACTCCACCCAACTTCCGCACTCCATCCAACTTCCGCACTCCACCCAAACTCCGGACTTCACCCAAACTCCCCACTCCATCCAACCTCCCTTCTTCACCCAACCTCCCCACTCCACCCAACCTCCCCACTTCACCCTACCTCCCCACTTCACCCAACCGTCCCACTTCACCCAACCTCCCAATTCCACTATACCTCCCCACTTCACCCAACCTCCCCACTTCACCCAACCTCCCCACTTCTCCCTACCTCCCCACTCCACCCAACCTCCCCACTTCACCCAACCTCCGCACTCCATCCAACCTCCGCACTTCACCCAACCTCCCGATTCCACTATGCCTCCCCACTTCACCCAACCTCCCCACTCCACCCAACTTCCCCACTTCACCCAACCTCCCCACTCCACCCAACCTCCCCTCTCCACCCAACCTCTCTACTTCACCCAACCTACCCTCTCCACTATGCCTCCCCACTTCACCCAACCTCCCCACTCCACTATGCTTCCCCACATCACCCAACCTCCCCACTTCACCCAACCTCCCAATTCCACTATGCCTGTCCACTTCACCCGACCTCCCCACTTCACCCAACCTCCCCACTCCACCCAACCTCCTCACTCCACCCAAACTCCCCACTTCACCCAACCTCCCCACTTTACACAACCTCCCCACTCAACCCAACCTCCCCACTTCACCCAACCTCCCCAATTCACACAATCTCCCCACTTCACCTAACCTCCCCAATACACCCAACTTCCGCACTCCACCCAACCTCCGCACTCAACCTAACCTCCCCACTTCACCCAACCTCCCCACTCCACCCAACCTCCCCACTCGCGCAACCTCCGCACTCCATCCACCCTCCGCACTCCACCACACCTACGCACTGGAACCAACTTCCGCACTCCACCCAACCTCCCCACTCCACCCAACCTCTACACTCAACCCAACCTCCCCACTTCACCCAACCTCCCTACTCCACCCAACCGGCCCACTTCACGCAACCTCCGCACTCCATCCAACCTCCGCACTCCACCCAACCTCCGGACTCTACCCAACCTCCGCACTCCACCCAACCTCCCCACTTCACCCAACCTCCCCACTTCACCCAACCTCCGCACTCCATCCAACCTCCGCACTTCACCCAACCTCCCGATTCCACAATACCGCCCCACTTCACCCAACCTCCCCACTTCACCCAACCTCCCCACTTCTCCCTACCTCCCCACTCCACCCAACCTCCCCACTTTACCCAACCTCCGCACTCCATCCAACCTCCGCACTTCACCCAACCTCCCGATTCCACTATGCCTCCCCACTTCACCCAACCTCCCCACTCCACCCAACCTCCCCACTCCACCCAACTTCCCCACTTCACCCAACCTCCCCACTCCACCCAACTTCCCCACTTCACCCAACCTCCCCACTCCACTATGCCTCCCCGCATCACCCAACCTCCCCACTTCACCCAACCTCCCAATTCCACTATGCCTCCCCACGTCACCCGACCTCCCCACTCCACCCAACCTCCCCACTTCACCCAACCTCTCCACTACACCCAACCTCCCCACTTCACCCAACCTCCCCACTTCACCCAACCGCCCCACTTCACCCAACCTCCCAATTCCACTATGCCTCCCCACTTCACCCAACCTCCCCACTCCACCCAACGTCCGCACTTCTCGCAACCTCCGCACTCCATCCAACATCCGCACTCCACCAATCCTACGCACTCGAACCAACTTCCGCACTCCACGCAAGCTATGCACTCCACCCAACTACCGCACTCCACCCAACTTCAGCACTCCACCCAACTTCCGCACTCCAGCCAACCTCTGCACTCCACCCAACCTCCGCACTCCACTCAACTTCCCCACTCCACCCAACTTCCCCACTTAACCCAACCTCCCCACTCCACCCAACCTCCCCACTTCACACAACCGTCCCACTTCACCCAACCCCCCCTCTTCACCCAACCTCCCAATTCCACTATACCTCCCCACTTCACCCAACCTCCCCACTTCACCCAACCTCCCCACTTCTCCCTACCTCCCCACTCCATCCAACCTCCCCACTTCACCCAACCTCCGCACTCCATCCAACCTCCGCACTTCACCCAACCTCCCGATTCCACTATGCCTCCCAACTTCACCCAACCTCCCCACTTCACCCAACCTCCCTACTTCACCCAACCTACCCTCTCCACTATGCCTCCCCACTTCACCCAACCTCCCAATTCCACTATGCCTCCCCACTTCACCCGACCTCCCCACTTCACCCAACCTCCCCACTTCACCCAACCTCACAACTTCACCCAACCTCCGCACTCCACCCAAATTCCGCACTCCACTCAACTTCCCCACTCCACCAATCCTACGCACTCGAACCAACTTCCGCACTCCACGCAAGCTACGCACTCCGTCCAACTACCGCACTCCACCCAACTTCAGCACTCCAGCCAACCTCTGCACTCCACCCAACCTCCGCACTCCACTCAACTTCCCCACTCCACCCAACCTCCCCACTTCACCCAACCTCCCCACTCCACCCAACCTCCCCACTTCACACAACCGTCCCACTTCACCCAACCCCCCCCCACTTCACCCAACCTCCCAATTCCACTATGCCTCCCCACTTCACCCAACCTCCCCACTTCACCCAACCTCCCCTCTTCTCCCAACCTCCCCACGCCACCCAACCTCCCCACTTCACCCAACTTCCGCAGTCCATCCAAGCTCCCCACTTCACCCAACCTCCCCACTCCACCCAACTTCAGCACTACACCCAACTTCAGCACTCCAGCCAACCTCTGCACTCCACCCAACCTCGGCACACCAATCAACTTCCCCACTCCACCCAACCTCCCTACTCCACCCAACCTCCCCACTTCACGCAACCTCCGCACTCCATTCAACCTCCGCACTCCACTATGCCTACCCACTTCACCCAAACTCCCCACTCCACTATGCCTCCCCACATCACCCAACCTCCCCACTTCCCCCAACCTCCCAATTCCACTATGCCTCCCCATTTCACCCAACCTCCGAACTCCACCCAACTTCCGCACTCTATCCAACTTCCGCACTCCACCCAAACTCCGGACTTCACCCAAACTCCCCACTCCATCCAACCTCCCCTCTTCACCCAACCTCCCCACTCCACCCAACCTCCCCACTTCACCCAACCGTCCCACTTCACCCAACCTCCCAATTCCACTATACCTCCCCACTTCACCCAACCTCCCCACTTCACCCAACCTCCCCACTTCTCCCTACCTCCCCACTCCACCCAACCTCCCCACTTCACCCAACCTCCGCACTCCATCCAACCTCCGCACTTCACCCAACCTCCCGATTCCACTATGCCTCCCCACTTCACCCAACCTCCCCACTCCACCCAACTTCCCCACTTCACCCAACCTCCCCACTCCACCCAACCTCCCCTCTCCACCCAACCTCCCTACTTCACCCAACCTACCCTCTCCACTATGCCTCCCCACTTCACCCAACCTCCCCACTCCACTATGCTTCCCCACATCACCCAACCTCCCCACTTCACCCAACCTCCCAATTCCACTATGCCTGTCCACTTCACCCGACCTCCCCACTTCACCCAACCTCCCCACTCCACCCAACCTCCTCACTCCACCCAAACTCCCCACTTCACCCAACCTCCCCACTTTACACAACCTCCCCACTCAACCCAACCTCCCCACTTCACCCAACCTCCCCAATTCACACAATCTCCCCACTTCACCTAACCTCCCCAATACACCCAACTTCCGCACTCCACCCAACCTCCGCACTCAACCTAACCTCCCCACTTCACCCAACCTCCCCACTCCACCCAACCTCCCCACTTCGCGCAACCTCCGCACTCCATCCACCCTCCGCACTCCACCACACCTACGCACTGGAACCAACTTCCGCACTCCACCCAACCTCCCCACTCCACCCAACCTCTACACTCAACCCAACCTCCCCACTCCACCCAACCTCCCTACTCTACCCAACCGGCCCACTTCACGCAACCTCCGCACTCCATCCAACCTCCGCACTCCACCCAACCTCCGGACTCTACCCAACCTCCGCACTCCACCCAACTTCCGCACTCCACCCAACCTCCCCACTTCACCCAACCTCCCCACTTCACCCAACCTCCGCACTCCATCCAACCTCCGCACTTCACCCAACCTCCCGATTCCACTATACCGCCCCACTTCACCCAACCTCCCAACTTCACCCAACCTCCCCACTTCTCCCTACCTCCCCACTCCACCCAACCTCCCCACTTTACCCAACCTCCGCACTCCATCCAACCTCCGCACTTCACCCAACCTCCCGATTCCACTATGCCTCCCCACTTCACCCAACCTCCCCACTCCACCCAACCTCCCCACTCCACCCAACTTCCCCACTTCACCCAACCTCCCCACTCCACCCAACTTCCCCACTTCACCCAACCTCCCCACTCCACTATGCCTCCCCGCATCACCCAACCTCCCCACTTCACCCAACCTCCCAATTCCACTATGCCTCCCCACGTCACCCGACCTCCCCACTTCACCCAACCTCCCCACTTCACCCAACCTCACCACTTCACCCAACCTCCGCACTCCACCCAAATTCCGCACTCCCCTCAACTTCCCCACTCCACCCAACCTCCCCACTTCACCCAACCTCCCCACTACAACCTCCCCACTTCACCCAACCTCCCTACTCCACCCAACCGGCCCACTTCACGCAACCTCCGCACTCCATCCAACCTCCGCACTCCACCCAACCTCCGGACTCTACCCAACCTCCGCACTCCACCCAACTTCCGCACTCCACCCAACCTCCCCACTTCACCCAACCTCCCCACTTCACCCAACCTCCGCACTCCATCCAACCTCCGCACTTCACCCAACCTCCCGATTCCACTATACCGCCCCACTTCACCCAACCTCCCCACTTCACCCAACCTCCCCACTTCTCCCTACCTCCCCACTCCACCCAACCTCCCCACTTTACCCAACCTCCGCACTCCATCCAACCTCCGCACTTCACCCAACCTCCCGATTCCACTATGCCTCCCCATTTCACCCAACCTCCCCACTCCACCCAACCTCCCCACTCCACCCAACTTCCCCACTTCACCCAACCTCCCCACTCCACCCAACTTCCCCACTTCACCCAACCTCCCCACTCCACTATGCCTCCCCGCATCACCCAACCTCCCCACTTCACCCAACCTCCCAATTCCACTATGCCTCCCCACGTCACCCGACCTCCCCACTTCACCCAACCTCCCCACTTCACCCAACCTCACCACTTCACCCAACCTCCGCACTCCACCCAAATTCCGCACTCCCCTCAACTTCCTCACTCCACCCAACCTCCCCACTTCACCCAACCTCCCCACTACACCCAACCTCCCCACTTCACCCAACCTCCCCACTTCACCCAACCGCCCCACTTCACCCAACCTCCCAATTCCACTATGCCTCCCCACTTCACCCAACCTCCCCACTCCACCCAACGTCCGCACTTCTCGCAACCTCCGCACTCCATCCAACATCCGCACTCCACCAATCCTACGCACTCGAACCAACTTCCGCACTCCACGCAAGCTACGCACTCCACCCAACTACCGCACTCCACCCAACTTCAGCACTCCACCCAACTTCCGCACTCCAGCCAACCTCTGCACTCCACCCAACCTCCGCACTCCACTCAACTTCCCCACTCCACCCAACTTCCCCACTTAACCCAACCTCCCCACTCCACCCAACCTCCCCACTTCACACAACCGTCCCACTTCACCCAACCCCCCCACTTCACCCAACCTCCCAATTCCACTATACCTCCCCACTTCACCCAACCTCCCCACTTCACCCAACCTCCCCACTTCTCCCTACCTCCCCACTCCATCCAACCTCCCCACTTCACCCAACCTCCGCACTCCATCCAACCTCCGCACTTCACCCAACCTCCCGATTCCACTATGCCTCCCCACTTCACCCAACCTCCCCACTCCACCCAACCTCCCCACTCCACCCAACTTCCCCACTTCACCCAACCTCCCCACTCCACCCAACCTCCCCACTTCACCCAACCTCCCTACTTCACCCAACCTACCCTCTCCACTATGCCTCCCCACTTCACCCAACCTCCCAATTCCACTATGCCTCCCCACTTCACCCGACCTCCCCACTTCACCCAACCTCCCCACTTCACCCAACCTCACAACTTCACCCAACCTCCGCACTCCACCCAAATTCCGCACTCCACTCAACTTCCCCACTCCACCAATCCTACGCACTCGAACCAACTTCCGCACTCCACGCAAGCTACGCACTCCATCCAACTACCGCACTCCACCCAACTTCAGCACTCCACCCAACTTCCGCACTCCAGCCAACCTCTGCACTCCACCCAACCTCCGCACTCCACTCAACTTCCCCACTCCACCCAACCTCCCCACTTCACCCAACCTCCCCACTCCACCCAACCTCCACACTTCACACAACCGTCCCACTTCACCCAACCCCCCCCCCCACTTCACCCAACCTCCCAATTCCACTATGCCTCCCCACTTCACCCAACCTCCCCACTTCACCCAACCTCCCCTCTTCTCCCAACCTCCCCACTCCACCCAACCTCCCCACTTCACCCAACTTCCGCAGTCCATCCAAGCTCCCCACTTCACCCAATCTCCCCACTCCACCCAACTTCAGCACTACACCCAACTTCAGCACTCCAGCCAACCTCTGCACTCCACCCAACCTCCGCACACCAATCAACTTCCCCACTCCACCCAACCTCCCTACTCCACCCAACCTCCCCACTTCACGCAACCTCCGCACTCCATTCAACCTCCGCACTCCACTATGCCTACCCACTTCACCCAAACTCCCCACTCCACTATGCCTCCCCACATCACCCAACCTCCCCACTTCCCCCAACCTCCCAATTCCACTATGCCTCCCCATTTCACCCAACCTCCGAACTCCACCCAACTTCCGCGCTCCATCCAACTTCCGCACTCCACCCAAACTCCGGACTTCACCCAAACTCCTCACTCCATCCAACCTCCCTTCTTCACCCAACCTCCCCACTCCACCCAACCTCCCCACTTCACCCAACCTCCCCACTTCACCCAACCGTCCCACTTCACCCAACCTCCCAATTCCACTATACCTCCCCACTTCACCCAACCTCCCCACTTCACCCAACCTCCCCACTTCTCCCTACCTCCCCACTCCACCCAACCTCCCCACTTCACCCAACCTCCGCACTCCATCCAACCTCCGCACTTCACCCAACCTCCCGATTCCACTATGCCTCCCCACTTCACCCAACCTCCCCACTCCACCCAACTTCCCCACTTCACCCAACCTCCCCACTCCACCCAACCTCCCCTCTCCACCCAACCTCTCTACTTCACCCAACCTACCCTCTCCACTATGCCTCCCCACTTCACCCAACCTCCCCACTCCACTATGCTTCCCCACATCACCCAACCTCCCCACTTCACCCAACCTCCCAATTCCACTATGCCTGTCCACTTCACCCGACCTCCCCACTTCACCCAACCTCCCCACTCCACCCAACCTCCTCACTCCACCCAAACTCCCCACTTCACCCAACCTCCCCACTTTACACAACCTCCCCACTCAACCCAACCTCCCCACTTCACCCAACCTCCCCAATTCACACAATCTCCCCACTTCACCTAACCTCCCCAATACACCCAACTTCCGCACTCCACCCAACCTCCGCACTCAACCTAACCTCCCCACTCCACCCAACCTCCCCACTCGCGCAACCTCCGCACTCCATCCACCCTCCGCACTCCACCACACCTACGCACTGGAACCAACTTCCGCACTCCACCCAACCTCCCCACTCCACCCAACCTCTACACTCAACCCAACCTCCCCACTTCACCCAACCTCCCTACTCCACCCAACCGGCCCACTTCACGCAACCTCCGCACTCCATCCAACCTCCGCACTCCACCCAACCTCCGGACTCTACCCAACCTCCGCACTCCACCCAACTTCCGCACTCCACCCAACCTCCCCACTTCACCCAACCTCCCCACTTCACCCAACCTCCGCACTCCATCCAACCTCCGCACTTCACCCAACCTCCCGATTCCACTATACCGCCCCACTTCACCCAACCTCCCCACTTCACCCAACCTCCCCACTTCTCCATACCTCCCCACTCCACCCAACCTCCCCACTTTACCCAACCTCCTCACTCCATCCAACCTCCGCACTTCACCCAACCTCCCGATTCCACTATGCCTCCCCACTTCACCCAACCTCCCCACTCCACCCAACCTCCCCACTCCACCCAACTTCCCCACTTCACCCAACCTCCCCACTCCACCCAACTTCCCCACTTCACCCAACCTCCCCACTCCACTATGCCTCCCCGCATCACCCAACCTCCCCACTTCACCCAACCTCCCAATTCCACTATGCCTCCCCACGTCACCCGACCTCCCCACTTCACCCAACCTCCCCACTTCACCCAACCTCACCACTTCACCCAACCTCCGCACTCCACCCAAATTCCGCACTCCCCTCAACTTCCCCACTCCACCCAACCTCCCCACTTCACCCAACCTCCCCACTACACCCAACCTCCCCACTTCACCCAACCTCCCCACTTCACCCAACCGCCCCACTTCACCCAACCTCCCAATTCCACTATGCCTCCCCACTTCACCCAACCTCCCCACTCCACCCAACGTCCGCACTTCTCGCAACCTCCGCACTCCATCCAACATCCGCACTCCACCAATCCTACGCACTCGAACCAACTTCCGCACTCCACGCAAGCTATGCACTCCACCCAACTACCGCACTCCACCCAACTTCAGCACTCCACCCAACTTCCGCACTCCAGCCAACCTCTGCACTCCACCCAACCTCCGCACTCCACTCAACTTCCCCACTCCACCCAACTTCCCCACTTAACCCAACCTCCCCACTCCACCCAACCTCCCCACTTCACACAACCGTCCCACTTCACCCAACCCCCCCACTTCACCCAACCTCCCAATTCCACTATACCTCCCCACTTCACCCAACCTCCCCACTTCACCCAACCTCCCCACTTCTCCCTACCTCCCCACTCCATCCAACCTCCCCACTTCACCCAACCTCCGCACTCCATCCAACCTCCGCACTTCACCCAACCTCCCGATTCCACTATGCCTCCCCACTTCACCCAACCTCCCCACTTCACCCAACCTCCCTTCTTCACCCAACCTACCCTCTCCACTATGCCTCCCCACTTCACCCAACCTCCCAATTCCACTATGCCTCCCCACTTCACCCGACCTCCCCACTTCACCCAACCTCCCCACTTCACCCAACCTCACAACTTCACCCAACCTCCGCACTCCACCCAAATTCCGCACTCCACTCAACTTCCCCACTCCACCAATCCTACGCACTCGAACCAACTTCCGCACTCCACGCAAGCTAGGCACTCCATCCAACTACCGCACTCCACCCAACTTCAGCACTCCAGCCAACCTCTGCACTCCACCCAACCTCCGCACTCCACTCAACTTCCCCACTCCACCCAACCTCCCCACTTCACCCAACCTCCCCACTCCACCCAACCTCCCCACTTCACACAACCGTCCCACTTCACCCCCCCCCCCACTTCACCCAACCTCCCAATTCCACTATGCCTCCCCACTTCACCCAACCTCCCCACTTCACCCAACCTCCCCTCTTCTCCCAACCTCCCCACGCCACCCAACCTCCCCACTTCACCCAACTTCCGCAGTCCATCCAAGCTCCCCACTTCACCCAACCTCCCCACTCCACCCAACATCAGCACTACACCCAACTTCAGCACTCCAGCCAACCTCTGCACTCCACCCAACCTCCGCACACCAATCAACTTCCCCACTCCACCCAACCTCCCTACTCCACCCAACCTCCCCACTTCACGCAACCTCCGCACTCCATTCAACCTCCGCACTCCACTATGCCTACCCACTTCACCCAAACTCCCCACTCCACTATGCCTCCCCACATCACCCAACCTCCCCACTTCCCCCAACCTCCCAATTCCACTATGCCTCCCCATTTCACCCAACCTCCGAACTCCACCCAACTTCCGCACTCTATCCAACTTCCGCACTCCACCCAAACTCCGGACTTCACCCAAACTCCCCACTCCATCCAACCTCCCCTCTTCACCCAACCTCCCCACTCCACCCAACCTCCCCACTTCACCCAACCGTCCCACTTCACCCAACCTCCCAATTCCACTATACCTCCCCACTTCACCCAACCTCCCCACTTCACCCAACCTCCCCACTTCTCCCTACCTCCCCACTCCACCCAACCTCCCCACTTCACCCAACCTCCGCACTCCATCCAACCTCCGCACTTCACCCAACCTCCCGATTCCACTATGCCTCCCCACTTCACCCATCCTCCCCACTCCACCCAACTTCCCCACTTCACCCAACCTCCCCACTCCACCCAACCTCCCCTCTCCACCCAACCTCCCTACTTCACCCAACCTACCCTCTCCACTATGCCTCCCCACTTCACCCAACCTTCCCACTCCACTATGCTTCCCCACATCACCCAACCTCCCCACTTCACCCAACCTCCCAATTCCACTATGCCTGTCCACTTCACCCGACCTCCCCACTTCACCCAACCTCCCCACTCCACCCAACCTCCTCACTCCACCCAAACTCCCCACTTCACCCAACCTCCCCACTTTACACAACCTCCCCACTCAACCCAACCTCCCCACTTCACCCAACCTCCCCAATTCACACAATCTCCCCACTTCACCTAACCTCCCCAATACACCCAACTTCCGCACTCCACCCAACCTCCGCACTCAACCTAACCTCCCCACTTCACCCAACCTCCCCACTCCACCCAACCTCCCCACTTCGCGCAACCTCCGCACTCCATCCACCCTCCGCACTCCACCACACCTACGCACTGGAACCAACTTCCGCACTCCACCCAACCTCCCCACTCCACCCAACCTCTACACTCAACCCAACCTCCCCACTTCACCCAACCTCCCTACTCCACCCAACCGGCCCACTTCACGCAACCTCCGCACTCCATCCAACCTCCGCACTCCACCCAACCTCCGGACTCTACCCAACCTCCGCACTCCACCCAACTTCCGCACTCCACCCAACCTCCCCACTTCACCCAACCTCCCCACTTCACCCAACCTCCGCACTCCATCCAACCTCCGCACTTCACCCAACATCCCGATTCCACTATACCGCCCCACTTCACCCAACCTCCCAACTTCACCCAACCTCCCCACTTCTCCCTACCTCCCCACTCCACCCAACCTCCCCACTTTACCCAACCTCCGCACTCCATCCAACCTCCGCACTTCACCCAACCTCCCGATTCCACTATGCCTCCCCACTTCACCCAACCTCCCCACTCCACCCAACCTCCCCACTCCACCCAACTTCCCCACTTCACCCAACCTCCCCACTCCACCCAACTTCCCCACTTCACCCAACCTCCCCACTCCACTATGCCTCCCCGCATCACCCAACCTCCCCACTTCACCCAACCTCCCAATTCCACTATGCCTCCCCACGTCACCCGACCTCCCCACTTCACCCAACCTCCCCACTTCACCCAACCTCACCACTTCACCCAACCTCCGCACTCCACCCAAATTCCGCACTCCCCTCAACTTCCCCACTCCACCCAACCTCCCCACTTCACCCAACCTCCCCTCTACAACCTCCCCACTTCACCCAACCTCCCCACTTCACCCAACCGCCCCACTTCACCCAACCTCCCAATTCCACTATGCCTCCCCACTTCACCCAACCTCCCCACTCCACCCAACGTCCGCACTTCTCGCAACCTCCGCACTCCATCCAACATCCGCACTCCACCAATCCTACGCACTCGAACCAACTTCCGCACTCCACGCAAGCTACGCACTCCACCCAACTACCGCACTCCACCCAACTTCAGCACTCCACCCAACTTCCGCACTCCAGCCAACCTCTGCACTCCACCCAACCTCCGCACTCCACTCAACTTCCCCACTCCACCCAACTTCCCCACTTAACCCAACCTCCCCACTCCACCCAACCTCCCCACTTCACACAACCGTCCCACTTCACCCAACCCCCCCACTTCACCCAACCTCCCAATTCCACTATACCTCCCCACTTCACCCAACCTCCCCACTTCACCCAACCTCCCCTCTTCTCCCAACCTCCCCACTCCACCCAACCTCCCCACTTCACCCAACTTCCGCAGTCCATCCAAGCTCCGCACTTTACCCACCCTCCCAATTCCACTGTGGCTCCCCACTTCACCCAACCTCCCCACTCCACCCAACTTCAGCACTATACCCAACTTTAGCACTCCAGCCAACCTCTGCACTCCACCCAACCGCCGAACTCCAATCAACTTCCCCGCTCCACCCAACCTCCCTACTCCACCCAACCTCCCCAATTCACGCAACCTCCGCACTCCATTCAATCTCCGCACTCCACTATGCCTACCCACTTCACCCAACCTCCCAATTCCACTATGCCTGTCCACTTCACCCGACCTCCCCACTTCACCCAACCTCCCCACTCCACCCAACCTCCTCACTCCACCCAAACTCCCCACTTCACCCAACCTCCCCACTTTACACAACCTCCCCACTCAACCCAACCTCCCCACTTCACCCAACCTCCCCAATTCACACAATCTCCCCACTTCACCTAACCTCCCCAATACACCCAACTTCCGCACTCCACCCAACCTCCGCACTCAACCTAACCTCCCCACTCCACCCAACCTCCCCACTCGCGCAACCTCCGCACTCCATCCACCCTCCGCACTCCACCACACCTACGCACTGGAACCAACTTCCGCACTCCACCCAACCTCCCCACTCCACCCAACCTCTACACTCAACCCAACCTCCCCACTTCACCCAACCTCCCTACTCCACCCAACCGGCCCACTTCACGCAACCTCCGCACTCCATCCAACCTCCGCACTCCACCCAACCTCCGGACTCTACCCAACCTCCGCACTCCACCCAACTTCCGCACTCCACCCAACCTCCCCACTTCACCCAACCTCCCCACTTCACCCAACCTCCGCACTCCATCCAACCTCCGCACTTCACCCAACCTCCCGATTCCACTATACCGCCCCACTTCACCCAACCTCCCCACTTCACCCAACCTCCCCACTTCTCCATACCTCCCCACTCCACCCAACCTCCCCACTTTACCCAACCTCCTCACTCCATCCAACCTCCGCACTTCACCCAACCTCCCGATTCCACTATGCCTCCCCACTTCACCCAACCTCCCCACTCCACCCAACCTCCCCACTCCACCCAACTTCCCCACTTCACCCAACCTCCCCACTCCACCCAACTTCCCCACTTCACCCAACCTCCCCACTCCACTATGCCTCCCCGCATCACCCAACCTCCCCACTTCACCCAACCTCCCAATTCCACTATGCCTCCCCACGTCACCCGACCTCCCCACTTCACCCAACCTCCCCACTTCACCCAACCTCACCACTTCACCCAACCTCCGCACTCCACCCAAATTCCGCACTCCCCTCAACTTCCCCACTCCACCCAACCTCCCCACTTCACCCAACCTCCCCACTACACCCAACCTCCCCACTTCACCCAACCTCCCCACTTCACCCAACCGCCCCACTTCACCCAACCTCCCAATTCCACTATGCCTCCCCACTTCACCCAACCTCCCCACTCCACCCAACGTCCGCACTTCTCGCAACCTCCGCACTCCATCCAACATCCGCACTCCACCAATCCTACGCACTCGAACCAACTTCCGCACTCCACGCAAGCTATGCACTCCACCCAACTACCGCACTCCACCCAACTTCAGCACTCCACCCAACTTCCGCACTCCAGCCAACCTCTGCACTCCACCCAACCTCCGCACTCCACTCAACTTCCCCACTCCACCCAACTTCCCCACTTAACCCAACCTCCCCACTCCACCCAACCTCCCCACTTCACACAACCGTCCCACTTCACCCAACCCCCCCACTTCACCCAACCTCCCAATTCCACTATACCTCCCCACTTCACCCAACCTCCCCACTTCACCCAACCTCCCCACTTCTCCCTACCTCCCCACTCCATCCAACCTCCCCACTTCACCCAACCTCCGCACTCCATCCAACCTCCGCACTTCACCCAACCTCCCGATTCCACTATGCCTCCCCACTTCACCCAACCTCCCCACTTCACCCAACCTCCCTTCTTCACCCAACCTACCCTCTCCACTATGCCTCCCCACTTCACCCAACCTCCCAATTCCACTATGCCTCCCCACTTCACCCGACCTCCCCACTTCACCCAACCTCCCCACTTCACCCAACCTCACAACTTCACCCAACCTCCGCACTCCACCCAAATTCCGCACTCCACTCAACTTCCCCACTCCACCAATCCTACGCACTCGAACCAACTTCCGCACTCCACGCAAGCTAGGCACTCCATCCAACTACCGCACTCCACCCAACTTCAGCACTCCAGCCAACCTCTGCACTCCACCCAACCTCCGCACTCCACTCAACTTCCCCACTCCACCCAACCTCCCCACTTCACCCAACCTCCCCACTCCACCCAACCTCCCCACTTCACACAACCGTCCCACTTCACCCCCCCCCCCACTTCACCCAACCTCCCAATTCCACTATGCCTCCCCACTTCACCCAACCTCCCCACTTCACCCAACCTCCCCTCTTCTCCCAACCTCCCCACGCCACCCAACCTCCCCACTTCACCCAACTTCCGCAGTCCATCCAAGCTCCCCACTTCACCCAACCTCCCCACTCCACCCAACATCAGCACTACACCCAACTTCAGCACTCCAGCCAACCTCTGCACTCCACCCAACCTCCGCACACCAATCAACTTCCCCACTCCACCCAACCTCCCTACTCCACCCAACCTCCCCACTTCACGCAACCTCCGCACTCCATTCAACCTCCGCACTCCACTATGCCTACCCACTTCACCCAAACTCCCCACTCCACTATGCCTCCCCACATCACCCAACCTCCCCACTTCCCCCAACCTCCCAATTCCACTATGCCTCCCCATTTCACCCAACCTCCGAACTCCACCCAACTTCCGCACTCTATCCAACTTCCGCACTCCACCCAAACTCCGGACTTCACCCAAACTCCCCACTCCATCCAACCTCCCCTCTTCACCCAACCTCCCCACTCCACCCAACCTCCCCACTTCACCCAACCGTCCCACTTCACCCAACCTCCCAATTCCACTATACCTCCCCACTTCACCCAACCTCCCCACTTCACCCAACCTCCCCACTTCTCCCTACCTCCCCACTCCACCCAACCTCCCCACTTCACCCAACCTCCGCACTCCATCCAACCTCCGCACTTCACCCAACCTCCCGATTCCACTATGCCTCCCCACTTCACCCATCCTCCCCACTCCACCCAACTTCCCCACTTCACCCAACCTCCCCACTCCACCCAACCTCCCCTCTCCACCCAACCTCCCTACTTCACCCAACCTACCCTCTCCACTATGCCTCCCCACTTCACCCAACCTTCCCACTCCACTATGCTTCCCCACATCACCCAACCTCCCCACTTCACCCAACCTCCCAATTCCACTATGCCTGTCCACTTCACCCGACCTCCCCACTTCACCCAACCTCCCCACTCCACCCAACCTCCTCACTCCACCCAAACTCCCCACTTCACCCAACCTCCCCACTTTACACAACCTCCCCACTCAACCCAACCTCCCCACTTCACCCAACCTCCCCAATTCACACAATCTCCCCACTTCACCTAACCTCCCCAATACACCCAACTTCCGCACTCCACCCAACCTCCGCACTCAACCTAACCTCCCCACTTCACCCAACCTCCCCACTCCACCCAACCTCCCCACTTCGCGCAACCTCCGCACTCCATCCACCCTCCGCACTCCACCACACCTACGCACTGGAACCAACTTCCGCACTCCACCCAACCTCCCCACTCCACCCAACCTCTACACTCAACCCAACCTCCCCACTTCACCCAACCTCCCTACTCCACCCAACCGGCCCACTTCACGCAACCTCCGCACTCCATCCAACCTCCGCACTCCACCCAACCTCCGGACTCTACCCAACCTCCGCACTCCACCCAACTTCCGCACTCCACCCAACCTCCCCACTTCACCCAACCTCCCCACTTCACCCAACCTCCGCACTCCATCCAACCTCCGCACTTCACCCAACATCCCGATTCCACTATACCGCCCCACTTCACCCAACCTCCCAACTTCACCCAACCTCCCCACTTCTCCCTACCTCCCCACTCCACCCAACCTCCCCACTTTACCCAACCTCCGCACTCCATCCAACCTCCGCACTTCACCCAACCTCCCGATTCCACTATGCCTCCCCACTTCACCCAACCTCCCCACTCCACCCAACCTCCCCACTCCACCCAACTTCCCCACTTCACCCAACCTCCCCACTCCACCCAACTTCCCCACTTCACCCAACCTCCCCACTCCACTATGCCTCCCCGCATCACCCAACCTCCCCACTTCACCCAACCTCCCAATTCCACTATGCCTCCCCACGTCACCCGACCTCCCCACTTCACCCAACCTCCCCACTTCACCCAACCTCACCACTTCACCCAACCTCCGCACTCCACCCAAATTCCGCACTCCCCTCAACTTCCCCACTCCACCCAACCTCCCCACTTCACCCAACCTCCCCTCTACAACCTCCCCACTTCACCCAACCTCCCCACTTCACCCAACCGCCCCACTTCACCCAACCTCCCAATTCCACTATGCCTCCCCACTTCACCCAACCTCCCCACTCCACCCAACGTCCGCACTTCTCGCAACCTCCGCACTCCATCCAACATCCGCACTCCACCAATCCTACGCACTCGAACCAACTTCCGCACTCCACGCAAGCTACGCACTCCACCCAACTACCGCACTCCACCCAACTTCAGCACTCCACCCAACTTCCGCACTCCAGCCAACCTCTGCACTCCACCCAACCTCCGCACTCCACTCAACTTCCCCACTCCACCCAACTTCCCCACTTAACCCAACCTCCCCACTCCACCCAACCTCCCCACTTCACACAACCGTCCCACTTCACCCAACCCCCCCACTTCACCCAACCTCCCAATTCCACTATACCTCCCCACTTCACCCAACCTCCCCACTTCACCCAACCTCCCCTCTTCTCCCAACCTCCCCACTCCACCCAACCTCCCCACTTCACCCAACTTCCGCAGTCCATCCAAGCTCCGCACTTTACCCACCCTCCCAATTCCACTGTGGCTCCCCACTTCACCCAACCTCCCCACTCCACCCAACTTCAGCACTATACCCAACTTTAGCACTCCAGCCAACCTCTGCACTCCACCCAACCGCCGAACTCCAATCAACTTCCCCACTCCACCCAACCTCCCTACTCCACCCAACCTCCCCAATTCACGCAACCTCCGCACTCCATTCAATCTCCGCACTCCACTATGCCTACCCACTTCACCCAACCTCCCAATTCCACTATGCCTCCCCATTTCACCCTACCTCCGAACTCCACCCAACCTCCGGACTTCACCCAAACTCCCCACTCCATCCAACCTCCCCTCTTCACCCAACCTCCCCACTCCAACCAACCTCCCCACTCACCCAACCTCCCCACTTCACCCAACCGTCCCACTTCACCCAACCTCCCAATTCCACTATACCTCCCCACTTCACCCAACCTCCCCACTTCACCCAACCTCCCCACTTCTCCCTACCTCCCGACTCCATCCAACCTCCCCACTTCACCCAACCTCCGCACTCCATCCAACCTCCGCACTTCACCCAACCTCCCGATTCCACTATGCCTCCCCACTTCACCCAACCTCCCCACTCCACCCAACCTCCCCACTCCACCCAACTTCCCCACTTCACCCAACCTCCCCACTCCACCCAACCTCCCCTCTCCACCCAACCTCCCTACTTCACCCAACCTACCCACTCCACTATGCTTCCCCACATCACCCAACCTCCCCACTTCACCCAACCTCCCAATTCCACTATGCCTCCCCACTTCACCCGACCTCCCCACTTCACCCAACCTCCCCACTCCACCCAACCTCCTCACTCCACCCAAACTCCCCACTTCACCCAACCTCCCCACTTTACACAACCTCCCCACTCAACCCAACCTCCCCACTTCACCCAACCTCCCCAATTCACACAATCTCCCCACTTCACCTAACCTCCCCAATACACCCAACTTCCGCACTCCACCCAACCTCCGCACTCAACCTAACCTCCCCACTTCACCCAACCTCCCCACTCCCCACTCCACCCAACCTCTACACTCAACCCAACCTCCCCACTTCACCCAACCTCCCTACTCCACCCAACCGCCCCACTTCACGCAACCTCCGCACTCCATCCAACCTCCGCACTCCACCCAACCTCCGGACTCTACCCAACCTCCGCACTCCACCAAACTTCCGCACTCCACCCTACCTCCCCACTTCACCCAACCTCCCCACTTCACCCAACCTCCGCACTCCA
The DNA here is from genome assembly GCA_964017155.1 of Oasisia sp. SBJ-2009. Lineage (NCBI taxonomy): Eukaryota > Metazoa > Annelida > Polychaeta > Sabellida > Siboglinidae > Oasisia > Oasisia sp. SBJ-2009. The sequence goes on from OZ024856.1 coordinate 35,926,286, forward strand.
TCCAACCTCCGCACTTCACCCAACCTCCCGATTCCACTATACCTCCCCACTTCACCCAACCTCCCCACTTCACCCAACCTCCCCACTTCTCCCTACCTCCCCACTCCACCCAACCTCCCCACTTCACCCAACCTCCGCACTCCATCCAACCTCCACACTTCACCCAACCTCCCGATTCCACTATGCCTCCCCACTTCACCCAACCTCCCCACTCCACCCAACCTCCCCATTCCACCCAACTTCCCCACTTCACCCAACCTCCCCACTCCACCCAACCTCCCCTCTCCACCCAACCTCCCTACTTCGCCCAACCTACACTCTCCACTATGCCTCCCCACTTCACCCAACCTCCCCACTCCACTATGCCTCCCCACATCACCCAACCTCCCCACTTCACCCAACCTCCCAATTCCACTATGCCTCCCCACGTCACCCAACCTCCCCACTTCACCCAACCTCCCAATTCCACTATGCCTCCCCACGTCACCCGACCTCCCCACTTCACCCAACCTCCCCACTTCACCCAACCTCACCACTTCACCCAACCTCCGCACTCCACCCAAATTCCGCACTCCACTCAACTTCCCCACTCCACCCAACCTCCCCACTTCACCCAACCTCCCCACTACACCCAACCTCCCCACTTCACCCAACCTCCCCACTTCACCCAACCGCCCCACTTCACCCAACCTCCCAATTCCACTATGCCTCCCCACTTCATCCAACCTCCCCACTCCACCCAACGTCCCCACTTCACGCAACCTCCGCACTCCATCCAACCTCCGCACTCCACCCAACCTCCGGACTCTACCCAACCTCCGCACTCCACCCAACTTCCGCACTCCACCCAACCTCCCCACTTCACCCAACCTCCCCACTTCACCCAACCTCCGCACTCCATCCAACCTCCGCACTTCACCCAACCTCCCGATTCCACTATACCGCCCCACTTCACCCAACCTCCCCACTTCACCCAACCTCCCCACTTCTCCCTACCTCCCCACTCCACCCAACCTCCCCACTTTACCCAACCTCCGCACTCCATCCAACCTCCGCACTTCACCCAACCTCCCGATTCCACTATGCCTCCCCACGTCACCCAACCTCCCCACTTCACCCAACCTCCCAATTCCACTATGCCTCCCCACGTCACCCGACCTCCCCACTTCACCCAACCTCCCCACTTCACCCAACCTCACCACTTCACCCAACCTCCGCACTCCACCCAACTTCAGCACTCCACCCAACTTCCGCACTCCAGCCAACCTCTGCACTCCACCCAACCTCCGCACTCCACTCAACTTCCCCACTCCACCCAACCTCCCCACTTCACCCAACCTCCCCACTCCACCCAACCTCCCCACTTCACACAACTGTCCCACTTCACCCAACCCCCCCCACTTCACCCAACCTCCCAATTCCACTATACCTCCCCACTTCACCCAACCTCCCCACTCCACCCAACTTCAGCACTACACCCAACTTCAGCACTCCAGCCAACCTCTGCACTCCACCCAACCGCCGCACTCCAATCAACTTCCCCACTCCACCCAACCTCCCTACTCCACCCAACCTCCCCACTTCACGCAACCTCCGCACTCCATTCAACCTCCGCACTCCACTATGCCTACCCACTTCACCCAACCTCCCAATTCCACTATGCCTCCCCATTTCACCCAACCTCCGAACTCCACCCAACTTCCGCACTCCATCCAACTTCCGCACTCCACCCAACCTCCGGACTTCACCCAAACTCCCCACTCCATCCAACCTCCCCTCTTCACCCAACCTCCCCACTCCAACCAACCTCCCCACTTCACCCAACCTCCCCACTTCACCCAACCGTCCCACTTCACCCAACCTCCCAATTCCACTATACCTCCCCATTTCACCCAACCTCCCCACTTCACCCAACCTCCCCACTTCTCCCTACCTCCCCACTCCATGCAACCTCCCTACTTCACCCAACCTCCGCACTCCATCCAACCTCCGCACTTCACCCAACCTCCCGATTCCACTATGCCTCCCCACTTCACCCAACCTCCCCACTCCACCCAACCTCCCCACTCCAACCAACTTCCCCACTTCACCCAACCTCCCTACTTCACCCAACCTACCCTCTCCACTATGCCTCCCCACTTCACCCAACCTCCCCACTCCGCTATGCTTCCCCACATCACCCAACCTCCCCACTTCACCCAACCTCCCAATTCCACTATGCCTCCCCACTTCACCCAACCTCCCCACTCCACCCAACCTCCTCACTCCACCCAAACTCCCCACTTCACCCAACCTCCCCACTTTACACAACCTCCCCACTCAACCCAACCTCCCCACTTCACCCAACCTCCCCAATTCACACAATCTCCCCACTTCACCTAACCTCCCCAATACACCCAACCTCCCCACTCCACCCAACCTCCCCACTTCGCGCAACCTCCGCACTGCATCCACCCTCCGCACTCCACCCAACCTCCGCACTCAACCTAACCTCTCCACTTCACCCAACCTCCCCACTCCACCCAACCTCCCCACTTCGCGCAACCTCCGCACTCCATCCACCCTCCGCACTCCACCACACCTATGCACTGGAACCAACTTCCGCACTCCACCCAACCTCCCCACTCCACCCAACCTCTACACTCAACCCAACCTCCCCACTTCACCCAACCTCCCTACTCCACCCAACCGCCCCACTTCACGCAACCTCCGCACTCCATCCAACCTCCGCACTCCACCCAACCTCCGGACTCTACCCAACCTCCGCACTCCACCCAACTTCCGCACTCCACCCATCCTCCCCACTTCACCCAACCTCCCCACTTCACCCAACCTCCGCACTCCATCCAACCTCCGCACTTCACCCAACCTCCCGATTCCACTATACCTCCCCACTTCACCCAACCTCCCCACTTCTCCCTACCTCCCCACTCCACCCAACCTCCCCACTTCACCCAACCTCCGCACTCCATCCAACCTCCGCACTTCACCCAACCTCCCGATTCCACTATGCCTCCCCACTTCACCCAACCTCCCCACTCCACCCAACCTCCCCATTCCACCCAACTTCCCCACTTCACCCAACCTCCCCACTCCACCCAACCTCCCCTCTCCACCCAACCTCCCTACTTCGCCCAACCTACCCTCTCCACTATGCCTCCCCACTTCACCCAACCTTCCCACTCCACTATGCCTCCCCACATCACCCAACCTCCCCATTTCACCCAACCTCCCAATTCCACTATGCCTCCCCACGTCACCCGACCTCCCCACTTCACCCAACCTCCCCACTTCACCCAACCTCACCACTTCACCCAACCTCCGCATTCCACCCAAATTCCGCACTCCACTCAACTTCCCCACTCCACCCAACCTCCCCACTTCACCCAACCTCCCCACTCCACCCAACCTCCCCATTCCACCCAACTTCCCCACTTCACCCAACCTCCCCACTCCACACAACCTCCCCATTCCATCCAACTTCCCCACTTCACCCAACCTCCCCACTCCACCCAACCTCCCCTCTCCACCCAACCTCCCTACTTCGCCAAACCTACCCTCTCCACTATGCCTCCCCACATCACCCAACCTCCCCACTTCACCCAACCTCCCAATTCCACTATGCCTCCCCACGTCACCCGACCTCCCCACTTCACCCAACCTCCCCACTTCACCCAACCTCACCACTTCACCCAACCTCCGCACTCCACCCAAATTCCGCACTCCACTCAACTTCCCCACTCCACCCAACCTCCCCACTTCACCCAACCTCCCCACTACACCCAACCTCCCCACTTCACCCAACCTCCCCACTTCACCCAACCGCCCCACTTCACCCAACGTCCCAATTCCACTATGCCTCCCCACTTCACCCAACATCCCCACTCCACCCAACCTCCCCACTTCACACAACCTCCGCACTCCATCCAACCTCCGCACTCCACCAATCCTACGCACTCGAACCAACTTCCGCACTCCACGCAAGCTACGCACTCCACCCAACTACCGCACTCCACCCAACTTCAGCACTCCACCCAACTTCCGCACTCCAGCCAACCTCTGCACTCCACCCAACCTCCGCACTCCACTCAACTTCCCCACTCCACCCAACCTCCCCACTTCACCCAACCTCCCCTCTCCACCCAACCTCCCCACTTCACACAACCGTCCCACTTCAACCAACCCCCCCACTTCACCCAACCTCCCAATTCCACGATACCTCCCCACTTCACCCAACCTCCCCACTTCACCCAACCTCCCCTCTTCTCCCAACCTCCCCACTCCACCCAACCTCCCCACTTCACCCAACTTCCGCAGTCCATCCAAGCTCCGCACTTCATCCAACCTCCCGATTCCACTATGCCTCCCCACTTCACCCAACCTCCCCACTCCACCCAACCTCCCCATTCCACCCAACTTCCCCACTTCACCCAACCTCCCCACTCCACCCAACCTCCCCTCTCCACCCAACCTCCCTACTTCGCCCAACCTACCCTCTCCGCTATGCCTCCCCACTTCAACCAACCTCCCCACTCCACTATGCCTCCGCACATCACCCAACCTCCCCACTTCACCCAACCTCCCCACTCCACCCAACCTCCCCACTTCACACAACCGTCCCACTTCACCCAACCTCCCAATTCCACTATGCCTCCCCACTTCACCCAACCTCCCCACTTCACCCAACCTCCCCTCTTCTCCCAACCTCCCCACTCCACCCAACCTCCCCACTTCACCCAACTTCCGCAGTCCATCCAAGCTCCGCACTTTACCCACCCTCCCAATTCCACTATGGCTCCCCACTTCACCCAACCTCCCCACTCCACCCAACTTCAGCACTACACCCAACTTCAGCACTCCAGCCAACCTCTGCACTCCACCCAACCTCCGCACACCAATCAACTTCCCCACTCCACCCAACCTCCCTACTCCACCCAACTTCCCCACTTCACGCAACCTCCGCACTCCATTCAACCTCCGCACTCCACTATGCCTACCCACTTCACTAAACCTCCCCACTCCACTATGCCTCCCCACATCACCCAACCTCCCCACTTCCCCCAACCTCCCAATTCCACTATGCCTCCCCATTTCACCCAACCTCCGAACTCCACCCAACTTCCGCACTCCATCCAACTTCCGCACTCCACCCAAACTCCGGACTTCACCCAAACTCCCCACTCCATCCAACCTCCCCTCTTCACCCAACCTCCCCACTCCACCCAACCTCCCCACTTCACCCAACCTCCCCACTTCACCCAACCGTCCCACTTCACCCAACCTCCCAATTCCACTATACCTCCCCACTTCTCCCAACCTTCCCACTTCACCCAACCTCCCCACTTCTCCCTACCTCCCCACTCCACCCAACCTCCCCACTTCACCCAACCTCCGCACTCCATCCAACCTCCGCACTTCACCCAACCTCCCGATTCCACTATGCCTCCCCACTTGACCCAACCTCCCCACTCCACCCAACCTCCCCACTCCACCCAACTTCCCCACTTCACCCAACCTCCCCACTCCACCCAACCTCCCCTCTCCACCCAACCTCCCTACTTCACCCAACCTACCCTCTCCACTATGCCTCCCCACTTCGCCCAACCTCCCCACTCCACTATGCTTCCCCACATCACCCAACCTCCCCACTTCACCCAACCTCCCAATTCCACTATGCCTCCCCACTTCACCCGACCTCCCCACTTCACCCAACCTCCCCACTCCACCCAACCTCCTCACTCCACCCAAACTCCCCACTTCACCCAACCTCCCCACTTTACACAACCTCCCCACTCAACCCAACCTCCCCACTTCACCCAACCTCCCCAATTCACACAATCTCCCCACTTCACCTAACCTCCCCAATACACCCAACTTCCGCACTCCACCCAACCTCCGCACTCAACCTAACCTCCCCACTTCACCCAACCTCCCCACTCCACCAAACCTCCCCACTTCGCGCAACCTCCGCTCTCCATCCACCCTCCGCACTCCACCACACCTACGCACTGGAACCAACTTCCGCACTCCACCCAACCTCCCCACTCCACCCAACCTCTACACTCAACCCAACCTCCCCACTTCACCCAACCTCCCTACTCCACCCAACTGCCCCACTTCACGCAACCTCCGCACTCCATCCAACCTCCGCACTCCACCCAACCTCCGGACTCTACCCAACCTCCGCACTCCACCCAACTTCCGCACTCCACCCAACCTCCCCACTTCACCCAACCTCCCCACTTCACCCAACCTCCGCACTCCATCCAACCTCCGCACTTCACCCAACCTCCCGATTCCACTATTCCGCCCCACTTCACCCAACCTCCCCACTTCACCCAACCTCCCCACTTCTCCCTACCTCCCCACTCCACCCAACCTCCCCACTTCACCCAACCTCCGCACTCCATCCAACCTCCGCACTTCACCCAACCTCCCGATTCCACTATGCCTCCCCACTTCACCAAACCTCCCCACTCCACCCAACCTCCCCACTCCACCCAACTTCCCCACTTCACCCAACCTCCCCACTTCACCCAACCGTCCCACTTCACCCAACCTCCCAATTCCACTATACCTCCCCACTTCACCCAACCTCCCCATTTCACCCAACCTCCCCACTTCTCCCTACCTCCCCACTCCACCCAACCTCCCCACTTCACCCAACCTCCGCACTCCATCCAACCTCCGCACTTCACCCAACCTCCCGATTCCACTATGCCTCCCCACTTCACCCAACCTCCCCACTCCACCCAACCTCCCCACTCCACCCAACTTCCCCACTTCACCCAACCTCCCCACTCCACCCAACCTCCCCTCTCCACCCAACCTCCCTACTTCACCCAACCTACCCTCTCCACTATGCCTCCCCACTTCACCCAACCTCCCCACTGCACTATGCTTCCCCACATCACCCAACCTCCCCACTTCACCCAACCTCCCAATTCCACTATGCCTCCCCACTTTACACAACCTCCCCACTCAACCCAACCTCCCCACTTCACCCAACCTCCCCAATTCACACAATCTCCCCACTTCACCCAACTTCCGCAGTCCATCCAAGCTCCGCACTTTACCCACCCTCCCAATTCCACTATGGCTCCCCACTTCACCCAACCTCCCCACTCCACCCAACTTCAGCACTACACCCAACTTCAGCACTCCAGCCAACCTCTGCACTCCACCCAACCTCCCCACTTCACGCAACCTCCGCACTCCATTCAACCTCCGCACTCCACTATGCCTACCCACTTCACCCAACCTCCCCACTCCACTATGCCTCCCCACATCACCCAACCTCCCCACTTCCCCCAACCTCCCAATTCCACTATGCCTCCCCATTTCACCCAACCTCCGAACTCCACCCAACTTCCGCACTCCATCCAACTTCCGCACTCCACCCAAACTCCGGACTTCACCCAAACTCCCCACTCCATCCAACCTCCCCTCTTCACCCAACCTCCCCACTCCACCCAACCTCCCCACTTCACCCAACCTCCCCACTTCACCCAACCGTCCCACTTCACCCAAACTCCCAATTCCACTATACCTCCCCACTTCACCCAACCTCCCCACTTCACCCAACCTCCCCACTTCTCCCTACCTCCCCACTCCACCCAACCTCCCCACTTCACCCAACCTCCGCACTCCATCCAGCCTCCGCACTTCACCCAACCTCCCGATTCCACTATGCCTCCCCACTTCACCCAACCTCCCCACTCCACCCAACCTCCCCACTCCACCCAACTTCCCCACTTCACCCAACCTCCCCACTCCACCCAACCTCCCCTCTTCACCCAACCTCCCTACTTCACACAACCTACCCTCTCCACTATGCCTCCCCACTTCACCCAACCTCCCAATTCCACTATGCCTCCCCACTTCACCCGACCTCCCCACTTCACCCAACCTCCCCACTCCACCCAACCTCCTCACTCCACCCAAACTCCCCACTTCACCCAACCTCCCCACTTTAAACAACCTCCCCACTCAACCCAACCTCCCCACTTCACCCAACCTCCCCAATTCACACAATCTCCCCACTTCACCTAACCTCCCCAATACACCCAACTTCCGCACTCCACCCAACCTCCGCAATCAACCTAACCTCCCCACTTCACCCAACCTCCGCACTCCACCCAACCTCCCCACTTCGCGCAACCTCCGCACTCCATCCACCCTCCGCACTCCACCACACCTACGCACTGGAACCAACCTCCGCACTCCACCCAAATTCCGCACTCCACTCAACTTCCCCACTCCACCCAACCTCCCCACTTCACCCAACCTCCCCACTCCACCCAACCTCCCCATTCCAACCAACTTCCCCACTTCACCCAACCTCCCCACTCCACCCAACCTCCCCTCTCCACCCAACCTCCCCACTTCACCCAACCTCCCAATTCCACTATGCCTCCCCACGTCACCCGACCTCCCCACTTCACCCAACCTCCCCACTTCACCCAACCTCACCACGTCACCCAACCTCCGCACTCCACCCAACCTCCCCACTTCACCCAACCTCCCCACTACACCCAACCTCCCCACTTCACCCAACCTCCCCACTTCACCCAACCGCCCCACTTCTCCCAACGTCCCAATTCCACTATGCCTCCCCACTTCACCCAACCTCCCCACTCCACCCAACCTCCCCACTTCACGCAACCTCCGCACTCCATCCAACCTCCGCACTCCACCAATCCTACGCACTCGAACCAACTTCCGCCCTCCAAGCAAGCTACGCACTCCACCCAACTACCGCACTCCACTCAACTTCAGCACTCCACCCAACTTCCGCACTCCAGCCAACCTCTGCACTCCACCCAACCTCCGCACTCAACTCAACTTCCCCACTCCACCCAACCTCCCCACTCCACCCAACCTCCCCACTTCACACAACCGTCCCACTTCACCCAACCCCCCCCCCCACTTCATCCAACCTCCCAATTCCACCCAACCTCCCCACTTCACCCAACTTCCGCAGTCCATCCAAGCTCCGCACTTCACCCAACCTCCCGATTCCACTATGCCTCCCCACTTCACCCAACCTCCCCACTCCACCCAACCTCCCCATTCCATCCAACTTCCCCACTTCACCCAACCTCCCCACTCCACCCAACCTCCCCTCTCCACCCAACCTCCCTACTTCGCCCAACCTACCCTCTCCACTATGCCTCCCCACTTCACCCAACCTCCCCACTCCACTATGCCTCCCCACATCACCCAACCTCCCCACTTCACCCAACCTCCCAATTCCACTATGCCTCCCCACGTCACCCGACCTCCCCACTTCACCCAACCTCCCCACTTCACCCAACCTCACCACTTCACCCAACCTCCGCACTCCACCCAAATTCCGCACTCCACTCAACTTCCCCACTCCACCCAACCTCCCCACTTCACCCAACCTCCCCACTACACCCAACCTCCCCACTTCACCCAACCTCCCCACTTCACCCAACCGCCCCACTTCACCCAACCTCCCAATTCCACTATGCCTCCCCACTTCACCCAACCTCCCCACTCCACCCAACCTCCCCACTTCACGCAACCTCCGCACTCCATCCAACCTCCGCACTCCACCAATCCTACGCACTCGAACCAACTTCCGCACTCCACGCAAGTTACGCACTCCACCCAACTACCGCACTCCACCCAACTTCAGCACTCCACCCAACTTCCGCACTCCAGCCAACCTCTGCACTCCACCCAACCTCAGCACTCAACTCAACTTCCCCACTCCACCCAACCTCCCCACTTCACCCAACCTCCCCACTCCACCCAACCTCCCCACTTCACACAACCGTCCCACTTCACCCAACCCCCCCACTTCACCCAACCTCCCAATTCCACTATACCTCCACACTTCACCCAACCTCCCCACTTCACCCAACCTCCCCTCTTCTCCCAACCTCCCCACTCCACCCAACCTCCCCACTCCACACAACCTCCCCTCTCCACCCAACCTCCCTACTTCGCCCAACCTACCCTCTCCACTATGCCTCCCCACTTCACCCAACCTCCCCACTCCACTATGCCTCCCCACATCACTTCACCCAACCTCCCCACTCCACCTAACCTCCCCATTCCACCCAACTTCCCCACTTCACCCAACCTCCCAATTCCACTATGCCTCCCCACGTCACCCGACCTCCCCATTTCACCCAACCTCCCCACTTCACCCAACCTCACCACTTCACCCAACCTCCGCACTCCACCCAAATTCCGCACTCCACTCAACTTCCCCACTCCACCCAACCTCCCCACTTCACCCAACCTCCCCACTTCACCCAACCTCCCCACTTCTCCCTACCTCCCCACTCCACCCAACCTCCCCACTTCACCCAACCTCCGCACTCCATCCAACCTCCGCACTTCACCCAACCTCCCGATTCCACTATGCCTCCCCACTTCACCCAACCTCCCCACTCCACCCAACCTCCCCTCTCCACCCAACCTCCCTACTTCGCCCAACCTACCCTCTCCACTATGCCTCCCCACTTCACCCAACCTCCCCACTCCACTATGCCTCCCCACATCACCCAACCTCCCCACTTCACCCAACCTCCCAATTCCACTATGCCTCCCCACGTCACCCGACCTCCCCACTTCACCCAACCTCCCCACTTCACCCAACCTCACCACTTCACCCAACCTCCGCACTCCACCCAAATTCCGCACTCCACTCAACTTCCCCACTCCACCCAACCTCCCCACTTCACCCAACCTCCCCACTACACCCAACCCCCCCACTTCACCCAACCTCCCCACTTCACCCAACCGCCCCACTTCACCCAACCTCCCAATTCCACTATGCCTCCCCACTTCACCCAACCTCCCCACTCCACCCAACCTCCCCACTTCACGCAACCTCCGCACTCCATCCAACCTCCGCACTCCACCAATCCTACGCACTCGAACCAACTTCCGCACTCCACGCAAGTTACGCACTCCACCCAACTACCGCACTCCACCCAACTTCAGCACTCCACCCAACTTCCGCACTCCAGCCAACCTCTGCACTCCACCCAACCTCAGCACTCAACTCAACTTCCCCACTCCACCCAACCTCCCCACTTCACCCAACCTCCCCACTCCACCCAACCTCCCCACTTCACACAACCGTCCCACTTCACCCAACCCCCCCACTTCACCCAACCTCCCAATTCCACTATACCTCCACACTTCACCCAACCTCCCCACTTCACCCAACCTCCCCTCTTCTCCCAACCTCCCCACTCCACCCAACCTCCCCACTCCACACAACCTCCCCTCTCCACCCAACCTCCCTACTTCGCCCAACCTACCCTCTCCACTATGCCTCCCCACTTCACCCAACCTCCCCACTCCACCTAACCTCCCCATTCCACCCAACTTCCCCACTTCACCCAACCTCCCAATTCCACTATGCCTCCCCACGTCACCCGACCTCCCCATTTCACCCAACCTCCCCACTTCACCCAACCTCACCACTTCACCCAACCTCCGCACTCCACCCAAATTCCGCACTCCACTCAACTTCCCCACTCCACCCAACCTCCCCACTTCACCCAACCTCCCCACTTCACCCAACCTCCCCACTTCTCCCTACCTCCCCACTCCACCCAACCTCCCCACTTCACCCAACCTCCGCACTCCATCCAACCTCCGCACTTCACCCAACCTCCCGATTCCACTATGCCTCCCCACTTCACCCAACCTCCCCACTCCACCCAACCTCCCCATTCCACCCAACTTCCCCACTTCACCCAACCTCCCCACTCCACCCAACCTCCCCTCTCCACCCAACCTCCCTACTTCGCCCAACCTACCCTCTCCACTATGCCTCCCCACTTCTCCCAACCTCCCCACTCCACTATGCCTCCCCACATCACCCAACCTCCCCACTTCACCCAACCTCCCAATTCCACTATGCCTCCCCACGTCACCCGACCTCCCCACTTCACCCAACCTCCCCACTTCACCCAACCTCACCACTTCACCCAACCTCCGCATTCCACCCAAATTCCGCACTCCACTCAACTTCCCCACTCCACCCAACCTCCCCACTTCACCCAACCTCCCCACTCCACCTAACCTCCCCATTCCACCCAACTTCCCCACTTCACCCAACCTCCCCACTCCACCCAACCTCCCCTCTCCACCCAACCTCCCTACTTCGCCCAACCTACCCTCTCCACTATGCCTCCCCACTTCACCCAACCTCCCCACTCCACTATGCCTCCCCACATCACCCAACCTCCCCACTTCACCCAACCTCCCAATTCCACTATGCCTTCCCACGTCACCCGACCTCCCCACTTCACCCAACCTCCCCACTTTACCCAACCTCACCACTTCACCCAACCTCCGCACTCCACCCAAATTCCGCACTCCACTCAACTTCCCCACTCCACCCAACCTCCCCACTTCACCCAACCTCCCCACTACACCCAACCTCCCCACTTCACCCAACCTCCCCACTTCACCCAACCGCCCCACTTCTCCCAACGTCCCAATTCTACTATGCCTCCCCACTTCACCCAAACTCCCCACTCCACCCAACCTCCCCACTTCACGCAACCTCCGCACTCCATCCAACCTCCGCACTCCACCAATCCTACGCACTCGAACCAACTTCCGCTCTCCAAGCAAGCTACGCACTCCACCCAACTACCGCACTCCACCCAACTTCAGCACTCCACCCAACTTCCGCACTCCAGCCAACCTCTGCACTCCACCCAACCTCCGCACTCCACTCAACTTCCCCACTCCACCCAACCTCCCCACTTCACTCAACCTCCCCACTCCACCCAACCTCCCCACTTCACACAACCGTCCCACTTCACCCAACCCCCCCCCCCCACTTCACCCAACCTCCCCTCTTCTCCCAACCTCCCCACTCCACCCAACCTCCCCACTTCACCCAACTTCCGCAGTCCATCCAAGCTCCGCACTTCACCCAACCTCCCGATTCCACTATACCTCCCCACTTCACCCAACCTCCCCACTTCACCCAACCTCCCCTCTTCTCCCAACCTCCCCACTCCACCCAACCTCCCCACTTCACCCAACTTCCGCAGTCCATCCAAGCTCCGCACTTCACCCAACCTCCCGATTCCACTATGCCTCCCCACTTCACCCAACCTCCCCACTCCACCCAACCTCCCCATTCCACCCAACTTCCCCACTTCACCCAACCTCCCCACTCCACCCAACCTCCCCTCTCCACCCAACCTCCCTACTTCGCCCAACCTACCCTCTCCACTATGCCTCCCCACTTCACCCAACCTCCCCACTCCACTATGCCTCCCCACATCACCCAACCTCCCCACTTCACGCAACCTCCCAATTCCACTATGCCTCCCCACGTCACCCGACCTCCCCACTTCACCCAACCTCCCCACTTCACCCAACTTCCGCAGTCCATCCAAGCTCCGCACTTCACCCAACCTCCCGATTCCACTATGCCTCCCCACTTCACCCAACCTCCCCACTCCACCCAACCTCCCCATTCCACCCAACTTCCCCACTTCACCCAACCTCCCCACTCCACCCAACCTCCCCTCTCCACCCAACCTCCCTACTTCGCCCAACCTACCCTCTCCACTATGCCTCCCCACTTCACCCAACCTCCCCACTCCACTATGCCTCCCCACGTCACCCGACCTCCCCACTTCACCCAACCTCCCCACTTCACCCAACCTCACCACTTCACCCAACCTCCGCACTCCACCCAAATTCCGCACTCCACTCAACTTCCCCACTCCACCCAACCTCCCCACTTCACCCAACCTCCCCACTACACCCAACCTCCCCACTTCACCCAACCTCCCCACTTCACCCAACCGCCCCACTTCACCCAACCTCCCAATTCCACTATGCCTCCCCACTTCACCCAACCTCCCCACTCCACCCAACCTCCCCACTTCACGCAACCTCCGCACTCCATCCAACCTCCGCACTCCACCAATCCTACGCACTCGAACCAACTTCCGCACTCCACGCAAGTTACGCACTCCACCCAACTACCGCACTCCACCCAACTTCAGCACTCCACCCAACTTCCGCACTCCAGCCAACCTCTCCACTCCACCCAACCTCAGCACTCCACTCAACTTCCCCACTCCACCCAACCTCCCCACTTCACCCAACCTCCCCACTCCACCCAACCTCCCCACTTCACACAACCGTCCCACTTCACCCAACCCCCCACTTCACCCAACCTCCCAATTCCACTATACCTCCCCACTTCACCCAACCTCCCCACTTCACCCAACCTCCCCTCTTCTCCCAACCTCCCCACTCCACCCAACCTCCCCACTCCACCCAACCTCCCCTCTCCACCCAACCTCCCTACTTCGCCCAACCTACCCTCTCCACTATGCCTCCCCACTTCACCCAACCTCCCCACTCCACTATGCCTCCCCACGTCACCCGACCTCCCCACTTCACCCAACCTCCCCACTTCACCCAACCTCACCACTTCACCCAACCTCCGCACTCCACCCAAATTCCGCACTCCACTCAACTTCCCCACTCCACCCAACCTCCCCACTTCACCCAACCTCCCCACTACACCCAACCTCCCCACTTCACCCAACCTCCCCACTTCACCCAACCGCCCCACTTCACCCAACCTCCCAATTCCACTATGCCTTCACCCAACCTCCCCACTCCACCCAACCTCCCCACTTGACGCAACCTTCGCACTCCATCCAACCTCCGCACTCCACCAATCCTACGCACTCGAACCAACTTCCGCACTCCACGCAAGCTACGCACTCCACCCAACTACCGCACTCCACCCAACTTCAGCACTCCACCCAACTTCCGCACTCCAGCCAACCTCTGCACTCCACCCAACCTCCGCACTCCACTCAACTTCCCCACTCCACCCAACCTCCCCACGTCACCCGACCTCCCCACTTCACCCAACCTCCCCACTTCACCCAACCTCACCACTTCACCCAACCTCCGCATTCCACCCAAATTCCGCACTCCACTCAACTTCCCCACTCCACCCAACCTCCCCACTTCACCCAACCTCCCCACTCCACCTAACCTCCCCATTCCACCCAACTTCCCCACTTCACCCAACCTCCCCACTCCACCCAACCTCCCCTCTCCACCCAACCTCCCTACTTCGCCCAACCTACCCTCTCCACTATGCCTCCCCACTTCACCCAACCTCCCCACTCCACTATGCCTCCCCACATCACCCAACCTCCCCACTTCACCCAACCTCCCAATTCCACTATGCCTCCCCACGTCACCCGACCTCCCCACTTCACCCAACCTCCCCACTTTACCCAACCTCAACACTTCACCCAACCTCCGCACTCCACCCAAATTCCGCACTCCACTCAACTTCCCCACTCCACCCAACCTCCCCACTTCACCCAACCTCCCCACTACACCCAACCTCCCCACTTCACCCAACCTCCCCACTTCACCCAACCGCCCCACTTCTCCCAACGTCCCAATTCTACTATGCCTCCCCACTTCACCCAAACTCCCCACTCCACCCAACCTCCCCACTTCACGCAACCTCCGCACTCCATCCAACCTCCGCACTCCACCAATCCTACGCACTCGAACCAACTTCCGCACTCCAAGCAAGCTACGCACTCCACCCAACTACCGCACTCCACCCAACTTCAGCACTCCACCCAACTTCCGCACTCCAGCCAACCTCTGCACTCCACCCAACCTCCGCACTCCACTCAACTTCCCCACTCCACCCAACCTCCCCACTTCACTCAACCTCCCCACTCCACCCAACCTCCCCACTTCACACAACCGTCCCACTTCACCCAACCCCCCCCCCACTTCACCCAACCTCCCCTCTTCTCCCAACCTCCCCACTCCACCCAACCTCCCCACTTCACCCAACTTCCGCAGTCCATCCAAGCTCCGCACTTCACCCAACCTCCCGATTCCACTATACCTCCCCACTTCACCCAACCTCCCCACTTCACCCAACCTCCCCTCTTCTCCCAACCTCCCCACTCCACCCAACCTCCCCACTTCACCCAACTTCCGCAGTCCATCCAAGCTCCGCACTTCACCCAACCTCCCGATTCCACTATGCCTCCCCACTTCACCCAACCTCCCCACTCCACCCAACCTCCCCATTCCACCCAACTTCCCCACTTCACCCAACCTCCCCACTCCACCCAACCTCCCCTCTCCACCCAACCTCCCTACTTCGCCCAACCTACCCTCTCCACTATGCCTCCCCACTTCACCCAACCTCCCCACTCCACTATGCCTCCCCACATCACCCAACCTCCCCACTTCACGCAACCTCCCAATTCCACTATGCCTCCCCACGTCACCCGACCTCCCCACTTCACCCAACCTCCCCACTTCACCCAACCTCACCACTTCACCCAACTTCCGCAGTCCATCCAAGCTCCGCACTTCACCCAACCTCCCGATTCCACTATGCCTCCCCACTTCACCCAACCTCCCCACTCCACCCAACCTCCCCATTCCACCCAACTTCCCCACTTCACCCAACCTCCCCACTCCACCCAACCTCCCCTCTCCACCCAACCTCCCTACTTCGCCCAACCTACCCTCTCCACTATGCCTCCCCACTTCACCCAACCTCCCCACTCCACTATGCCTCCCCACGTCACCCGACCTCCCCACTTCACCCAACCTCCCCACTTCACCCAACCTCACCACTTCACCCAACCTCCGCACTCCACCCAAATTCCGCACTCCACTCAACTTCCCCACTCCACCCAACCTCCCCACTTCACCCAACCTCCCCACTACACCCAACCTCCCCACTTCACCCAACCTCCCCACTTCACCCAACCGCCCCACTTCACCCAACCTCCCAATTCCACTATGCCTCCCCACTTCACCCAACCTCCCCACTCCACCCAACCTCCCCACTTCACGCAACCTCCGCACTCCATCCAACCTCCGCACTCCACCAATCCTACGCACTCGAACCAACTTCCGCACTCCACGCAAGTTACGCACTCCACCCAACTACCGCACTCCACCCAACTTCAGCACTCCACCCAACTTCCGCACTCCAGCCAACCTCTCCACTCCACCCAACCTCAGCACTCCACTCAACTTCCCCACTCCACCCAACCTCCCCACTTCACCCAACCTCCCCACTCCACCCAACCTCCCCACTTCACACAACCGTCCCACTTCACCCAACCCCCCACTTCACCCAACCTCCCAATTCCACTATACCTCCCCACTTCACCCAACCTCCCCACTTCACCCAACCTCCCCTCTTCTCCCAACCTCCCCACTCCACCCAACCTCCCCACTCCACCCAACCTCCCCTCTCCACCCAACCTCCCTACTTCGCCCAACCTACCCTCTCCACTATGCCTCCCCACTTCACCCAACCTCCCCACTCCACTATGCCTCCCCACGTCACCCGACCTCCCCACTTCACCCAACCTCCCCACTTCACCCAACCTCACCACTTCACCCAACCTCCGCACTCCACCCAAATTCCGCACTCCACTCAACTTCCCCACTCCACCCAACCTCCCCACTTCACCCAACCTCCCCACTACACCCAACCTCCCCACTTCACCCAACCTCCCCACTTCACCCAACCGCCCCACTTCACCCAACCTCCCAATTCCACTATGCCTTCACCCAACCTCCCCACTCCACCCAACCTCCCCACTTGACGCAACCTTCGCACTCCATCCAACCTCCGCACTCCACCAATCCTACGCACTCGAACCAACTTCCGCACTCCACGCAAGCTACGCACTCCACCCAACTACCGCACTCCACCCAACTTCAGCACTCCACCCAACTTCCGCACTCCAGCCAACCTCTGCACTCCACCCAACCTCCGCACTCCACTCAACTTCCCCACTCCACCCAACCTCCCCACGTCACCCGACCTCCCCACTTCACCCAACCTCCCCACTTCACCCAACCTCACCACTTCACCCAACCTCCGCATTCCACCCAAATTCCGCACTCCACTCAACTTCCCCACTCCACCCAACCTCCCCACTTCACCCAACCTCCCCACTCCACCTAACCTCCCCATTCCACCCAACTTCCCCACTTCACCCAACCTCCCCACTCCACCCAACCTCCCCTCTCCACCCAACCTCCCTACTTCGCCCAACCTACCCTCTCCACTATGCCTCCCCACTTCACCCAACCTCCCCACTCCACTATGCCTCCCCACATCACCCAACCTCCCCACTTCACCCAACCTCCCAATTCCACTATGCCTCCCCACGTCACCCGACCTCCCCACTTCACCCAACCTCCCCACTTTACCCAACCTCACCACTTCACCCAACCTCCGCACTCCACCCAAATTCCGCACTCCACTCAACTTCCCCACTCCACCCAACCTCCCCACTTCACCCAACCTCCCCACTACACCCAACCTCCCCACTTCACCCAACCTCCCCACTTCACCCAACCGCCCCACTTCTCCCAACGTCCCAATTCTACTATGCCTCCCCACTTCACCCAAACTCCCCACTCCACCCAACCTCCCCACTTCACGCAACCTCCGCACTCCATCCAACCTCCGCACTCCACCAATCCTACGCACTCGAACCAACTTCCGCACTCCAAGCAAGCTACGCACTCCACCCAACTACCGCACTCCACCCAACTTCAGCACTCCACCCAACTTCCGCACTCCAGCCAACCTCTGCACTCCACCCAACCTCCGCACTCCACTCAACTTCCCCACTCCACCCAACCTCCCCACTTCACTCAACCTCCCCACTCCACCCAACCTCCCCACTTCACACAACCGTCCCACTTCACCCAACCCCCCCCCCCACTTCACCCAACCTCCCCTCTTCTCCCAACCTCCCCACTCCACCCAACCTCCCCACTTCACCCAACTTCCGCAGTCCATCCAAGCTCCGCACTTCACCCAACCTCCCGATTCCACTATACCTCCCCACTTCACCCAACCTCCCCACTTCACCCAACCTCCCCTCTTCTCCCAACCTCCCCACTCCACCCAACCTCCCCACTTCACCCAACTTCCGCAGTCCATCCAAGCTCCGCACTTCACCCAACCTCCCGATTCCACTATGCCTCCCCACTTCACCCAACCTCCCCACTCCACCCAACCTCCCCATTCCACCCAACTTCCCCACTTCACCCAACCTCCCCACTCCACCCAACCTCCCCTCTCCACCCAACCTCCCTACTTCGCCCAACCTACCCTCTCCACTATGCCTCCCCACTTCACCCAACCTCCCCACTCCACTATGCCTCCCCACATCACCCAACCTCCCCACTTCACGCAACCTCCCAATTCCACTATGCCTCCCCACGTCACCCGACCTCCCCACTTCACCCAACCTCCCCACTTCACCCAACCTCACCACTTCACCCAACTTCCGCAGTCCATCCAAGCTCCGCACTTCACCCAACCTCCCGATTCCACTATGCCTCCCCACTTCACCCAACCTCCCCACTCCACCCAACCTCCCCATTCCACCCAACTTCCCCACTTCACCCAACCTCCCCACTCCACCCAACCTCCCCTCTCCACCCAACCTCCCTACTTCGCCCAACCTACCCTCTCCACTATGCCTCCCCACTTCACCCAACCTCCCCACTCCACTATGCCTCCCCACGTCACCCGACCTCCCCACTTCACCCAACCTCCCCACTTCACCCAACCTCACCACTTCACCCAACCTCCGCACTCCACCCAAATTCCGCACTCCACTCAACTTCCCCACTCCACCCAACCTCCCCACTTCACCCAACCTCCCCACTACACCCAACCTCCCCACTTCACCCAACCTCCCCACTTCACCCAACCGCCCCACTTCACCCAACCTCCCAATTCCACTATGCCTCCCCACTTCACCCAACCTCCCCACTCCACCCAACCTCCCCACTTCACGCAACCTCCGCACTCCATCCAACCTCCGCACTCCACCAATCCTACGCACTCGAACCAACTTCCGCACTCCACGCAAGTTACGCACTCCACCCAACTACCGCACTCCACCCAACTTCAGCACTCCACCCAACTTCCGCACTCCAGCCAACCTCTCCACTCCACCCAACCTCAGCACTCCACTCAACTTCCCCACTCCACCCAACCTCCCCACTTCACCCAACCTCCCCACTCCACCCAACCTCCCCACTTCACACAACCGTCCCACTTCACCCAACCCCCCACTTCACCCAACCTCCCAATTCCACTATACCTCCCCACTTCACCCAACCTCCCCACTTCACCCAACCTCCCCTCTTCTCCCAACCTCCCCACTCCACCCAACCTCCCCACTCCACCCAACCTCCCCTCTCCACCCAACCTCCCTACTTCGCCCAACCTACCCTCTCCACTATGCCTCCCCACTTCACCCAACCTCCCCACTCCACTATGCCTCCCCACGTCACCCGACCTCCCCACTTCACCCAACCTCCCCACTTCACCCAACCTCACCACTTCACCCAACCTCCGCACTCCACCCAAATTCCGCACTCCACTCAACTTCCCCACTCCACCCAACCTCCCCACTTCACCCAACCTCCCCACTACACCCAACCTCCCCACTTCACCCAACCTCCCCACTTCACCCAACCGCCCCACTTCACCCAACCTCCCAATTCCACTATGCCTTCACCCAACCTCCCCACTCCACCCAACCTCCCCACTTGACGCAACCTTCGCACTCCATCCAACCTCCGCACTCCACCAATCCTACGCACTCGAACCAACTTCCGCACTCCACGCAAGCTACGCACTCCACCCAACTACCGCACTCCACCCAACTTCAGCACTCCACCCAACTTCCGCACTCCAGCCAACCTCTGCACTCCACCCAACCTCCGCACTCCACTCAACTTCCCCACTCCACCCAACCTCCCCACTTCACCCAACCTCCCCACTCCACCCAACCTCCCCACTTCACCCAACTTCCGCAGTCCATCCAAGCTCCGCACTTCACCCAACCTCCCGATTCCACTATGCCTCCCCACTTCACCCAACCTCCCCACTCCACCCAACCTCCCCATTCCACCCAACTTCCCCACTTCACCCAACCTCCCCACTCCACCCAACCTCCCCTCTCCACCCAACCTCCCTACTTCGCCCAACCTACCCTCTCCACTATGCCTCCCCACTTCACCCAACCTCCCCACTCCACTATGCCTCCCCACATCACCCAACCTCCCCACTTCACCCAACCTCCCAATTCCACTATGCCTCCCCACGTCACCCGACCTCCCCACTTCACCCAACCTCCCCACTTCACCCAACCTCACCACTTCACCCAACCTCCGCACTCCACCCAAATTCCGCACTCCACTCAACTTCCCCACTCCACCCAACCTCCCCACTTCACCCAACCTCCCCACTACACCCAACCTCCCCACTTCACCCAACCTCCCCACTTCACCCAACCGCCCCACTTCACCCAACCTCCCAATTCCACTATGCCTCCCCACTTCACCCAACCTCCCCACTCCACCCAACCTCCCCACTTCACGCAACCTCCGCACTCCAACCAACCTCCGCACTCCACCAATCCTACGCACTCGAACCAACTTCCGCACTACACGCAAGTTACGCACTCCACCCAACTACCGCACTCCACCCAACTTCAGCACTCCACCCAACTTCCGCACTCCAGCCAACCTCTCCACTCCACCCAACCTCAGCACTCCACTCAACTTCCCCACTCCACCCAACCTCCCCACTTCACCCAACCTCCCCACTCCACCCAACCTCCCCACTTCACACAACCGTCCCACTTCACCCAACCCCCCACTTCACCCAACCTCCCAATTCCACTATACCTCCCCACTTCACCCAACCTCCCCACTTCACCCAACCTCCCCTCTTCTCCCAACCTCCCCACTCCACCCAACCTCCCCACTCCACCCAACCTCCCCTCTCCACCCAACCTCCCTACTTCGCCCAACCTACCCTCTCCACTATGCCTCCCCACTTCACCCAACCTCCCCACTTCACCCAACCTCCCCACTTCACCCAACCTCACCACTTCACCCAACCTCCGCACTCCACCCAAATTTCGCACTCCACTCAACTTCCCCACTCCACCCAACCTCCCCACTTCACCCAACCTCCCCACTACACCCAACCTCCCCACTTCACCCAACCTCCCCACTTCACCCAACCGCCCCACTTGACCCAACCTCCCAATTCCACTATGCCTTCACCCAACCTCCCCACTCCACCCAACCTCCCCACTTGACGCAACCTTCGCACTCCATCCAACCTCCGCACTCCACCAATCCTACGCACTCGAACCAACTTCCGCACTCCACGCAAGCTACGCACTCCACCCAACTACCGCACTCCACCCAACTTCAGCACTCCACCCAACTTCCGCACTCCAGCCAACCTCTGCACTCCACCCAACCTCCGCACTCCACTCAACTTCCCCACTCCACCCAACCTCCCCACTTCACCCAACCTCCCCACTCCACCCAACCTCCCCACTTCACACAACCGTCCCACTTCACCGTGTGCTTGCGCATTTGTGTGCGTGTGTGGAAGCATGTGGGTGCGTGTGTGTGTGTGTGTGTGTGTATGTGTGTGTGTGTGTGTGTGTTTGCGTGTGTGTGCGTGTATTGGGGCGCGTGTGTGCGTATATGGGTGTGTGTGTGTGTGGGTGTTTCAATGTGGGTGCGTGTGTGGATTCGTGGGTGGGTGCGTGTGAGTGGGTGCCTGTGTGGTGCGAGTGTGTATGTGTGCGTATGTGGGCGCGTATGGGTGCGTTTGTGTGTGTTTGCGTGTGTGCATGTGTGTGTGTCTGCGTGTGTGTGTTCGTGTGTTGGCGTGTGTGGGTGCGTATGTGGGTGGGTGTGTGTGATTGCATGTGTGGGTGCGTGCGTGGATTCGTGTGTGTGTGTGTGCGTGCATGCGTGCGTGCGTGTCTTGGCGCGTGTTTGTACGTGTGTGGGTGCGCGTGTGTGTGCGTGTGTGTGGGTGCGTGTGTGTGCGTGCGTGGGAGTTGGTGCGTGTGTGTGTGTGGGTGCACGTGTGGGTCTGTTGTCACTCCGTGGTATTTTTTGGCTCCACGCGAAGTAGTTATAGGCTGATGTGTAGTAGTAGTAGTAGTAGTAGTAGTAGTAGTAGTAGTAGTAGTAACCGATAAGACGGCACACTTTGACACATTAAAACCCATCTGCCATGTCTTTGCCCATGAGAGAAGTTTGATCAGGTCAGATGCAAGTGTGAAGTGGTCAGCGGGAATGGCTACGTGTGAGGGTGGGTGCGTTTGTTTGTGTGGGTGCGTGTGGGCGTGTGTTGGCGCGTGTGAGGGTGTATGTGTTGGCGTTTGTGCGTGTGTTAGCGCGTGTGTGGGCGTATGAGGGTCCGTGTATGGGTGCGTGTGTGGGTATGTGTGAGGGTGGGTGCGTTTATTTCAGTGTGTGCGTGTGTGCGTGTGTCCATGTCTTGGTGCGTGTGTGGGCGTATGTGGGTGCGTGTGTGGCATCTGTGTGAGGATGCTTCCGTGTCCGTGTGTGGGTGCGTGTGTGTGGGTGCGTGTGTGTGGGTGTGTGAGTGCGTGTGTTGCCGCGCGTGTATGTGTGTTTGTGTGAGTGCGTGTGTGCGGGTGCGTGGGTGCTGGTGCGTGTGTGGGTGTGGGTGCGTGTGTTATTCTGGGTGCGTGTGTTGGCGCTTGTGTGTGCGTGTGTTGGTGCGTGTGTGGGAGCGTGTGTACGTGCGTGGGTGCGTGTGTGTACTTGTGCTGTCGCACGTGTGTGTTTATGTGGGTGCGTGTTTGCGTGCGTGTGTGGGTGCGTGTGTGAGAGTGCGTGAGTGGTGCACGTGTGTATGTGTGCGTGTGTTGGCGCGTGTGTGTGTGCGGGTGAGTATGAGTGCGTGCGTGTGTGGGTATTTGTGCTTGTGTGTACGAATGTGTGCATGTGTGCGTGTGTGTGAGTGTGTGTGTTTGTGTGTGTGTGTGTGTGTGTGTGTGTGTGTGTGGGTGGGTGTGTTGGTGCGTGTGTGTGCGTGTGTGGGTGGGTGTTTGTGTGTATGTGTGTGTGTATGTGTAAATGTGTGTGTGTGTGTGTGTGTGTGTGTGTGTGCGGGCGCGTATGACAGAGAGAGAGAGAGAGAGAGTGAGCGAGTGAGACAGAGAAAGTGTGTGCGTGTGTCGGTGCGTATGTGGGTGCCTGTGTTGATTCGTGTGTGTGTGTGTGTGTGTGCGTGTGTTGGCGCGTGTGTGTGTGCGGGTGGGTGCGGGTGTGTGGGTGCTTGTGTGTGGGTGCATGTGTTTGAATGCGTGTGTTGATACGTGTGTGGGTGCGTGTGTGGATTGGTGTGTGGGTGCGTGTGTGTGTGTGAGGGTGTGTGTGTGTGTGTGTGTGTGTGTGTGTGTGTGTGTGTGTGTGCGTGTTTGTATATATGCGTGTGTGGATTCGTGTGTGGGTGCGTGTGAGTTTGCTTGCGTGTGTGGGAGCATGTCGGTGTGGGTCCTTGCGTGTGTGGGTGAGTGTGAGTGGGTGCGTGTGTGTGGGTGCATGTGTGTGGATGAGTCGGTGCGTGTGTAGTTGCGTGTGTGTGTGTGTGCGTGTGTGTATGCGTGTTTGGGGGCATGTATGTATTGGTGCGTGTGAGTGGGTGCATGTGTGTGTGTGTTTGTGTGTGTGTGTTTCTGTGTGTGAGTGTGTTGGCTTGTGTTTGTGTGTGTGTGGATGCCTGTGTATGGGTGCGTGTTTGGTGCGTGTGTGTATGTTTGCGTGGCGCATGTGATAGGGTTCGCCCGTGTGTGTGGGTGTGTGTGTGTGTGTGTGGTGCATGTGTATGTATATGTGCGTGTGTGGCTGCGAGCGTTTGTGTGGGTGTATGTGTGTGCGTGTGTTGGCGCGTGTGTGTTTGTGTGTATGTGGGGCGGGGGGGGGGGGTGCCTGTGTGTGGGGGCCTGTGTGTGGGGGCGTGTGTGGTGTGTGTGGGTGTACGTGACCGTGTGTGGGCGCGTTTGTGTGGGTGCGTGTGTGTGGGTGCGTGTTTGCGTGCGTGTGTGTGGGTGCGTGTGTCGTTCAGGTGTGTGTATGTGTGCATGTGTTGCCGCGCGTGTGTGCTTGTGTGGGTGCGTGTATGGGTGCGTGTGTATGGGTGCGTGTTTTTGTGTGATGCCACGTGCGTGTGGTTGTGTATGTGGTTTAGCGTGTGAGTGCGTTTGTGGGTGAGTGTGTGTGTGTGTGTGTGGGTGCGTGAGTGTGAGTGCGTGTGTAGTGCATTTGTGTCTGTATGTGGGCGTGTATGTGCGTGTGTTGGTGCCTGTGTAGGTGCGTGTGTGTGGGTGCTTGTGCTGTCGCGTGTGTTTGTGTGTGTGTGCGCGTGTGGGTGCGTGTGTGGGTGCCTGACTGTGCGAGCGTGTGCATGGGTGCATATATGTGGGTGCATGTGTTGGTGCGTGTGTCTGTGCGTGTATGGGCACATGTCTGTGTGGGTGCGTGCGTGTGTATGTGGGTGCGTGTGTGTGTGTCGTGCATGTGTGAGTATGTGCTGGTGCGCGTATGTGGGTGCGTGTGTTTGCGTGGGTGAGAGTTAGCGTGTGGGTGTAGGTGTGTGTGTGTGCGTGTGCATGTATGGGTGCGTGTTTGTGGTTCGTGTGTATGGGTGCATGTGTGTGCGTGTATCGGTGCGTGTGTCGGTTCACGTGTGGATTCGCGTGTGTGTGTATGCGTGTGTTGGCGCATGTTTGTTCACGTGTCGGTGCGTGTGTGGGTACGTGTGTGTGAGCTTGTGTGTGTGCATGTGTGTGAGTGCGTGTGTTGGTGCGTGTGTGGTGCGTGTGTGAATTCATGTGTGGGTGCGTGTGTGTCCGTGCGAGTGTGGGAACATGTCTGTGTGGGTTCGTACATTTGCTTTTGGTTGCGTGTATGTGTGTGTGTGTGTTTGTGTGTGTGTGTGTGTGTGTGTGGTGCGTGTGTGTGTGGGTGTGAGTGTGTGCGTGTGTGTGTATGTGTGTGCGTGTGTGTGTATCGGTGCGTGCTTATGTGGGTGCGTTTGTGGTGCATGTGTGCGTGTACGTGCGCATTTGTGTGCGTGTGTGGAAGCATGTGGGTGTGTGTGTGTGTGTGCGTATATTGGGGCGCGTGTGTGCTTATATGGGTGCGTGTGTGGGTGTTTCAGTGTGGGTGCATGTGCTTGTGTGTGTGGGTGCGTGTGAGGGTGCGTGTGTAGATTCGTTGGTGGGTGCCTGTGTGTGGGTGCGTGTATTTGTGCGTGTGGGCGCATATGTGTGTGTGGGTGCGTGCGTCTGTGTGTTTGGGTGCGTGTGTGGTGCGAGTGTCTATGTGTGCGTCTGTGGGCTCGTGTGTGGGTGCGTGTGGGTGCTTGTGTGGGTGTGTGGGTGTGATTGCATGTGTGTGTGCGTGTGTGCGTGTTTTGGCGCATGTTTGTACGTTTTTGGGTGCGCTTGTGTGTGCGTGTGTGTGGATGCGTGTGTGTGGATGCATGTGTGTGTGTGTGTGTGTGTCGGTACATGTGTGTGTATGGGTGCATTTGTGAGCGCGTGTGTGGGTGCGAGTGTGTGGGTCCGTGGGTGTTGGTGCGTGTGTGGGTGTGGGTGCATGTGTGGGTCTGGGTGAGTGTGTGGTGCATGTGTGCGTGTGTTGGCGCGGGTGTGTGCGGGTGTTGGTGCGTGTGTGGGAGCGTTTGTAGATGCATGGGTTCGTGTATGTTAATGCGTGTGTGGTGCATATGTGTATGTGTGCCTGTCTTTGAGCGTGTGTGTGCGTGTGTGTGAATGTGTGGGTGCGTGGGTGTGGGTGAATGTCTGTGTGTGTGTGTGTGTGTGTGTGTGTGTGTGTCGGTGCGTGTGTGGATTCATGTTTGGGTGCATGAGTGGGTGCGTGTGTTGGTGCGTGAGGGTGCGTGTGTGGGTGGGTTTTTGTGTATGTATGTGTGCGCGGGTGTGTTACAGAGAGAGAGTGAGCTGGAGATACATAGAAAGTGTGTGCGTGTGCGATACGTGTGTGGGTTCGCATGTGGGTGTGTGTGTGTCCGTGTGTGTGTGCGTGTGTTGGCATGTTTGTGGGTGCGTGTGTGTGTATGTGTGCGCCCGTGTGCGTGGGTGTGTGCGTGTGTTGATGCGTTTGTGGTGCATGTGTGGGTACGTGTGTTTGCGCGTGTGTGTATGCGTGTGTGGTTGTTTGTGGTTGCGCGTGTGTGTGCGTGTGAAGCTGCGTGTGTTGGTGCCTGTGTGTGGGTGCATGTGTGTGTGCGTGTGCCGGTGCTTGTGTGGATTCATATTTGGGTGCGTGTGTGGGTGCGTGTGTGTGGGTGCTTGTGTGGTGCATATGTGTGTGTATGTATGTGTGTGTGTGTGTGTGTCGGTGCGTGTGTGGGTGCGTGAGTGGATTCTTGGGTGAGTGCGCGTGTGTGGGTGCGTGTGTGTATGTGTGCGTGTTGACGCATATGTGTGTGGGTGCGTATGTGTGTGGATGGTTTCGTGTATGGTGCGTGTGTGTATGTGTGCGTGTGTGGGCACATGTGTGTGTGGGTGAGTGGGAGCATGTGTGGATCTGTGTGTGGGTGCGTGTGTGTGTGTGTGCGTGTGTGGGCACCTGTCTGTGTGGGTGCGTGTGTTTTTGTGTGTTGCGTGTGTGTGTGTGTGTGTGTGTGTGTATGTGCGAGTGTGGATTCGTGTGAGGGTGCGCGCGAGTGTGCCTGCGTGTGTGGGCGCATATCGGTGTGGGTCCATGCGTGTGTAGGTGAGTGTGTGTGGGTGTATGTGTGTGGATGAGTCGGTGCGTGTGATGTTGCGTGTGTGTAGTTGCGTATGTGTATGTATGCGTGTTTGGTCGCATGTGTGTACGTGGTTGCATGTAAGTGTATGCATGTGTGTGTGTGTGTGTATGTGTGTATGTGTGTGTGTGTGCGTGCGTGTGTGCATATATGTGTGTGTATGTGTTGTCGGGTGTTTGCGCGTGTGTGTGTGCCTGTGTCCGTGTGTATGGGTGCATGTGTGTGCGTGTGTGTGGTGCGTGTGTGATTATGTGCTGGTGCTTGTGTGGATTCGCGTGTGTATGTGTGTGTGTGTGGCGTGTGTTTGTGCGCGTGTGGTTGCGTGTGTGGGTGCGTGTGTGTGAACTTGTGTGTGGGTGCATGTGTGTGAGTGCGTGTATTGGTGCGTATGTGGGTGCGTGTGTGGACTCGTGTGTGGGTGCGTGTCTGTCCGTGCGTATGTGGAACATGTCTGTGTAGGTTCGTACGTGTATTCAAGATTCAAAACACTTTATTATCCGTTTAAAAACATATTAAAAACGGAAATATTTCTTTCGTCACACATAAAATGACAGTAATAAAAACATTGGTGAATCATATCTACAATTGTCAATACAATATAAAATGATAGTAAATATAGTCAACACTAAAATAAGTAAAGTATCATAATAAATTACGAATAAAAATAGCTACTAAGATAAATAAATAAATAAGCATGTATAATTTATTAAAATGGGTCTCTGATTGGAGACAATAACATTAGCAATAACATAATACTAAAATTGATAAATAAATAAGATTAAATAAAGAGTTACCATAAGAATATGAGACACATCAAATGTAAACATTAATTAATGACTCGTTGAAAACAGCATTATCATTTAGCATTTAAAATTAAAATAGCAGAGGGTACAAACGATTTTTTGAAGAGATTGTTTTTGGCTAATGGCACTTTTAGGCGTCTCCCTGATGGCAGTTTCTGAAAGGCTTAATTAAGAGGATGAGCAGGATCGTAGAGAATTTTGATTTCCTTTTCAGTGCATCTTTATATATGCTGGACAGCTGTTTTTGATTGTTGCCAATTAACTTGCTTGCTGTGTTAACTACGCGAGCAAGCATTACTTTATTTTTTCCACTGACATTGCCATACCATGTAATTATATTAAAAGAAAGAACGGTCTCTATCAAACTTCTGTAGACAAGTTGGAGAATGTGCTGGCTAACATCAAAGCTGTTCAGCTTTCTCAGTAGAAAAAGTCGTTGTTGGGCTCTCTTATATACATAATCGACATGTTCACAGAACGACAGCCT